>PVHT020000257.1:1386086-1420983 GCA_004024745.2 Catagonus wagneri
TTAGACTGTTGATGCTGAAGATGATGCAAGGCATTGGAAACAGACTGGAGGCAAAGATTGATCATTTACAGGAAACACTGAGCAGAGAAATACAAGCTTTAAAAATTAAACAAGAAGAGATGCAAAATGCAATAACTGAAATAAAAAATTCATTAGAAGCAGCCAACAGTAGAATACAGGAGGCAGAAGAACGAATCAGTGAGGTGGAGGACAGATTAGTGGAAATCACTAATGCAGACGAGAAAAGAGGTAAAAGATTGAAAGGAAATGAGCTGAGTCTCAGAGAACTCTGGGATACTGTTAAACGCACCAACATCCATATTATAGGGGTGCCAGAGGGAGAAGAGAGAGAGAAGGGGACAGAAAAAATATTTGAAGAGATAATAGCCGAAAACTTCCCTAATATGGGAAAGGAACCACTCACTGAAATCCAGGAAGCGCAACGAGTCCATATAAAATAAACCCAAGGAGGAACACCCCGAGACACATATTAATTAAATGATATTCATGCTGGGCAGAGTATTCTAGGCTGCAAACTTTTCCCTTTTAGAACTTTGAGTGATTCTTGACACTTTCTTTTGGCCTGTAGTATTTCTTTAGAGAAATCAGCTAGTTGTCTTATGGGGGTTCCCTTATAATTAACTCTTTTTCTCTTGCTGTCATTAGAATCCTCTCCTTATCTTTAACTTTTGCCATTCGTTTTATTTTATGTCTTTATGTGGGTCTGTTTGGGTTCAACTTGTTTGTGGCCCTCTGTGCTTCCTGTATCTTGATATCTGTTTCCTTTAGATTTGGAAAGTTTTCAGCCATAATTTCTTCAAATATATTTTCAGTTTTCTTTTCTTTTTCTTCATTTTCTGAAATCCCTATTATGTGTAGATTGGCCTGCTTTGTATTATCCCATAGATCTCATATATTGCTTTCATGTTTTTTCATTTGTTTTTCTGTCTGCTGTCCTGATTGGGTGATTTCCATTATTCTGTCTTCATTGTCACTTATTTGTTCCTCTGCTTTATTCATTATGCTTTTCAATGCCTTTAACTCAGCTTGCAACTCTGCAAATGAGCTTTTTGATTTTTCTTGGCTCCTCCTTATATTTTCTAGTTCTTTTCTGAACTAATCTGCATTACTATTCATTTTCATTCTTAATTCCTTCATATTTACCTTTAATTCCTTCAGAATTTTCACTATCTCCTTTTTTTCCCCATATTTTTAGGGCTACACCTGCAGCATATGGAGGTCCCCAGGCTAGGGGTCAAAACTGAGCTATAGCTGCTGGCCACAGCCACAGCCACAGCAACGTGGTATCCAAGCCACATCTGTGACCTACACCACTGCTCACAGCAATTCTGGATCCTTAACCCACTGAGCAAGGCCAGGGATCAAACTTGCATCCTCATGAATACTAGTCAGACTTGTTTCCTTTGAGCCATGATGGGAACTTCCTTACTATCTCCTTTTTGAATTTGGTATTTGTTAGACTGCAGAGTTCTGTTTCATTGTTTGCTCCTTCAGGTGAATTCTCCAGTTTATTTAACTAGGAATAGTTCCTGAGCTTCTTCATTTTGCTTATATTTTTCTTATTCTGTGAATTAAGGTACGACAACTACTGTAGCCTTGGAGAGCTATTTATGTGCTACTGCCCCCCTGGGTAGTTTGTAAGAACCTGCTATTTTTTTTTTTTTTTTTTCAATTGGCAAGGGGGCTGCTTTTGGTTTGGAGTTATTTTACTTTTTGCAACAGTGACAATTCATCCATTTTCCTTTCTGAGAGGATCATCTCCTGCTGAAAATAATGAAGTAGATTTATTTATATCAGTTCCTTTTCTTGCCCTTTTTTGAGGTTTAAGGCCTTCTGCCAGCATTCAGTAGATGTTCTGTGCCAGTCATTCTACATGTAGATGTGTTTTTTCAATATATTTGAGGGAGAAGGTGAACGCCACATTTTACTTCTCTGCCATCTTGATCTAGCCCTTGTTTATACATTTTAGTATACATATGCATATGTCCTAGTTCTGTCTTCAGAAAGAGCCTGGAGGCAGTGACACCCCAGTAGCAATAAACACACCCGGTACTCAGATTTTGGTACTCTGAATATAATTTTCCAATAAAGGAATCTAAGGATCCTTGGAAAAATGGGTGAGTCTAGGGACAGATGAGGGAAAATGTGAGTCTAGAGCATTTTCTAGTACAAAAAAATAAATAAGCACTAAAAAAAATGGTAGGCATTACCCATTTTCTGATCATTTCTTGTCCTAATTTTTCTCTATAAGAAGAATTTTTTTTAAAAATTGGCTATTATAACCATTTATTATCACCAGCTGTCATTTTTCATGTAAGGAACTGTGAAAAAATTATCACTAGAGCTAGGATAATACATGTATGAAGAATATAAGAGTAGAAGTTGTTAATCTATGGAAAGTGAGGGATGTCTATAAATTTCACCTTCTGATATCATGATAGTAATGAAAATATTATTTTTGGATTTCCCATTGTGGCTCAGTGGAAATGAATCCAACTAGGAACCATGAGGTTGCAGGTTCGATCCCTGGCCTTGCTCAGTGGGTTAAGGATCTGGCGTTTCCATGAGTTGTGGTGTAGGTTGCAGATGCGGCTCAGATCTGGCGTTGCTGTGGCTGTGTCATAGGCCAGCAGCTGTGGCTCTGATTAGACCCTTAGTCTGGGTACCTCCATGCACTGTGGGTGTGGCCCTAAAAAGACAAAAGACAAAAAATAAATAAAAAAAAATAAAATACTATTTTCCATACATTGTGATCCGTAGGTAAATTTTATGCCTGATTTATAAATTTGGTTTGTAATTTAAAGGAGAAAGAGAAAATATTGTCAGATGATATTTCACTTTAGCATTTGTATGAATTACAATAATATATAATTACATCATTGGCTATTGAGAGAGCTTTGATGTTTTTCTCTTAATTTTTTACCTTATAGTAAAAAACTCACAGAATGCAGAGTTTAGTAAAAACTAATTTTCTTCTGGCAGGCTGTCACTTGAAATATCTGTTAAGTAGTATTTCTGATTCAATAGTACACTGAAAACCCATGTTTCTGATAATGCCCTAAGGCACTCTCTGCCTGAGTACAACTTTTGAAGAGCTTTGCAGAAATATAAAACCAAACTATAAATGGAAGCATTCCAAGCAGTAAAAAGAAAAAAAAATCCTACATACAAAGGTATGTTTTTGAACTTTGAAAAAATATCCTGAAGAAAAAAGGTTATTACTACCACAAGTAGTAAGCTTTGATACATACCATAGAAACACAAGGGATCCTGTATTTTTGCAGTAGTCCTGGCTTTTTTCCTAACGGCCTGATTTTGTCCAAGTTACTTCATTACATTTTCTAATACTTATTATCTTTCAGGAAACATTCAGGAACTTCAATTTTGACGGTGATCTCAAAAAGAGTCATATATCTTGGAATGCTTGCTTTTAAAGTTAAGAAAACTGAGAGCTTCAGAGATTACACATCTTGCCCAAGATCATACAGCTAAGGAGCTATGGATTTAAACCCAGGAAATTTGATTCTGGAGATCAGGCACTTGTCAACTATACTACAGCCTCTGTGAGTCTTAACTATTTACTCATCTATAAAATAAAGCTACTGAGCTAAGTTCTTTTCCTTTCTGATTCTGTAAATAAAAATAACATAGAAAGAAGCAGCCCTTCGTTTTTTTGTGGTACATTCACAGAGAAGGTAAGTGTCCAAGCCAATTGCTAAGAGAAACACATTTTTCCCCTCAGTCCCTCTAAGTATCATTTATCGCAGCAGTCCATTGTCACACTAAAAAACGTTGTTGTAGAAGGTGTGTTTTGGTAGTGGACTTGTGGCTAATCCAAATGCACATCACTTAGGTTTTATTCTGAGTAGTAGAATATCTGAGAAGAATAGGACCCAAGCTGCATCTATATTAAATACTTTTTCTAACTAGATTTTTCTCAAAGATCAAAAGACTAGCTTCAGATGGTATGAAAACATTGGCAACCAAACTTCACACCCTTAAGTAAACTTGCAGTAACTATAATAGCCTTTTATTTCCATGTATCAGAAACTGAAGAACTTTAGCAGCAATCTATTCTAAAATGATTTTATAGTCTGCTCATGCAGAAAACCTAAAGTGAATGTCTGCTTTCCTGTCCTTAGTATTTAACTCTTCGCAACAGTGACAATTCATCCATTTTCCTTTCTAAGAGGATCATCTCCTGCTAAAAATAATGAAGTAGATTAACTTATATCAGTACCTTTTCAAATCAGGTTGCAAACCCTGAAGAGAGCAGATTATAGAATCTGTATAGTCAGTTATAACCCATAAATAATATAATTTAAAAATAGAAGAGTGCAGAGTTCCCACTGTGGCTCAGTGGGTCAAGAACCGAACATCGTGTCCATGAGGATGAGGGTTCGATCCCTGGCCTTACTCAGTGGGTTAAGGATCTGTGGTTGCCACAGATGTTGTGTAGGATGGCAGCTGCAGCTCCAATTCAATCCCTAGGCAGGGAATTTCCATATGCCACAGATGTGGCCATAACAGGGGGCAGGAGAGAAAAATAGGAGTGTATTACATTTATTATGTATATATATTGTTTCAACAGTTTTTTTCTTATTTTAGATATAGTCACAAAATTTCAAAATTCATCAATTTAGAGTATTTACAGAACATAGGCTTTGAATACTTTGGTTGTTCTGGGTAATTAGTTACTATCTTCTGGCTAACTCCTGGGTAATTAGTATGTTCTGAGTATTATCTTCTGGGTAACTAGTTAATATCTAAAAGATTCTCAGTGATTAGTAACTGAAGAAGATTTGGAGGGGAACCTCACACTCAAGTGTGTCTCTGATGCATCTTGAACATTAAGGAACAACATATGGCCTTTTACTTTATTCTTCAGTTTTACTCATATATCAAGATAGATGATAGGTAGGTAGGTAGATAGACAGACAGGACTTGCAGAGATATAGGGCCTCAAATTATAAAGATATTCATTGGAAGGGGTTCCTTTTCACAATAAGTAGCTCCTTTTCTAATCTATGAAGATGCTTTGGTTCATAAGTAAAAGCTCAACTCAAGCAAGCTTAAAGAGTAAAAAGAGATATGGCTGACTTCTGGCAGTTTGATGTAGAGGTCAGCAATCTAAGTCATGAGGTTTCTAGCTTCATTTATATGTAGTTTTATTGCTCTACCATCTTTCAGGTCGTCTTCATCCAAAGACATCTTTCATTTTTGTGTATGACATGACCATGGGTATTACAGGTCTCATAGTGACAAACTGCAAAATCCAGCACAAGAGAAATGCTTAATGATTTATGACACTATTCTAGATGTTTTCCTCATGTATCAGGAAAATTATTTTTTTCAGTCTGTGTTTTGATAATTATAATCTCATGCTTCCATCTGTCTCCTGTATTTTCTGTGAATTAAATCTAGAAGCTTGATTATATTCAGGTTTAATTTTTGGTGAGAATATTTCATAGATGGTATTATAGTGTTCTTTTAGGAGATGCATAATGTCTGGGGTTGTCTACATTTTATGATGTTGGAAGCCGCTGATGAACATTGCCTAAATCCATGAATGATAATCCAATTTTACCAGTATTTCTGTATTTCATAGCTCTTGAGTTATTCTAATTCAGTGATTTAGATACCAAGAAGCATGTTTTTTACAAGATAAATGCTCGATTCTTTTCTTTGATTTAAGTATTTTCTGAACACTTGGTCCTCTAGCAATCTCCAGTGACCAATGTGGTTTTTTAAAGTATCTTTCTGAGCTCATAAATTTAAAAGTACTTTTTGTGTATTAATTCATTGCAGTTTTCTCATTAATGTTCATTGTGTTCCATATTTAGCCAATGGAGTCTCTTTAAGTTGGTTTCTAAGTTTTAATCTTTTGTTTTTGTTTTTTTGCTTTTTAGGGCCACACCTGCAGCATATGGAAATTCCCAGGCTAGGGGCTGAATTGGAGCTGCAGCTGCTGGCCACAGCCACAGTCACAGGAATGTGGATTCCGAGCCATATCTGAGACCTACACTGCAACTCACGGCAACATTAGATCCTTAACCCACTGAAAAAGGGCAGGGATCAAACCTGAATCCTCATGGACACTAGTCGGGTCCATAAACTGTTGAGCCACAATGGGAACTCCATGTGTCTAAGTCTATTTGCTTTCTGGTATGGCAAGATGTTCCAGGTTTATCTTGGATGTTGCATGCTGTAGACCTAGAGCTAGTCATTTCTCCAATAAGTCTTGGTTTCTCTTTGTGGCAAATGATATTTAGAGACCGTTATTTGGAATGGGAATTTAGACTTTGGGAATTTTTAAAATTTTAAATAATTTAAAATAATAATGAGATTTCAAATTCAAATCTGTGAATCAGTCAGGATATACTCAGAGAAGTCTGGCCTCTATCTTGGTACTTTCTATCCTACCACCTTCTCCCCCTACCACCCATTAAAAAAAAGTTATAGTTCATGCTTCCATTTTTAATATAAGCATATATATATATATATATACACACACATATACACATATATAAATGGTTATAGCCTCTCATCTAAGATACAAATATTAGCATACTGGAGCTAACAATTTCACTATCAAATTAAGCTTATAATTAAAGGGTCTTATCCGGATTTACTAATAAGATGTTCTTATCTAGATTTACTAATAATTTCAAAGACATAAAATCAAAAGGCTCAGGCAAATCAGAGTGGAATCTAGTCCATCCTGTGTCTGTCTTGATTTCCTTTCTGCCTTGTACACCTTCTCCGCTAGTAAATGAAGAAGTCTTTAAATGAGATTTGTGGCTGACCTCACATAGCACGAGAGGGGTTAAGTTATGAAACATCTCCATTTTAGATAGTAAACATCTGCCTATTTAGACTGGTAGAGGGTTTGTGTGACATTTTCCCCAGAGTCACGCCTTAGGGTTAATCTTGCTAAGAGAATTCCACGTTAAGGGCACTCCTACTAGCAAATATCTTTAGCCTAAAAAAGTCAGTTATCAGCGTGTTTACCAAAAGATTAGAGTGGGACACCTGTATTTTTTTCTTTCCCAAAGTTCCCTTGGTAATCAGAGAGAAACATATCATGGGCCAGCAGCTTTAATAAGCGGTAAGAATTCCCTACGTGGAACACCTTAACAATGACCATACTGCTTAATAGGTCTTTTAAGTTTCTTTTCACAACTCAATTGCTCTTCTTCTTCCTTTATCCACAGCTATTTGAACCTTTTTACAGTGTGTTGATGGAATCATTTAAATGGAGTGTACAAAATTTCTAATGCCAAATTCACTACCTTCTCTGGCCGGTTAGTTTCCATAAATGTTCTATGTATTGGGAGATTTAATTCAGCTTCCTTAAAATATTTTCTTTTCCTGGAGAATCATTGTTTACACAAACCTTGCTTTTTATTTCATCATATTTATCTATCTATAGATAGATATAATCTTACAATTTCTTTGTAACACCACCTAGCTGTAGAAAAGATATTAAAGTGATGTTTGACACACCATTTATTAGCTAATATTAAAGATCTTTTTATTCCTTCTCAACATCAATGACTTCTCCTATACCACATTTCCCATTTTAGGGATGGTGACTGGAGTCAATTGTTCAATAAATTCTGGATCCCATTTGGTGTGTTCTAAATGTTAGGGTACAGGTCTTCACAGGCGTCATTATGTTAGATTTTTACCCCTGCTAGAGAAAACATAGGTCGCTTCTGTATCAACACTTCCATACCTGCTAGCTCAGGCATCTAATTAAGGCATCTGCCTTAGCATTCCAGTTTCCTTTCAGAACTGGGAACTAGATTTGTTTTGTGAACATCCATATGACCCACTTTAATTCTCCTTAATTCTCACAGACATTTCCTTAATTAAGTGCCCCATAAGGATATTCTCTATTGTCTAATGATCTAGGACCCATTTGCAGTTGAAAACAGCCCAGAGTCTAAATATCCAAATGCTCCTCTGAGATCAGGAGGCTGATTCTTCTCCCACTGCTAAACTGGCAGCTCTCAACTCTTCCAAATTTGCAGACTTGCCTGTTCCTTTTCCCTTCAAGTCTTTTTCTATCACAGGACACATAGCTGCCAATTGCTGAACAGTAACATGGCCCTCAAGGCAGGAACTCCCATTAATGAACTGGGCAGCTGCTTATCTTGGCTGAGGAAAGAATCACAGGGCTTAGACCACTGAGCAGTGTCGGGAAGGGAGATCCTTGGTGGCCTCTCTCACTGGCTCTGTGAGCAACTTGCTCTCGTATTCGATGTGCTCCCCCTAAACTTCCCACCTAGTGCATTCTTCCATGTAGCATTGTGTCTTGGTCAGCAAGCTATGTTATGCTACTTTTCTCTATTCAGTATCTCTCTGACATCATCCAAGGCAGGACTGATATCTAGCCTCAGAATTATTTGATGCCCTTCTGTGGCGGGGGCTGGTTTGACCAAGACCTAGTAATAAGCTATAGCTACTTTCAGATGGGCTTTAATGAGCAACTGCCTCAGCTAGTTTTCAAGTTCAAATCCAAGAGGTCTTTGCTGAGTAGCACCATTTGATTTCTCCCAAGGCCTTCACATCTACATGTATTCTAGGAGATGAATGTACTTGCATTATTTGAACAGTTGAATCATAAGGTGTTAGTTGGGCTCTCTTTGTCACCATCCTGTGTAAACTTTTTTTTTCATTCCTAAGGTTCCATTTAAAATAAGATGTAGTTTTGATGATGTTGTGATAGGGGCTATAAATATCCTTATAGGAGCAAGGTGATTTTGCCAAAACTCAAATAGCCCTCCTAGCTGTGAGTTTCTTGCTTATTGGAAGGGTCTGTTAAGAGACAGTAATTTACTTTTTTTTTTGTCTATTTGCCTTATCTAGGGCTGCACCCGCGGCATGTGGAGGTTCCCAGGCTAGGGGTCTAACAGGAGCTGCAGCTGCCAGCCTTCGCCACAGCCACAGCCACAGCCACGTGGGATCCGAGCCGCGTCTGCGACCTACACCACAACTCTCGGCAACGCCGGGTCGTTAACCCACTGAGCAAGGCCAGGGATCAAACCCGCAACTTTATGATTCCTAGTTGGATTCGTTAACCACTGAGCCACGACAGGAACTCCGACAATAACTTACTTTTAACAGTTTGAGCAATGTCTCTGGTTGCTCCTGGAATTTCTCAGATTGGGCTGGACTTGAATTTTCAATGGATTTATCACCCATCCTCTATTTGTCATAAAAGTGACTGTAGTTTTTAACTCCTCTTGACCTTTTTTCCTCTGAGGAGTCAATTAGCATTATAGCATCTATGTGATACATTAACTCGCTCTTAATGCTCATTTGTTTTAAGTCCTGACTCACTAGATTATGGTAATATGCTGGAAAATTTACTGTGTGTGCTGTGGCAATACAGTCAATTTACACTGATTTCCATTCTTTGAAAATGCAGACTGTGTCTGGCTAGATTATGAATTTGGGATTGATAAGAAGGTATTATATTAGGTATTAAGTTAGATGCATAATGGCACAACAGGCCCCCTTTGCCTGTTGCACTTCCTATGTAGTTTTTGCACTCCTATGTAGTTTTAAGTCTAACAGAGGCAATCAGAGGAACCACCGTGCTTGATTGTTGACAGTCTATTGTTTTCCTTCAGGAATCTTCTGCCTTGATAGCTAGAACTGTTAAAAAGGGGGGTTAGTGGAAATCAAACTCCCACCTTAAATTTTTATAGAACAGTGATCTGTTTGTTGCCTTCCTGGAATTTGTATTGCTTAGTGTTAATGCCTGAGGAGGATTCATGCAATTCCAAAAGGTCTCATTTAGCATGGTTGAATAAAATTTGGTAAGAGGTGGATTTAGGCAATATCCCCTGTAAAAAGGGGCAAAGGTAATAGGTCCCATGTTTTCAGTTACAGGACCTAGCACCCAAAGGGAGTATATTTTAGTTAATTAACACCTCCATTTTATATTCAGATTATTACATTGCTTATGTAACATTTTCTAAGGATGCATACCCCACAAATCCAAATCTAGGATTTTTGTTTTACTATCATAAGCAATCTTAAACCAATTATATGCATGCCACTGAAAGCATTCCATTGACAAGGAATATCTTGCTAGCTATATTATTTCACTGGATTTATCATGGTCTGGTTTACAGGGAGATTTGTCTGGGTCATTTTCTTTTTACCTGGGACATCCCCGTATAAAAGAATAAAATATATTGCTGTTCTGCTGCTTAACTATTTACTTCATAAAGATTTTTGTATTTTTTGCCAGTGTATCCTTGGAACATGCTCCTAGGGACTGTATTTTCTGAGTCAAAGGGCAAACATATACAATTTTGCTAGAAAGTAGATAACTATGTGCCATAAGGAAATTTGCATTTCTACCATTAAAGTATGATAGCTCCTCTTATCCCACAGCTTCTCCTACAGAGTATATTATTGTGGTTTCAAGAGTTTGCTGTTCTGAGAGGTAAGAAGTGGTATAATTTGCTCTTCTGTTACTATAATCTTTTCGGACATCATCTTGCTTATATATCAGAATTTGACAGTGTTAGTCATTCCCTCCTATATATCTTTCACTCGTCTTGGGGGATATCACTTTCTCAGTTCTCCTAATTCTTATTGGTGAAGTCCTTGTCTTTTCACATTTTAAAAACGGAATTTGCCAAGGCTCAATATTTAGACCCCTTCTTTCTCTATATTTACTCTGTTGGTCATCTCAGTCAATATTGTGGTTTAAAATACAGTATATGTGCTAATGATTCCCAAATGTTTATCTTCATCCTCCTAATGCGTGTATGAACACACACAGCTCTTCATATGGCCACTAAGTTGTCTATTGAGCATCTCATATTTGCATGCCCAAAACTGAACTCTTTTTAGCCACTATACCTGATATTCCCCAAGTTATCTTACTTTAGGTGGCAAGCCTTTCTGTAGTACAGGATGAAAATTTCTTTCACATTTGACCCAAATCCAGTTGATTGATAAAGCTCATAATCTCCCCTTTTGAAATATATCCAGAATCTCACTTCGTAACACCTTAATTGCTACCACTGTAGGCCAAATCACTATCATCTTCTCTAGATTATTGCAACCCTGAATTATTGCTATAGTCTTTGAACTGTTCTCCCTGCCTCTCCCCTTGCTCTGCTCCCCTCCCCCCTCCCCCAAGCATGTTCTCTAAACAGAAGCCAAATGCTCCTTTTTAAAGGTAACATTATTCAGGTAAAATTTACATAAAGTAAAATATACTGATTTATTTATTTATTTATTTATTTATTTATTTGCTTTTTAGGGCTGCACCTGTGGCCTATGGAAGTTCCCAGGCTAGGGGTCGAATCGGAGCTGCAGCTGCTGGCCTACGCCACAGCCACAGCAACACCAGATCCAAGCCGCATCTGCCACCTACACCACAGCTCATAGCAATGCCAGATCCTTAACCCACTGAGCGAGGCCAGGGATTGAACCTGCATCCTCATGGATACTAGCCAGGTTCATTTCCACTGAGCCACAACAGGAATTCCCAAATGTACTCATTTTAAATGTACAGTTTGCTTACTTTAAAACATCCCCTGTGCCTCTCTGTAGTCAACCCCTGCTCCCACCCTCATACTCAAGCAACAACAAATTGATTTTCTGTCCCTACAGTTTTGTCTTTTCTAGAAATTTTATGTAATTATAGCTATATACTTGATTGCAGTCTTCTGTGTCTTGAGTCTGTCCTTGGCATTATGTTTTTGAAATTTAACCATGTTTTTGCATGTTTATATAATTTGTTCCTTTTTTATTGCTCAAAAATATTCCATTGTATTCATCTATTACAATTTATTTATCATTTCAACTGTTGATGGATGTTAGGGTTGCTTCCACTTTCTGGCTGTTTTGTATAAATCAAGTATGAACATTTCTATCAAAGTATTTTTGTAAATATGTTACTAATTCTCTTTGGTAAATATCTAAGAAAATTACTGGATCGTATGGTAACTGTATGTTTAGCTTCTAAGAAAATGATAAATTATTTGCAAAGTGGTTTTACCATTTTTTAGTACTAACAAGAAAATTCTAGTTGTTCCATATATTCATTGACCTTAATGTTGTCACTGTTAAATTTTAGACCTTCAGGTAGGGCTGTGCTGGTTTCTTATGGCCTCACTACAGCATGTGGAGGTTCCCAGGCTAGGGGGTCTAATCGGAGCTACAGCTGCTGGCCTACGCCACAGCCACAGCAATGCAGGATCCGAGCCCCATCTGCAACCTACACCACAGCTCATGGCAACGCCGTATCGTTAACCCACTGAGCAAGGCCAGGGATCGAACCTGCAAACTCATGGTTCTTAGTCGGATTTGTTTCTGCTGCGCCATGACAAGACCTCCTAATTGAGCTGCTTTTAAAAATATATTCTGGATACAAACCCTTCGAGAAATACCTGTTTTGAAATATTTTCTCCTAGTCTATGATTGGCTTGCTTTCTCATTTTCTTAAATGTGTCTTTCGAAGGGTAGGTGTTTTGTAACTTCTGTAATTTTTTTTTAAATGGAGAAGAGTAATTTTTTATATACACCCCCATGTTTTCCATTTATAGCATGACGAATAAGTTTTTCTTTGCATCTCACATCATTTTTTTATACCTCAAGAACTTCCTTTAATATCTACTAATACATCTGCTGGGAGAATTCTCTCAGAATTATTGTGTCTGAAAAGTATTTTAATTTTTAGAATAGTTTCACTGGGCATGGAATTCTAGGTTGACTTTTGCTATGATAAAGATAAAATTTCATTGCTTCTTATTTACATAGTTTCTGATGAAGTATGCTTTGTTCTTATTTTTTTCCTTTGTAATGTGTTTTTATATGGTCACTCACTTTTGTGATTTTTTTCCTTTTATCACTGAGTTATGGCAGTTTGTTTATAATATGCCATGGTGTGGATTTCTTGGTATTTATCTTAATTAGGGTTTTGTTGAGCTTCTTGGTCCTATGAATATGGAGTTTTAATACAATTTGGGAAGTTTTTAGTCATTGATATTTAGCATACTTTTTTTTTCTGTTCCCTCCTCTCCTGTCAAGCCTGATTGATTTAGTTGTATGGGTCATTGAGAGTCTTTTTATTTTTTTTCCAGTCTTTTTCTCTCTATGCTTTATTATAGAGGGTTACTGCTGCTCTGTCTTCATACTCCCTGAACCTTCCTTTGCAGTGTCTAATCTGCTGTCAATTCTATCAGGTTAAAGATTCATTCCAGATGTTGTAATAGTTACCTATTGGTGCATGTAAAATTATTCCCAAAATAAATATGTTTAAACAACATTTATTATCAAAATTCCTGTGGGTTAGGAATTTGAGAATAGCTTAATTGGGTGATTCTGATCTGAGGTCTCTCATGAGATTGTAATCAAGCTATTAATAGGGGCTGCTGTCTCATTAGAAGTTTTGACTAGGGAATGATCTGCTTCAAGCACACTCAACTAGCTGTTAACACACTCACTTCCTCACAACATGGCCTTCCCATAGGGCCACATCGTGACATGGCTTCTGACTTCCCCCAGAGCCAGCAATCTAAGAGAGTAAGAGAGAAATGTGTATACTTAAGACAGAAGTTGCAGTCCTTTTGTAATGTACTGTTGGAGTGACATCCCATTAATCTACCAGTCTGATCCTTTTGAAACTTTTAATATCTCTCCCTATGCTGAGTTCTGGAAATTGCTTACATGCCAACAACCAGAGCACTTATGGATTCACTTTGTTTCCCTATTCTTATACTGATTATTCTCTAATATCTAATAATGCTGGCTGCATGTAATTTATCTAGCTTTTATGCTTGTTTATGCAGGACTCAAAGCAAGTCCTACATACAAATCCTATAGCAATTACCCCTTCATGGGTAGAAGCAGAACTTCAGAGACTATTTTATAATGTTAGGTAGGTCATGCCCCACCTGTGCTCAGCAATACCAAAGGCTTACCATGTCAATTATTGCTCTCAATCTCTCAGACCTCATGTATAACTAGTCTTCCTCTCATAATCTCCATTTCAGCTTCATCAGCTCTACTGTTCCCCAAATATAATTAATACCATCTTGCTGCAAGGTCTTTGTTCTTTCTGTTAACATTGTCTAGAACATACATTCTCCAAATATCTAATTTCTTCATCAAAATTTAAATCTCTGCTTAAATGCTATTTAATATATAGGCTTTCTCTGATTAGATCATATAAAATAGTAAGTTCCTTCTTGTTCATTCTTTATTTTACTTACTCTGATTTATTTTTATTAGTAGTACTTATTGCAACCTAGCATATTAAATATTTTTATTGTACATACTACTGTATGTAGCATAGTAAATATTTTTATTGTATATTTTATTGTGCAATAAAAAATATATAAGCTCCAAGTGATATATTCCCCTGAACCATGCCTGATACAGTAGGAACTTGACACATAATTATTGACTATTTGAATATGTAGCAGATAGAAATTTTGCTTTTGTAACATAGATAAATATTACATTTGTTTATTTATTTGAAACAGATGATCTATTTCCGGACCACACCTACCTAGCTAACAGGATAGTCAATATTAATCATGTTTCAAGGGTCTTCTCACCTTTCCTAGGATGCTTTTAAGTGTCCTAGGAGTCTTGCTTAGTGAAAAATATATATGGAAGGATTCTCTATTCTCTCATCTACATTGGCTACCATTCATAATTTTATAATACAAACCACACTGTTTCCTTGAACTTATGAGTCAGTTGTTTCCCATCCAAGTTCAGACACAGAAGTCTTTTTTTCTCTGTGGTCAGCCTCTCTCCCATCTGGTCAAAGGCTCTATCACATACCAAGTGTTTTGCATAGGAGTGAGGCATGGATCTCCACCTCCATACAAAATCCTCTTATTCCCTAAACCTCTGTCTCCAGTTTTCACTCAGAAAAAGTCTCTAAATATTTCTTCTTCCTACCGTTGGCCACTTAAATCATTCTGAGCCTAGTATTATCTACCTTCCCACACACACACATACACATATATACATGTACACACACACAAATGCAATCGGACATGTTGATTAAATTCTCTTTCCTGGGTATTTCTGCTTTTGGCCATATAGTGCAGGAATGAAGAAGTTTAGAACTATATCACATAGCCTGGTTATATTCTGGTTAGTGGGGAAGGAAATTACTTCACCCCCTTTTTTTTTTCTGTTTTCTCTCATAGAGTGGACACATCTCAGTTAGTGTACTAATAGACAGATTGGCTCAAACATGAGTGATGAATGAATGAATGAAAGAAAGCCTTTTTCTTAGAATATACACACATCCTATCCAAATTTCAGTGTTCCATTGCTAGTAGACTCTCTTTCCAAAAGTTTTATCAAACAATCTTTCTGCATGTCTTTCTTATTGCAATTTGTCTTATTCAGTTATCTCTCAACTAAACTGTGAGCTTTTTGGGGATATGATTTGTTCCTAATGTGCCTTTTCCCCACTATGGTATAAGTTAAATGTTTTGTTCCAAGAGGCCATAGAAATAATTTTGAATAAATTAAAATAATTTAATGCAGATCTGTTCCCAGTTTTAGTGCAGGAGATATAACAAATATCATAAGGCTAAAGACTGATCATAAGTTAAGAACTGCTAAAAACGCTTCCTCTAAACTTATGCAAATAATGAGAAGATAAACAGAGACTATCCCTCCATTAATAACATTCTCATAATATTTTAAAAGATCAAATAACCTTAAAAGAAATAAGCATTGCTTGTGTGGACTATAAGTGGCCCTCTCAGACTTAAGCTAAGTGATATTGGTCTGGACACCTTGTTTTGACCACTTATTTGCCACACTGATCTGTCACCCTTATCAATAAATGAACACAACCAAGGACAGTGAACGCTGTTAATCATAAACTTTCTAGTAAATAATGAAACATGATGCTTCAACCTTTATATGATATATTAAGTTGTAAATAATGTTCAAATGCATTTTTGTTTTAAGGTTTTAAAAATGAAGACCATCGTGATTTTAACTCTTATTGCAGCATGCTGTGGAGGCCCTACATGCTGCTCTTTACCGAACAGGTATTTGACTCATTTGTATCATTTTCCAGTCATGCAGGGAGGTGACTATTTGTTAGAGAGGGTCATAGTTCTTCCTGTCCCATAAAAACTTTGCTTGTGTACTTTTTTTCTTTTTTACGATGTGTTTATAATAAAATTGATGCAGTAAAATTTCTAATAGATATTACACAGAAATAGAATATATTGGTTACACTGGTAAATATTTCTAATTATTAAAATTTTAGATAAAGTTTTATTGTGAAAGGATTACATTTAAGTGGTTGTCAAGTTGGGGTAAACTTTTTCGGTAGGACCTATAGTAAATTCTAAAAGAGTTTTATTTCCAAAGATGAGAAAGAAAGCTGGACCTCAGAGGCCCTTTTGTTAGTGAATAGTTAGTACCACAATTTAGAACTGTGGAAGAATGTTTAGCATTAAACTTTGTATTCCAGGGGGCATATAGATTGTTGTGGCTAAATTGGACAAGTTTGATGTTCTATAAAAATAATTTGTTGTTAAAGTCCAACACTTTGAGTCAACACTGGAGCACATCTGTTACTCTTGATTTTATTTAAAACCACGTGCTGACACAGAAAGAAAAAACAAGTATGTGGCATGCAAAGAAAACCTTTCACTTAGAAGCCTAAAATATTTTAAAGTTATATTTTTTGTGATATTGAGAGTCCTTCAGAAATATTTTGCATGTTAAAAGTGATCAGCTGATAATTACAAGTTGGGCATCATAACCAAGACACATTCGTATGCAAATTATGACAATTTTTTCTTTTTCTCCCTCCCTAATTATAAAGAACAAAGTTTCCAATTTTAAATAGGCATTTAGTATTGTGTGTATTCTATCCAAATCTGAAAATATGTCTCTGTTCTCTTAATATGTTTTTACAAAATTTTTACCATATTGTATCCTCACTACAACTCAGATTCACATGGGGACAGAAAAATTGATTGAGTTTTTTGGAATGACTTTTATTTTCATTCTCTGAGCTCATGACTTCATACAAACATAAGCTGTAAGTCTTCTAGAAATACATGAGAGCATCTATTTTTTAGAAATTAAAAGTTTTTAATGATCATTTTATCTTGCAATTTTTTGTACTTTAACAGATGTTTCATTTTTATTATTCATCTGTCTCTTGTGTGTTTCGTAGCTTTAAATTTTCTTGCATTAATCTTGAACTTTTCAGCTAAGATTTTCAAAGAAACTCTAAAAAGCAAGACACAAATATTGATATAATTTTAATTATAATTTTTTATTGGCTACCCAAAGACTTGGAGTCAGCCTTGAAATCATTTATAAAAATCACCATCCCTATCCATGAAAAGATGCAGAATATCATTAATTATTAGAGAAATGCAAATCAAAACTACAATGAGATATCACCTCACATGGGTCAGAATGGCCATAAACAAAAAGGCTACAAATAATGAATGCTGGAGTGGGTGTGGAGAAAAGAAAACCTTCTGTTGATGGGAATGTAAATTTATGCAGCCACTATGGAAAACAGTATGGAAGTTCCTTAAAATACTAAAAATAGAGTTAACATATGTTATAGGAATCTCACTCCTGGATGTATATCTAGAAAATACAAAAGCTCTAACTTGAGAAGATACATGCACCCCAGTGTTTGTAGTGACACTATTTATAATAGCTGAGATATGGAAGCAAACTAAATGTCCATCAACAGATGAGTGGATAAAGATATGGTATATACATACAATATTACTCAGTCATAAAAAAGAATGAAATAATGTCATTTGCAGCAGTATGGGTAGACTTTGAGATCATACTAAGTAAATACAGAGACAAATATATGATATCACTTATATGTGGAATCTAACAAACAGTGTAAATGAACTTAGAAAGCAGAAACAGGGTCACAGACATGGAAAACAAGCTTATAATTATCAAAGGTGAAGGGAGGGGAGGGATAAATTGGGAGTATGGGATTAATAAATGCACATTACAAGTATAAAATAAACAATGTGTCTACTGTATAACACAGGGAACTGTATTCATTATCTTGTAATAAACTATAATGGAAAGAATAAAAAATAGTATAGATATACACATGTTTATATATATAACCAAGTCACTTTGCTGTAGACTTGAAACTAACACAATATTGTAAATCAGCTATACTACAATTTAAAAAATCACCATGCCTGTATACAAAGTAAGCTATGACAAGAAAATATTTGCACCAAAGGGAGCATTGTTAATTTTTTTTCTAACACATATAAATAAATGTTAAATACTATACTCTATGCAGGATAATATACAAAAAATTCTTCATATATATTAATTACCCTGTAAATGATAATATTTAATATCTACTGGACACCTACTGTTTGCCAAGCACTTTCTATGCATTTCCTCACTTAGTTTCTCTTTTTTTTTGTCTTTTTTTTGCCTTTTATCTAGAGCCGCACCCTCAGCATATGGAGGTTCCCAGGCTAGGGGTCTAACAGGAGCTGTAGTTGCCGGCCTTCGCCACAGCCACAGTAACGCGGGATCTGAGCCGCGTCTGCAAACTTCACCACAGCTCACGGCAACGCCGGATCCTTAACCCACTGAGCAAGGCCAGGGATCGAACCTGCAACCTCATGGTTCTTAGTCGGATTCGTTAACCACTGAGCCACGACGGGAACTCCTAGTTTCTCTTAATAACCTTATCATATGGGTATTACCACTACTCCTATTTTATGGATGAGGAAACTGAGGCTTAAAGAGGTATAATTTGACCAAGGTCAAAGAACTTATACATGTAATGAATAAAATATTAATGCCGGTGACTACATAGTTTGCCTAAGAAATTCTCTTCTCAGGAACTGAACATGTTCATTGTGAAAGAAAATTTTAAATATCAAGGTCTCTAGTTTTAGTCAAGTGATGCTATAACACCAGAAGAGACACCTACACATTTTAATTGCCTATAATGTGGGGATACATGATTGCGAAGTAAATGAAATGAAAAGTAGAGGCTAGTATCCACCACAGGTGCCAGCAGTCCTGCTGGGCCACTAGATTCCGTCCCTCTCTTGGCTCTTGCTGGCAATGTCTGGTAACAATGGTTTGTGTAAATTTAATTATTGGGGATGAAGCTTTAGGTTTTGTGGGCTTTTGGGACATTTAAAAAATGGCAATGACTTTAGTGACCTCCTAGTTAATTGGTACCTTTTCCGTGGCCCAATCCAGGGAGATTGGCCACAAGAATCCTGGGGAAATGGGAACACCCTTCCGCTCTGCTGTTTTCCCAGAAGGCTTTGCCCTATGATTCCATCTTCTTTGCTTTACCCTCTGATCAATGTCATGGCCCCATTTCCCTTCCTTCTCTCTCATATGTAGCAAACATAAAACTTTAGCCTGTTTCCCTTTGGTCAGGAGGGTGGCTAGGGAGAGCAGCCAATCCTTCTGTACTCAAATTGGCTTTAAGTTTTGAGGATGTTAAGGCAGGGTTTTTCGGTTCTTGAAAATTAGGAAACAAAACATCTTTTAATACAAAATATTAAATTTCAAATAATCATGGTATTCACTAATACTTTTATTTTCTGTTATGTACATTTTCAACCTAATATATTGACAACCCCTAATTTATATTACCATTACACATTGTTAACTGGCTTGAGTAGGGAAAGGGGAAAATCATGCTGTCTTGGAGAAGGTTTTGTCCATTTCTGCATAACCCACATTTAACTTCTAAAACATTAATTACATTTGCAGTGAGGCAAACAGAAAGTGTTAGAAGGGCAGTCAGACCTCATGTATTAGGGATTAGCTGGTGGCCTTTGGGAGTGCAAAGAATGCACATTTACATTGTGCATCACACGTTATTTCTCATTAATGTCTTTGAAGCAGCTCTAACTATGCAGAACAGCCAATTGTATCTCTTTTGAACTTTGCTTCTTTTCCTCTCCAGTTGACCCCATGCCTCAAGTATTTCATGCCTATTATTGCAAATGTATTTTAACTGTTAATTTCAATTGAATAGGTCACATTCAGTGGTTTTAGTTGTACCCCTTGAAACTTATAATATCACAGTAACCCTGTGCCAATTTCAGCTGATGAAATAATGGAATTCTAAATAGTTATCCAACAATTTGGTCCATAAATATAATTATGTATCAAAAAACAAATCTACTCCAATTTAATCCAGGGTGATATATACTGTTATATATGTAGCGGAAGTCTTTGTTAAAATGTACAAGTACACTTAATGAATTTAAGTAAATTCAACAGTTACCTTATTTGAACCCTTCCAATTTGCTAGAGTTATTTCAATAGTTATTGTATACTCATAATTTAAACCTTAGATTTTGAACTCTCACCATTAAGTAATTCCTGAAATGACCTTTGGAAATATTTGATCACAGTGTTTTTCTAGGACATTGTTTCTTACTGCTTTTTGCCACTAGATGGAAGAAGCAGGTTAACAAAATGATATTTTTGGTGCTTTGTTCATCTCTACCAAGAAACAACCACAAGACTGTGTTTAAAATAATGACAGTCTCAGCATTCTTTTATTTGTATATATTTTACTGCAGAGGTTTTTAAATATAAATACTGGATGTAAGAATTATATTTCTTTTTATGTTTTTTATAAAGATTAATTTTCTTTTTATTATTTGAAAGGACTGAAATTTTCAAAAGTAACCGAGAAAGAACACAATTGCCAGCTGGAAGAGGACAGGTAAGAATTATATAAATATATTGGTAACAAGTATGTTGCAAAATAATTTTTCACATGTATTATTGCCCAATAAATAACAAACCTAATTCATTTAATTATTTTGTGCCGCAAATGCTTACCGAGCAATTGACACACTGAAGACACTAGACTAGGTGCTGAGAAGTATCCAGGGGATGGTTTAGGTACAGTAACTGTTCATAAAATTTTTACATTCTCTGAGAAGGAAGCAAGAGGTAAGTCGTATTCATCTATACATGCATTTAAAATAAGGTAAAAATGGTTAAAAAATACAAACTCAAAAGTTTCAATGTACAGAGTGAATGAGAGGCTGGGTTTGGAGTATCATTTTCATCTGAGATCTGGAATTTAAATGGACCCGTGAAGTGGAGGAGCACAGAAGAGCATTCTGGTGGTAGAGGCAGAGTGAGCAGAGCACAGAGGCAGGCATTGGCTGTTTAAAAACGTGTTTTGGAGTTCCCATTGTGTCTCAGCAGGTTAAAAACCCAACATAGTGTCTGTGAGGATGTGGGTTCAATCCATGGCCTTGCTCAGTGGATTAAGAATCCACTGTTGCTGTAGCTGCGGTGTAGGTTGCAGATGTAGCATGGGTCCAGAGTCACTGTGGCTATTGTGTAGGCCTGTGGCCATAGCTCGCATTCAAGCCCTAGCCCAGGAACTTCGAGCCGTTAAAAAAAAAAATGTTTAATGATGAAAAGACAATGCAATTTCAAAAGCAATTTAAATGTTTGTATAGGTAGGACCTTATCAACTGTATGTTTTGAGCAAATGATAACTGCAGGAAGTATCCTTATAAGAAAAAGCACCATGTAGAGGATAAGAGTGGGCATTTTGGAAAAGTGAAACTTCCACCTGGACACAGAAGGTCACTCAGATGAATAACTTGTAAATGGAAATAATAGCATCCATCTGATCCAGTGTTTTATAAGATGTAGACTTTCTGCGCATGTGGGCCTATAAATTGATGGGAAGACTCCATAAGAGAATGAGGAATTCTGACTTAGGAGAGCTTCCTGTGACTTCTGTTCTCCCTCACCACTCTATGTGTGTTAGAAAGGGGACTAATGTGGTAAACAGTGTTCTTTGACTCTGAAAAAATAGTATTTAATCTTTAAAACAACACAGAATACCACCTACTTAGTGGTGTATTGATATGAATGATCAAAGAATTCTGTTCCAGCTGCTGAAGGCAATGAGCTTGAACCCTGATATTATGAGTGGCTATAAAATTATCTAGCTTTTAAATTCAACCACAGAATTTGATTTTATGACTTCCTATGGAACTGTAGCTACAGGTTAACTAAAGGTTATGAAGTAATATTTCCTTTTTATGGTTCTGAATTCACTGCCTTGTAATTTCAGAGATCACTTTGTTCTGCAATGGGATAAGCCTTATGGTATTTAATTTTGTATAGCTCAGTGAGGCTCTTGTAACTTTTTCTTTTCCAAATTCAGATTCTGTATTATTTCTATAATATCACTTGTATCTAGTTCATCACTACTTTAATTGCTAGAAATGTATGAAGGAGATCTTATGTAATGTTAAGCCTTATTTTCATATGTTGTTCCATGCCTTGCTTATAAGTAAGGTGTAATTAAAATTTAAAATTAAATATTTCTTTATATCTTAAAATAAATATTGCTCTATATCTTATATCTTAAGTATGCTTTAGATCTTAGAAATGCTATGCCTTAAGTCCTATTTAAATTTTTTTCTGTCTTTTTAGGGCTGCATCCATGGCATATGGAAATTCCTTGGCTTGGGGTTGAATCAGAGCTGCAGCTGCTGGCCTGTGCCACAGCCACAGCAATGCCAGATCTAAGCTGCATCTGTGACCTACACCGCAGCTCATGGCAATGATGGGTCCTTAACTCACTGAGCACGGCCAGGGATCAAATCTGCGTCCTCATTGATACTAGTTGTGTTCATTTCCACTGAGCCACAAGGGGAACTCACAGTCCTATTTAAATTTGATAAATATGTAATAGTACATAGGCTTACTAGATTACCTGGTGTATATATAGTCACATATATACTTTTATATATTTATATTTCAGATGAATGAATTCAGATTATAAGCAGCCTAAGCATTTTATTCTACGAAGCAACTGTGCAGTAATAGCTAAATATATGCATATTTTCCCCAATTCAAAAGTAGTAACTTCAGTGATTTTAATATATATATGAAATATTAACTATGTTTAGATCTTATTACATAAAGCTAATTATTTTATTGACACCTTATATACCTTATAAAACAAGCTGATTCCCCTACAAGGAGAATTATATCAGTTTTATTTTATAACTTTTTTCCATCTACAGTTAAATCTTAAAAAAAGAGAATTGTAACTTAGTAATAGTATTTAGATCTGAAAAAAGAAAACTTTAAAGATATTTATCAGAAGGATAAAAAATAGCTATAGAAGCCTACATAAATTATTGTCTTTCTCTTAGGGCTGTGCCTACATAGGCAAAGTAGAGAATAGAGGTACTTATTTTAGAAGAGCTGGGCAAACATTTTAAGCCCTGTAATTGAAGAAATGATACAGTAAGGAGTTGTAGCCTTGTTACCCAGACCGTGTATTTACATTGGTTCTATTGACTCAACATAATTGCATTAACTCTCCTAAGTCTTTACCTTTATAGATGTGGGTAGAAAAATCTAGAAATAAAATTCTCTAATTGGATACAACTAACCCTGCCTTTAATGCATCTTGGTTTTCTATTACTATGATTTCAAAAATCATTGGTGATTTTCCTATAGAGGCTTTAAAAAAAGATATCTGATAAGAAAAGTTTGTATAGCTCAATAAAAGATGTCTGTTAAGAGTGTTAATTTGCTCTTTTATTGACTTTTAGAAATTTATTTCTTCCAATTTAAAAAATATAGTTTTGTCTTTCAGAAGTCATAGCACTTTTGTTATTTACATTTCTGCGTAACTACTGGTGATGTAATATTCCTTTTTGGAAACCAAATTAAAACAAAACAAAATTCATCAGTCCAAATTCTGTTCTTTGTAATGCTGACATCAAATGGGGATCTCATAAATTTAACAAAAAGCAGATTTTAAGCAGTTGAGAATTTGATAAACATCAAGTTATTTTAGAAAGTGGGCTCCATCATAATTATATCAGCAGTTGAGCATAAGGACACCTAAGACTGTAGTGTATGGTCTTGTGGGGGTTTTGTTTTGTTCTGTTTTTACATTTAAAGTTTTCTTTATATACAAAGTAGGTTTAATAAAATAGCTATTTCACTTCAGAAGTTTTATACCAGAGAACCTTTGAATACTAGAATAAAAATGTGCTTCTTTTCCACACATATTAATGTTACTTTGTTTCATAAATTTTCTTGTTGGCATTTGATAGTTATAAACTATATAACAAAATAACTAAAATTTCCTCTGAAATTATGATTATTTTGGCATTTTTAATTTTTACTAAAGGTGATCTTTTTACTGAGATTTGCGAGTTGCAGGAAGAATGCCTTTGAACAATTTTGGGATATTAGAAAGACATAATCTATTTATAATAAAAGAAAAAAAACACCTTCAACATAATACTTTTAAAAATTGTTCCAACTCTTTTTTCTAAGCACAAGTATCTCAGAGCTAGACATAATTTGAGAGAAGAATAATCATACCACTGAATATATGGAGTTTTAAATTTCTTTTGCTTTTATGATGGGATAGTTTTCTAAATGGATGTTTAAATGAGCATTCAATGCTTACAGTAATTTATTCCTGACTCAAAATTTTGCTTTCTTTCCTTGAGTCAGAATCACTTTGGTTAATTTTCTTTACATAATGAGAAATGAATAATTGAGAAGGCATAAGTGTATCTATAGCACTAGGAGATTCAAGAAGTATTATGTTGTAGAGAGGGAATAAAGAGTCCCATTGTTAACTGAATTGAGTTCAATTCTATTCTTTAAGATCCTTTTCTCTTACAGACATTTCACAGAATCATTTGAAATAAAGACCATAACTTTGAAAACAAAACCTTACCAGTGTAGTTAGGGGAAATTGGAATAGAAAAATAAATTTTGAATAAGACTTCAAATTTCTTAGAATATTTTTGTTCTTCCCTACATCCTTCAGAGTGATTCTTCTAAAACATAAACCTCTTCAGTAAGTTCTCTACTTAAAACCTGACATTGGTTCCACATGGCTTCTGCATAAACTCTAATGTTAGCCCCCAGGGTTTGCACCACTTCTACAAGCGTCACTTCTCTCACTATATTGCCGCCACCTTCCACCGTGCACCTTAGGCTCCATTTATATCTGATATTCCATCTCCTTTCAGCTTTCACATTGCTCTCTGATTTTTTTTCAAGCCGTTTTCTCCACTTGTAATCATACTTGTGCCCTTTACTGTCCTATTCCTATACATCTTTCAGTTGCAACTTCTGTGAAGTCTTTGCGGACATTCTCTACTCTTCTGATTCCCAGTGTCAGAACTAGAGGCTCCTTGCTTTGTGCTTCCATACTTCCATTAAAACACTGTTACAGGTTTCTCACATGTTTATAGTTCCCTTTTCCACTAGATTGTGAGTTACCTAAGGGCAAGAGAAGTGTCTTGTTTTAGTAGTTCTAACATCTAGCACAGAAAAAGCAGATGGTGTTAAATAAGAAATGTCTGTTTTATTAATCGATTAGCCCTTAATAAGCATTTAATCTATACCCAGGTAAGAACAACACTCTAATCCACTTTGGGGGGATACATAGAAGTCAGAAGCTAGCATAGGATGTGAGTAATAAATGCTGACCTATTGACGCCATTGTTTTCAGTTCTCAAAAAGCTTGAAATTAAAGTAGACAAACATCCAGAATAAAATATTCAGGATGTATTTACCATATGTATTTTCCTTTTTCATGTAGCTAAAGTCCCAAGAAGCATTTTCTGCCTACTCTAACCTATATTTATCTCCGTGTTTCTATTACTTTCCTTTGTTGTCCAGTCAAGTTCTAAAACTACGTTTCATTGAATTGTTCATTACTTTTAGATGTGCATTTTGTCTTTCTTTCTGATTATAGAGATTATATGTTCTTTTAGGGCTGGGGTTACATCTTATATTTGAATTTTCTCTGCAGAACCTAGTGAAAAGCTGCACATATAGTATGTCCTCAAAAATTGTTTGTGGACTGTGTAGGGGTTCAGAATGAGCCTCCTCAGAATGTGTTGCTTTTGTACGAAGATTGTTTGGAGCTGAGGGCAGTCAGTTCCCTGCAGGATCAAGGGAAACTATTGCCTCTCCCTTAACTACCTAGAAGAATTTGAATTTGGAGTTTTTCCCAAAAAAGAGTTATTAGCAGAGATACATTTTATCTCAATGGCCCCACCAGTATGGTAGAGACAGTTTCTAATTACCCAACATCTGCTTTTCTTCTTGTTGTCCTGTGAGTAACCCTCCTATCCTTGGAAGGCTCAGACTCCTACCCCATTCCTTAGTGCAGAATGACATCGCTGCCTCGATTTACCTTTCTGTCTTTGAATCGCCCTCTATGTGGGGTTCTCATATATACAAAATTAAATTCATTTTTCTCCTATTACTCTGTATCATGTCAGTTAAATTCTTAGACTGGCCAGAAGAACCTAGAAGGGCAGAGGAAAGTTTTCTTTCCCCCCAACAAATGAATAAAAGCAAATTGACATTGTTAAACTTTGTAAATGCTACGCAAATAAATGTACCTGTGTATTAAGTAACAAAAAGCAATTCCTCAAAATATTTTTCTGTACAAATTTTGCTATAGTTGAATACCACACAAGAACATTTTACTGCAGTTCATAGAATTCCTTAAAATATAATGGGGTGTTGATTACCTTGAGGATATTAGTAAAAAATGTTATTTCGGTTTAACTTGATCAAGACCAGGGGAGCAAGAAAGACATTGTTTTACTTATATCATGACTTCTGCTCTTCTCTCTCATTTTGACAGTTGGAATATAGAACTACCACAACATGGCAGTTTACCAGTGCTACATAGGCCTATGACTCTCAGGTTTAAATCTGGGGTCCAAGGCTTACTGATGGAAGTGAATTCACCTTTCTTTGATGATCCTCCAGACCACCAGGCGAAGCAGGACCTTTTGATGGACTCTGGGAATATCAAGGTGAGAAATATTCTATTTTGAGTGCCCAGACTGAGAGAAATAGAGAGTGCATGTTGTGATATATGACAGTGCCCTTACAATATTTATTAATCCTCTCAGAGTTTCCCAATACCTCATGCTACTCATCCTGAGGATCTGAAAATTCAGTGACATAGAAGACTGGGGTCAGAAATTGTATGACCTGAAGGGGAATGATAGTTAACAATTAATATTCATTGTGTGCTTATTTTATAGCACTGTTTGCTATAGTATTTCTGTTCAGCTACGGATAGAAAGAACTCCCCTCCTCTGTGCCACCCAAACCCCAATATAATTAGTTATATTAATCTCGCAATTTAAAATAGCAAAGAGTGCAGAAACCTAGCAAAAGCAAGCACACAAAAAGCAGGAGAAAATACAGGATCTCTCTGAGAAGCTTCCTTTGCCCCCCAAAGGCCTTGTAATGACAGCCCCAAAAAGGCTCAGTTGTGAAGGTTCTGAGAAGGTGAATGATTTATTATGTCATGGCCTTTTATGGTCAGGATTTATATTATCATTCCTGAAAATCTCAGACTAGCAATAATGTGTCCTTAACCAGAAATATTTGGAGAATATTTGGAGACATGCGAATTCTCCTGGTTCCCAAGTCTTATATAGTATCAGAAGGTCATGGCCTTATCAGGGTGGGGGGTGGAGGAATGGAGGCACTCCAGTGCACAGGAGGCCTTGATCGGAATCTCTGTTCCCGGCCCAACAGCGTTCTGGCAAGTGCTTTACATATACTGTTCCCTTTAATCCTCTCAGCAATCCTGGGAGATAGCTGTGGTTACTATCACCATTTTACAAATGAGGAAGCAGAGCCTCCGAGAAGTTCGTTATTTTGACTTTGCTCACACAATGCATAAGGATTCAAAAAGTTAGGTGGTATGATTTTAGAACTAGAATTTTTAAAAATTCCTTAGATGGATTACAATAGATGAATTTGTATTACCTTTATAAAAAATTCTTTTTGAAATTCTCTTTTTATTTATTTATATCCCTCAAGTCTGATTTTTGACATTAAGTTTGAAAAATATGCTCAGGGGAGAAAAAAGATTCCATGAAAAAAAGTTTGGAAAACACTGCAAACTCTATTTATCCCTCAGAGAGTTACTATGAATATTAACATATTAGTAATTCCCAAATCCTTCAGAAGAGAAATCTATGTCATGTTATTAACCCAACATACACAAACATATTCTCTACTGTTCTTTATATATATATATATGTTTATTTATGTCAGTAATACTAAGAACAACAATGGCAATTACCATTTATTGAGTACTTACTAGGTGCCAGACGCTATTCTAAAAACTTCAGATATTAGTTCTATGATGTGGATACCATTTTTTACCCCATTTGACAGATTAGGGAACTGAAGCATAAGACAGAGAAATTTTCCAAGGTCACATAAGTGACGTAGGCACAATTTGAAGTCAACTACTACTCTAAGCTTCTTCCCACTTTTAATACCTACTGTCTACAGAAATTATGTGGAATTAATGAATGAAGTCACTTTGGGAAACAATTTAAACAGGATATTTTGTATGGACAACAGATAAATTACTTTAAATTTTAATATTCATAAGGTCCTGAGAATCTTACATTGAATTTCTAAAATAACTAGTTTGTAATAATGTTGAGTATAAAACTTTTAATTTTATAAGGTACTAGAATTCCATTCTTTAGACTGCTACTTTCTTGACTCTCTGTGAATTCAGTTTCTCAATATGATGATTGCTTTTTTATTTGCAGTTGTTGAATCATTTTTTTTGAACAGCAAGTATCTGGAGGTTGAACTCTGCCCATAAGTTCTCTTTTAATGCACACAGTCTGCTTTCTGCTTTAAGCTAACTTCCCAAATACTTTTTAAAAGTCATTAAACTATCAAACATTCTATTTGGTTTGTAAAATATGCATGAGTCCCACCCATATTATTGTAAACGACATACAGAGTAAGAAGCATTAAAATAAGTTGACTATGCATTTCCTCTAAAATACAGAATCACACAGGTGATTGAGATTATGGTATTTCCTTAAGGCTAACCTCCTTCCTGCTTTAAATTCATCGTGATGGGTGTGTTTTCATGAAACTAGTCTCAAAGATCTTAAAATTATAGGGAGCTTCTAGTGTAGTTACAATACTTAATGTTGTTTAGGATATTTATGACCCTAATTCAACTCCACTAAGTAGGTTCTCTCTCTCTACAGACACACACACACACACACACACACTATAGATCCCTTACATTTTGTAGATTTTGTTTGAGTTAATAAGCAAACAAAGTTTAGAAGATAATTTCCTAATAAATTCTGAGCCCCAGAGCATTTGTTTTAAACTTTAAACTTTGAAGGTTTAAAGCCATTTGTTTAACTCTGTCCAGGATGTCACCCATTTCTACGCAAAGTCCATAAAAGGGTATATGGATTATTCTGGCCCTTCCTATGCTAAGCAAACAACACTGATATCTATAAAGATTCTTAGTCAAGGAGGATGGTTTAGACACACTGCATGGCTGTAGCTTTAAAGAAAGAAAAATTTCTTTAGATAGTCATTTTGGACTGTTAAATACAATTTTACAACACTTAAAAAGCACTTACCATGTTCAGTCTATTTGAATCACTTCACATCTTCATATTCTGTCTGGTGAAACTATTATTCTGGGCTTTTCTCCATGACAGCCAATCATCTAAGGATGTTCTTTACTTCCTCAGATTAACCTTCTCCATGGACTTCTTTCTTTCTTTTGGTAAAAGTTTTTCCTTAAAGTGATTATTTGTTCTGTCCTCTTCTCACAAGGCTTCTTTTATGACTGTATTAGATGTCACAAATTAGCAAATTCAGTTAGGTGTAGCTGACTCACTGAACATATAATTTTTTAAAATCACTTAGTGTGTTTTTCTACTTTGATGGTAAAAAGAAATTATATACATTGTAAAACACTGAAGAAATAATAAAAGGCACATAAACAAATAAAAATCATTTGTAGTATTAATCCCCAGATAAAAGCACTATTCACCTTTGGTTGTATAATTTTAGGCATCTCAATGTTTGAATATGCCCAGCAGTATTACAGTGTTTTTACACCTTTGGATTTAAGTGTTTATACTCAGAGTGCTTCTCATAGTTACAGGGCATTCCTGGCCCTGTGTATATTTGAGCATGAGATCTCTAGAATCACAATATAGCATTTTTGGGGAGCACATTGTCATAGTAGAAAACAAGCAGAAGCAATAGATACTAGATTCTTCTCTCTCAAGTCCTGAGTTCCTGGTCAGATAATTTGCTTTCCATCCCATTACTTTGCCTTAGAGGAAAAACAGTGAGTGGCAGAGGGAACCACCATGCTATTTTGGCACTGACCGTACAACCATTGCTAAAAGACTCCATCAGTTTAGATGTGTACACCTGAACTTCTGTACATCTATCAGGCAGTTCTCACCCTCATTTCTTTCATTGAAGCGAAGTGTGAGATGATAAAATAAGCCAATCAATGAGGCATTTTAAAGCACTCTTTCGTTGTTTCCAATTATGCTGGTGAAACCTAGGATCTGCTGATTGCAGCATCAGTTATTTTAGGTAACAACAATAACAACTAACTAATACAATGCTTACATTGTGTCAAATGCTATTCTATGCACTTTTCACATGTTAAATCCTTTAGCCATACCATAATCCATTTTACAGATGAGTAAACATATCTCTGTTGAATAACTTGGCCAAGGTTTCACAGCTAGTAAGTAGCAGAGTCTAAATCTGAATCCAGAAAGTGCGGTTTTAAAGTCTATGCTCTTTAATCGCCGTGATGCCAGAGTTGACAACCTAAAACTTAAATTAACTTGAGTTGCTAAGAAAATTTCTTCAAAATGAGTTGGTTATGTTATTCACTTTTATAAGTTGTGTTGATGTTTGTATCTCAAAGAGGAGAATAGTTTCAATGAGTAAAACCCAAATGTTTTACAGTTTTAATCATGTAAATGCATGACATTAAATAACAACAAAAAATAGTGCCCAAAGTTGAAAATCCTGAATATTTATAATACTTTGAATATTTTGATTTAAAAATCTATTCTGTGCCTCTAGATATTCTGTGTCTAAGTAAAACTGAAAGTCTCCTGTATTCATCAGAATTATTTTATTTATAAGTGAAAGAGTTACAACTCAAGGAATTTGAGCAGAAAGAAAAAATTTTGGCTCAGATACTTCAAAAGATCAGAGGTGGACTACCTGGCCTCTTTCACTTTGCTTCAATTCAAAGATCATATTGATGCCCATGGGCATTGCTCTCTTGCTTTTCTCATTTCTCACACCTCCATGTCCTATCCACCTCCTGTTCATCTCTAAATCCCTTCCACATCCATGTGTGTCTGTGTTATTCTTTCCTCCTGTAGAAAGGGGCTTCCTTTATGAGATGGGAGTGTGGGAGGTGACTCAGGCAGTTGAAAATTTGCAGCAATCCTAACTTACCCACTTTAAAGGGAACAGATTTCTCCTTCCCGCTTCAGTGTGTAAGGAGGCTGTGATAGTGTCATTGCCAGCCCTGCCAGAATTACAGGAGTTTGAAGGAAGAGGAGCAGTTCATCACAGGCACTGAGGGTTCTGAGAAAAAGGAAGAAGGAAAATCTGGCAGAGAGAAGTGACTGGTGTCTATAGCTCCACATTTCCAGCCCAGTCATCATATAATTCTTAAATATAAATCCTTGTGGGTTATTCAAGTTTTTCATGTTTTCTTTCCTTTTTTCTAACTGGAACCCTGCCTTTCAGAAGATTTTCTGGAGTACTAAATTAAAAAACAAAGTGCATAAGCTCTTTTGCCATATACCAGGAACTACTAAAGTATGTTTTTTTTTGGGAGATAAGATTGAACTTTTAGCATTTTAATTTCTTCTGTATAAAATAATTTGTCTTACGTAGTCTTAAGATTAATAAGGAAATCAAGAATTTATCATTTTGAGTTTTCAAGTTCTCATGTGTTAAGACGTCTCCAAATGTCTTAACAGATATGCTTCATTAACTCACCACATTTATTGCCAATTTGAAGATTTTATTATTTAGATTATATGAAAGTAGACATTTTACCATAAGTTATTGCCTATATTGTCTTTCTAAGGCAGGATCCTGGAAGGAACTAGATTATCCTGATAAGTTTAAAGTCCTGTTTCATTTAATTTTAATGCAGCATTCTCCCATGTAGCTTATAATTCTTGAAAAGAATGTCTATAATAAAGAGAATGAAATTATTTTGATGTAAAAATGTCTTGATTACTGACTAATTTATTTAAAACACCTTTCTTTAGTACTTAACTATGTTCTGGGCATTGTTTTAGGCACTAGAGATAGTTATGAAAGAAAAATGGAAAAAGCTCTTTCCTCCTGGAATGTTTAGTCGGTGAATTATAGTACATTGATTATAATATGAATGATTGTATTATTCACATCATTTTATAGATACAGTATGATTGACTAATAAATAACATTTATTGAGGACTTACCATATGCCACTATGCTGAGCATATTACACATCTTACTCAGTCTTCACCTGAGAAGGTAGCATTATTATTTTGCTCAGGAAACTGAGGTATAAGAAACTTAGGTATACTAAATGTGGAGCAGGAATTCACAGACTCATCTGACCTGGAAATCTGTACTCTTAACCATCATGCTGCATTGCTTCTAGTGTCCAGAGCATTAGCAGGAACAGCATAAGACCTCAATAAACAATCATTTCATGAAGTATTTCTGAGCCACAGTTTAATAATGGCATTGTGTTAAGCACTAGAGACAGTTCAAAGATGAGCATGACAGAGTCCTTTACCTTATTTGCTTTAATTAAATTTATTAATAACTTGGAGAAAGCCATTAACTAAGATGTCTATAAAGTGACATAATCTAGGGCAGATATAAGTATGGCAAATGTCAACAGACATCATGTTATAAATTAGAATAGTAAATTACTCCATGATTATAGCATGAATCAATCAAGCCATTTAAAACTGCTCTTATAAATGATGAATAAGAGGAATTTTCAGTTCCAATAAAATTAATCTCAAAACCATGAGACATAATTTTATTTCTGTACTCTGAATCCAGAGCTTGCTGTCTAGATTTTCAAATATATTTGTTTGAAAGATTTTGTGTTTTTGTTTTTTTTTAAATGTAGGGCTATGTGAAACTTGGTATTATATAAAAATGATTATTAAATACATTTTTTTTTCTAGTTACTCAAATGTATTTTCTAGTAATCTGTTCCCTTGTTCTAAAAGTTACCTTTTCTTTATCCTTCCTTTTTCTTCCTTCATTCTCTTTAGCTCTTTTGTCCTGCATACTACTCTCTCTTTTTTTGTCTCAACTTTTCCTATGTGGCATAGAATGGAGGAACGTTAGGACTGGAAGAAACTTTAAGGGAGATCTATTCCAAAGTTTTATTCAGTTTAAAAATCTCCTCCTGGAGTTCCCTTCGTGGCTCAGTGGTTAACGAATCCGACTAAGAACCATGAGGTTGCGGGTTCGATTCCTGGCCTTGCTCAGTGGGTTAAGGATCCGGCGTTGCCGTGAGCTGTGGTGTAGGTTGCAGACGTGGCTCGGAACCCGCGTTGCTGTGGCTGTGGCGAAGGCCGGCAGCTACAGCTCCTGTTAGACCCCCAGGCTGGGAACCCCCATATGCCGCAGGTGTGGCCCTAAATAAAAGGCAAAAAGACAAAAACAAAAAATCTCCTCCTATCTGGATGTTGGAGGAAAGGTTGTTATCCAACTTTTGAGATTTAGCCATAAAAAAGAATGAAATCTTGCCGCTGTGACAACGTAGATGGACCTCGAGGACATTATGCTAAGTGAAATAAATCAGGCAGAGAAAGATAATTACCTGATGATCTTTCTTATATGTGGAATATAAAACATCTATCCGTCTGTCTATATTGATAGAAAGATGGGGTGATAGATAATCTAAGTTCACAGATGAAGAAAACAGATTGGTGATCACTAAAGGTGGGGATTAGGAGGGTAGGAGAAATGGATGAACTTTTGATTTTGTGGTGGTTTTATTTTAGTGTAAATGAATTGAATTTTTTAAAATGATAAAAGAGAAAAATTGATACACTGTTGTATATTTTTCTTTCTAAAGAGTATACATTCATGTGCCTTAGATGTTTCTTAGAGTATCAATAAAGTAATGGAGAAATGTAAAAAGCATATACAGTTTTCTTCAAAACATGTATTCTTTTGAGTTCTTGTTGTGCCCCAGTGGGTTAAGAACCCAATTAGTATCCCTGAGGATGTTGATTCAATCCCTGACCTCACTCGGTGGGTTAAGGATCTGGCATTGTCGTGACCTGTGGTGAAGATTGCAGGCGCGGCTCAGATCCTGAGTTGCTGTGGCTATGGCATAGGCTGGCAGCTGCAGCTACTATTTGACCACTAGCCTGGTAACTTCCATATGCCACAGGTGAAGTCCTAAAAAAAGAAAGAAATAAACAAAAGAAAAGAAAATATATTCTCTATTATTTTTACCAGTCACTATAAATAATTTTTTTAAATATAAATAATACACACCACTGCAAGAATTAAACATGTAGGTCAAATAGTGCTAAATTGACTGTCATCATTTTTTATCTATTATTATTACAAATAAATAAGCATGATATATAATAAAACTTAAAGAAATTAAGTATTAAAATTGTTCAGTTTAATCTGTTATGTTCCCAACTTTGAACACTGCTAATTTAATTTGATTAATTTGATTTTTAATTTTGAAAACATCATTATTGGGAAACTGAATTATTTTTTTTTTCTTAATGGATTTTATTTCAATTATAGGTGTACATAAATCATCACAAGTCAATTTTACAGATTTTGTATCCCAAATCCCCAGTGCATCCCCCCACCCCCCAGATTGTCTTATTTGAAAAACCAAGGTTTTCCAAAGTCTGTGAGTCATTGTCTGTTCTGTAAGAAGGTTCATTGTGTCTTTTTAGTTTCC
>PVHT020000257.1:1440483-1492546 GCA_004024745.2 Catagonus wagneri
CAACATGGATGGACTTAGAAATTATCATGCGAAGTGAAACCAGTCAGACAATTAGACAGCAACACCCAATGATACCGCTTACATGTGGAAACTAAAAGACACAATGAACCTTCTTACAGAACAGACAATGACTCACAGACTTTGGAAAACCTTGGTTTTTCAAATAAGACAATCTGGGGGGGTGGGGGGATGCACTGGGTGTTTGGGATACAAAATCTGTAAAATTGACTTGTGGTGATTTATGCACACCTATAAGTGAAATAAAATCCATTAAGAGAAAAAAAAAAGAAAACAAAACAAAAACAAACAAACAAACAAACAAAAAAATGCCATTGATACGTTGTATAATGCTCAGACCTGAAGTAGAAAAATGAGCTGCTGCAAATTTTGCCCTAAGGACATTTCAGTGCTTTGCAAATACATGGAGGTGAACATTATAGCTTCTACTCAGTGTTATACTTTAAGACATTATTTACTTTCTAAATATGACAACTTTTGGGTAGGGATGGCATGAAGGTCATCTGTCAGAATAACGCTAAGATACTCTGAACACTATTGATTTAAATTTTTGGGCCCTTGTTGGATTCAGGAATGTTTTGTATGTTAAAGTTATATCTAGTCTTCTTTCTTCAGCAACCAACACTTTCACTGACTCTCTAGGGAAGTCAGTTGTTTGTATTGGCAACGGTATATGATTTTAAGGAGTTCCCATCGTGGCTCAGGGAAAATGAATCTGACTAGCATCCATGAGAATGCAAGTTTGATCCCTGGCCTTGCTCAGTGGGTTAAGGATCTGGCATTGCTGTGAGCTGTGGTGTAGTCTGCAGATGCAGCTCGATCTGGATCTGGCATTGTGGCTGAGGCGTAGGCTGGTGGCTACAGCTCTGATTCAACCCCTAGCCTGGGAACCTCCATATACCACGGGTACAGCCCTAAAAAGACCAAAAAAAAAAAGTTGATTTTGAGCTTTCAGCTTAAAGATAGACTGTTTTCCACATCAGCCTTTGAATTGGGATGGTAAGGAAAGAAGAACAAGGTAATAGCACCAGGCTGTTGCCTGCCCTCTTGTTTGCCTCTCTGGAAAGTTTATCTTATTCATAAGTTAAATCCTTGTTTACTTGTTCTAACTAACACAGTGTAATTCTAATCTGTGGCAACATCATAATCAGTTCTAGGGATTGCTGAAAGTGAATATTCTTAACAAAACAAGAAACAATGATAGTAGCAAACAACAGCAACAAAAAAGCTCAAGATGATTTAATGAATAGCAACATCACTTGGAAACTTATATAAAGTACTCAAGTCCTGAAAGAAGCAATTAAAAATAAAGCCAAATTCCATTATTTCTGAGCATAGTTCTGATATAAATCTCTAAATTTCCAACATTTCATAACATAATGTATGTTAGGTTTGAAAACATACTCTAGTTTAAATATATGGTGCAGTGAAATTTAAATGTGAAATCACCCCCTCCAAACCACCATCCTTCCTAGCTAGAGTGAAAATAGCATTTTCACTTTTGTCCTGATTCATCAAAGTTTGTTTTTCAGGTGTTTTGACGATTAAATTTGTCTGGTGAGAGGCCATCCATATCATATAAAGGTTTCTCTGCAGGGCTGCCTTGTCATGCACTTCTGTAAATGGGAGTTTGGGAACTTTAAATGAAAGAGTATGTAAAGTTTTCTTTGCTGAGTATTATTAACTGGGGGACTCTGTATTAATTTAGCAGCCAGGTCTGTTCTTTCAGCCATAAGCCATGCTGTCAGAGAAACTTAATTACACTTTAAGTGGGATGCAAATGAGTTGTGACACTACATCATTTCACATGAAAGGTTCATTACTTACATTAACTTGCACAATGCTTGCTCCTAAACCTAGACTCATTACAATATTCCTGGGATTATTTTTTTTAAACATAGCTAAATGCTAGTAGGATTTTAACTTTTAATAGCCTGTTTCTTTCTTAATATTTGAGACTACAAATGTTCACTGTATTAAATGATTATGAATTGAACTGCTAGATACATAAATGTATTAAGGCTGGCAAGAAAAAAATACTCTACCACTTGTATGCGCAATAGCACCTTCTCAGAACCAGGTTATTCTTTAAATTAACTTTATGTCAATAACTTCTTTAGCATTGATATCCATGACTTGAAACAGGAGATTTAACAAGCTTTAAGATCAAGAGTCTAAGGAATTTTATCCTTAGGGCTTAAAAGATTTTTCTGAGGATCACTTGGGTGATTTGGGGTGAGGAACTAAACCAATGAAATGTACAAAATGTGTTTCGTATTGATAATAGAAACCCTGAGTGCCAGGAATAAATCAGTCATAATTATGACAAGGTGTTAGGACAAGTGCAAACAATGTTTAATCCCATTCTGAAGGAATAGACAACTGGTCCTGGAATTCTAAGGGGAGAGAGAATTCATTTTAGACTCATCCCTCTATACTCTGATGGGGTAATGAGAGAATTGTAGGTAAAATTAGTTGTTTCTTCTTAGCATAATCAGTCAGCATAATCAATCGAGTGCTTAAGGATATAGGTAGTGGGAAAAACAACAACAGCAAACTTTTATTTTCACTTATTATGCTCGTGGCAAAATCCTAGCAATTTACTTGTATTAGCTCACTTAATACACACAAAAACCCTATGAGGCAGATACTCTGTCCCCATTTTACAAAAGACAAAACTGAGAAAGACAGGGTTTAAGCAAGTTGCCCAAAGTCCCACAGCTGTGAGAGCCAGGTTTCAAACCTACTCAGTCTATTTTTAAGTCCCATGTTTTTAACCACTATGACATACTGCTTAAATTATACAGGGATTTTTATATTTATTAAATATAATAGTAAAAATTTTTAAATATAAATGAATGATGAGATCCAGGGAAATCATAGGGGAGAACAGATCTTCATTCTGTTGAAGAACGTTATCTTTTAAAAATTGAAGTGTAGTTGATTTGCATTGTTGTGGAGGAATATGATCTTTTAGTGCTATCATACTATTTCTGTTTATGCAAGTGAATTCCTAGAGATTAGAGTGAAAGGTTTATTACAATTTAATATGCTAAGCACTAAGTGCTATTTCTAGTCACAAGTCTGTCTTTTTTCCCCCAATGAATATCTTATGGTGTTTATTAAAAATTGACTTTGATATCAAATTGGAACAGATTTGGAAAGATGAAATATACTTTTCATTTGCAAAATTATAGAATAAGTTAAAATCATACAATGTACTGAGTTGCTTCACTACAACAATTTGCTGAAATTGAAGTTCATTAACTAGTACTTTGGTGTTTGAAAGAATTATATGATTTTTTAAATCCAAATTTACTTCCTCATGTTATAACATGGCCATTCCATCTTTTTATTTTTGCTTTTTAGGGCCACACCTGTGGCACATAGGAGTTCCCAGGCTAGGAGTCTATAGGAAATCTCCTAAATTGAGGATAATATGTATGCAATGACATTTATATTCCCTATTGTAGGTGTCATCAATTTATTGCCTCTCAGCTTTGAATCCATCCTGCATTGCCTGCTCTGTAATAAAGAAGCTGAATTCTATAATCATTTTTCATTTGCAACAGGCACAGCGTTGAGCTAAGACAACAAAGGGCAGTGGGGAAACATTGTAGGAGGAAGGAGTTTCTCTTCCTGTTTGCGGTGTTTTCTGCTTGTCTTTTATTTGCTTCTACAGCATGGCTTCTAGCAATGCATGAAGGGGGGAGCATCGAGCTGTACCCCACCCTAGTAATACTTCTAGAGCACCCAGTTTCTTGGGGAGCTTGCATTCCTGGCTCTCATCGGATGACTGTCTCTCTGCCAATGTGAACACTATGCTGCCTGAGAGAAATATTCATGAAAATGCATCTGAAGCTGAAGAAGAATATTAGCGTTTTAAAGGTAGAAGAAAACTTAGGAGTCATCCAGTCTAAGCCTCCTTTCTGCAAAACTCCAGAGACATTTTTTACACGTGTTGTCACACCTTTTATGTAGCATGTAACTCTTTAAAATCTTCCCTTTTGGGGCTTATATTTTATACAATGACACTGTTTATAACTATTTAAAACATGCAGTTTGAATTGCAAAGGATCTTTTATTTATCTCGGGATTCAATGAGAATTTACCGAATTTCTACAAATTCTCAGTGTTTCATGGATTATATAAAATTGAAAAAAAGACACTTGCTTTGTTAGCTAAAATAAAATATAAAACCCTGTTGAAGCAATAAATCAAGATAGAACATGATAAAACCACAAGAGTTATGCAGAAAGAGTTTGGAGCTCATATTTAGGGCAATCGAGTGTTTTCATGAAGATGACAGACATTTAAAGAGGACATGAAGGATGGGTAGGGTTTGAGAAGTGTGGAATAAGAGTATAGGGATAGTTTAATGCATAAGCAAAAGTTCAAAAGCAGAAAAATATTTCACTTTGGAATGGAAAATATCCTCTAGCTTGTCTTACTGTGGACATAGGCCAGTGATGGGGCAGTAGTGAAAAAACTTGGCAAAATAACTGATTTTTGAATTCTTATAGAACATGACACATGATATTTAAATGAAAAATCAAGAAAACACAAGATGAGGAGTTTCCTGGTGGCCTAGCAGTCAAGGATCCAGGGTTGTTACTGTTTTAGCAAGGATTTAATCCCTGGCCCAGGGATTTCTGCATGCAGCAGTCATGGCCAAAAGAAAAAAAAAAAAAAGAAATGTAAGATGAGATGAGTTGAATAAATGAGTTAATCATAGTTATATTCATATAAATTAAAATACATTAATAAATTACATGAGTTTTAAATAATAGAAAGCAACCAAATTCATCTTTTGCTCTGAAAAAAGTGCTTTAAAAAGGGCTAAGAGCCCTTTATATTAAGAGTGACATTAATATAAAAATTTCTCACTGAATCATATATGACAAATTTGGTTTCACTTTTCGTAATCCTAAACTTATCTTCTCCATCACTGAATTGGATATTAAACATAATATCCAATATTGACCTATATTAAAATAACTTAAAAGGCTTCATTTTTTGTATGGTGGAGATTAGATGACTTGTATAGTCTTCAGTTATTAAAAACCTAGAATACTAGATAAAATGTAACAACTATTCATTTAAATGCTCAGAAGACAATTTGAAAAAAAAATTCCGAGGTAAATGGTGAGGAAACAAAGCCTCAGAGCAAAAGCTGATGTGGCAGCTGCCTTGGGAGGTAGGGATGGGGATAGGGGTTGATTCTGTCTCTCAGTTATCAAGACTTGGAGTGTAATGACTCTGTGGGGATAGAAAATTATGTTGTGGATTCATAAGTCTGGGAGTTGAAAATGGAATAGAAAATAAAATGGAAAACTGTTGAAGAGTTGTAACACCAGTGAATAAGTCAAGGGGGAACTGGAAAAATATCAGTTCACTGGCACAGAGAACCAGCTAAGCAACTTACCAGTTTCAGCCTGAGCTGGGGGTTGGAATAACAGAATTTTCCTCTGAGAATTTACAAATATAATCCCGCCTTCTCATTCCTTTGGTGCTCAAGTTTACACTATCTAGGTGGCTTATACATTGAGAAATTAACCTAAAACATGATTTCAGCTGGTGATATCTCTGGGAACTTTGTGTTGAAGCAACCACAAAATAACTCTGGAAGTCAGGCTTCATAAGAGCATCTTTTAAAAATTGAAGTACAGTTGATATACGATGTCGTGTTAATTTCTGCTGTACCGCAAAGTGATTCAGTTACATATAAATATGCATTCTTTTCAATTGTGGTTTATCACAGGTTATTGAATATAGTTCCCTCTGCTATAACCATAGGACCTTATTGTGTATATATTCTATATAAACTAGTTTGCATCTGCTAACCCTAAACTCAGGATCCTACCCTCTCTTACCCCACCTCCTCTTGGCAACCACAAGTCTGTTCTCTATGTCTGTGAGCCTGTTTCTGTGTTATAGATAAGTTCATTTGTGTCATATTTTAGATTCCACATATAAGTGATATCATATGGCATTTGTCTTTCTTTTGACTTATTTCACTTAGTATGATACTCTCTATGTCCATTCATGTAGCCGCAAATGGCATTATTGCATTCTTTTCTATGGCTGAGTGGTATTCCATTGTATTTATATACTACATCTTTATCCATTAGGACATTAGGTTGTTTCCTTGTCTCACCAATAGTTGTTCTAGTGCTACTATGAACATAGGAGTGCATGTATCTTTTTGAATTTGATTTTTATCCTGATATATGTCCAGAAGTGGGGTTTCTGGGTCATATGACAACTATATTTTTAGTTTTTGAGGAACCTCCATACTGCTTTCCATAGTGGCTACTCCACTTTGCATTCCTACCAACAGTGTAGGAGGGTTCCCTTTTCTCCACACTCTCTCTAGCATTTGTTATTTACAGACTTGTAAACGATGGCCCTTCTGACCTATGTGAGGTGGTACTTCATTGTAGTTTTGATTTGCATTTCTCTAACAGTTAGTGGTATTAAGCATCTTTTTGTGTGTTTTTAGCCATCTGTATGTCTTCTTTGTAGAAATGTCCATTTAGGTCTTCTGCCCATTTTTTCGATTGGGTTGTTGTAACCTAGAGCATTTTGATGAGACGTAGGAATTTTTTTAAGAGTTTAGAGATACAGATTAACTTTAGACTTTGTTAAGTCAATTGGTTATTAATATGTAACCAAAAATGTGTTTAGATTATAATGTAAATAAAAATCAATTCCAGGTGGATTAAAGATCCAAACATAAAATGTAAAACTAAACACCTTTTAGAAGAAAATAAAGAGAAAAATAATGTTGACTTTATGTTATAGAGTTCTTGAACAAGATCCAGAAAGCATAAACACCGTTTATTAATTTAAAAACATTTCTGTGTATCATAAGATACTATAAACACTGTTAGTGAGAGTATAAGTCAGTACGGCAACTTTGGAGAGCAATTGGAGATACAAATTTGAAGATGTGCATAACCTTAGGACCTAATAATCCCATTCCTACATATATAATCTAGGGGCACTTCTTACATTATGTAAAAGATACATACACACACACACACACACATATATATGAATGCTTATTGAAGCATTGTTTTAAAAATTGTAAACAAATGTCCATCCACAGGAGAATAAACAAGCAAATTTTTCACATTAATTCATTAAAACAGAACAATTAAAATTATGAGTTAGCCAAATAATCAGTGTAATATTAAAAATATAACCTTGCCTATATATAGCATAAGTAAAATATGCTACTGTCTTATGAAGAATAGGCAGATGTTGAGTTCCTGTCATGGCTCAGTAGTTAATGAACCAAACTAGTATCAATGAGGATGCGAATTTGATCCCTGGCCTTGCTCAGTGGGTTAAGGATCCAGTTTGCCATGAGCTGCATTGTAGGTCGCAGATGTGGCTCGAATCTGATGTGGCTGTGGTGTAGGCCTGCAGCTGCAGCTCCAATTCAACCCCTAACCTGGGAACCTCCATATACTGCAGGTATAGCCCTAAAAAGACAAAAAGACATGCACACATACAAAGAATAGGCAAATGCAAGATATCACTTATTGTATATGCATACAGACTTTATATAGTAAAATTATAAGAACATGATTAAAAATGATAAACATTAACTTCAGGAAAATGGCTGTTTTTGAGAGGGAAAGGGAAATGAATGGCATTTTTTCTTAAATTGAGTGTGTTTAAAAATGCTTAAAGCAGACAATTTAGGTAATGCAAACTAACTTTTTAAATGCTTGATGAAGCAGACACTCTGAAAGAGAACCACAAAATGAGGTGGAAGGCAGGAAGCAGTTAGGTGGTAAAGAATCAAGGACAAGGGAGAGAAAAACAGAAAATACATCATTGGTTGGGGCCCCATAGTCAACCTTGTCTGGGATAAGAAGGGAAAAGAAAATAACTGCAGAGCCTAGAACTGGCTTAATATGGGGGGATCGGCTGACTGGCTAGACTGTGTTTCTGGTCAGTGGAACATGTATAAGAACAAGAAAGTTGTCTAAGTTTCCATTTGTTGACTTGGTCTGGGGAAGGAGTGGCCCCTGTAGTGGGTTTAAATGTTATTACAACAGGTAGTAGATGTTTATCATATCTATACTTTTAAGTATAGCTGAAATATCTCATAATATTAAAACAACTGATGACAGCATCTTCGTATCATAATTTTAATATCAAATAAAAATTATCACACTGGCCTGCAGACAACAAATTTTCCCTATATTCTTTGTGGGCATGATTTTTAAAACTATGTGAATCAAAAGTTTAATATTAAAGATAGAAAAATTATAAAAATATAGGTAAAATCTTTGAATATTTTAAACAAGTAATATCACGGGTTAATATCTTGTGGGAATGAAGATGTTTTGAAAATAAAACCAAACATTTTTGGACTTGAAAGGATTTTGAGAGTCAATGTCTCTTCTTTTTTCACTTTATTTTTTGATAGGTGATAAAGCCTTAGATGCACAAAGATCAAGTAATTTACTTAAACCACTCAGTAAAGTAGTCAGAATCCAATTCTTTTGTTCACTAATCTAAGGTTAGAATTAGTACATTAGACTTTCTTCTTGCTAGATTATGTATTTTAAAATAAAAAGCAACCTGAAACTATACCGATTGTTATCCTTAATAACACATTCTTCCTTTAATTTTTTTCCTCATTTCATGCATACACAGTTCTAAGTTTTAGTATGTAACAAAATTACAAAGGGCAATCAATAATGGAAAATGCACTAGAGTGGCAGTCTTTCAGAACTTTCATTTTGTACATTACAGAACATAGATAACAATGGCTCATTAACCATGAAATCTGGGCAGTTTGTCAAAAAGATATCAGTGTCGCAAAGCACCATTTGACTCAGCATTCTAGTACTTCCCCACCAACTCCCTACCTGAAAACTAAATAACAATCTACCTCTCCAAGCAGTGACCTGAAGTATGGGTCTTTCTCTCCATTGGAGAAGAACATTAGGAGGAAAGGTTCTTAAATGTTTTGTTCTTATTTCAGAACCTCAGCAAAACTGCTTGTCTGCGGGTTTTCTGAACAATTACCATAAAACCAACAATCTCACCTCCCTTAAGGGCAAAGAAAATGTAGACAAGAATTTCAGGCCTGAAAAATGGCATATTACATAATCATCACAGTCCTGCTAGCAGCCTTTAATCTGCTCCCTGCATTCCTAAATGTCTGGGAATCCTATTTTAAAGTAATTTTCTCTTCTAGAAAGAATATCTGCTTCTCTGCACAATGATTTTTTCCTAAAAGAAGATTTTAGAAAGCAGATTTTGGGGGAAATGTTAGGAATTTTCCAAGTCTTTGGTTACTTTTAGACAAAGCTGCTAAAAAAGCCTGCTTAAGTAAAAGTTATTTGGGCATGCAGTGAGGCAAAGCTCCATTTGTGGTATAGCATTAACAAAGGGAGTATCTTTAGAACGGAGAATGGTGGTGGTGGTTTGTTTGTTTTTAAATGATCGCTCAAATGTTTTGGACCTGTACATGCACTAAGATGAAAAATAAGTGCAATTGGAGGAAAAAACAATGGTTTAAAACAGTTTGGAAGAAAAGAAAGTATCCCAATAAATCACTTGTCATTGTGGATAATAGAATACTGCATCATCTTCTATCAGCAAGAATAAAGGTTAAAACACTGTGCTTGCTCTCTAAACTCTGTGATCTTGCTGGCATATTCAATAGTGGATTCCATCATTATTGCCTGTCTGGTAATGGAAACACTTTTCTTTCCTGTAATTATTTATAATTCTTGAAAACTTTTAAGGAGTGTCATTCTGCTTTAATAAGTAATAAATTCTCTGCTGAATGTGTTGAGAGATAGCAATAATAGGAAAAGGGGAGACAATTTCTTTTCCCAACAAGTATAAAATGTTGACAGAATGCATCACAAATTATTTAAAGCATTTGCATTAAAAAGAAGGAGTTTCAGAAAGAAAGGTTGTCTTGCTCTGAAAAATGATAGGTTTAAATGCAAGGATATAGCATTGAAAACTTAATTGAAAACCTTGAGTCATTCCATCTAGACCATGATCAGCAGCAATCTATCACTCAGTTCAACCATTAGTCCTTCTGAAGTTCATCTCCTGACTGATCACCTCTTAATCTCTTCTGCATCACTCCCATCCTCTCCGAAAATTTTTGAAGATTTTATTTAAGTAAAAATTGTGCATGTGCATCATTTATGGAGTTGAAATATGCTGCCAGATGTACTACAAATCATCAGTCTTCAGATATGCCTCCCACTATTCCTTCCATCCCAGAGGCACCCTTTATAACCCTGAGGTGATTAGTTAGCCCCTTTTATATTTAGAGGATAGTTGGTTAGATATTTAGTAAACACGTGATTATAATCAGGTAAATGCTGTTCAGAGAGCCAGGTTAGGTAATTAACTATGTTTACATTAATTTTTCTACGCAAGTTATGGTTTTCCTGGGGGAAAAAAAAGCTGTCTTATTTATTGTTTTGTTCTTCTGTGTACCTATCACTAATTAAACCTCAGATTGGAGTTCCCTTTGTGGCTCAGCAGAAATGAATCTGACTAGTAACCAAGAGAACGCAGGTTTGATCCCTGGTTCGCTCAGTGGGTTAAGGATCCAGGAGTGCGGTGAGCTGTGATGTAGGTCACAGATGTGGCTTGGATCTGGCATTGCTGTGGCTATGGCACAGGCCAGCAGCTACAGCTCTGATTTGACCCCTAGCCTGAGAATCTCCATATGCCACGGGTGTGGCCCTAAAAAGTCAACAAACAAACAACCCCTCAAATTATCTGCAATTGTGTAATCTCCTCTCTGTATGTTTCAGATGTACCAGGCATTCCACAAATTAGTCTTTTTGGAGTCATTTCTCCCAGAGCTTGCTTCAGTCTGGGCTATTCTCCCTTCACATATGGTTTTCAGCTGACATTCTGGGACTTATTTATCATCAAGTTGGACATCCCTTCACTTTCCCTCCTTGGTTTGATCTCCTATTTTTTATGTCCCAGGTCTTCCTTGTTGTTGGTTTGTCTCTTATTTTGTAAAACACATCCTAAAAGTAGCTTTCATAGAAGGCATATTTGTGACTTCACATGTCTAAAAATGTTTTTAGTCTACCCTGAAACACCAATTAAGCCTTTCAGATTTTATCAAGGTAAAATTTATGTAGAGTAAGCTGCACAAATCTTAAATGTACAGTTTGATGACTTTTTATATATGTGTATACGTGAATGCACCTCCAAAATGAAGATATAGAACATTTCCATCAGTCAAAATGTTTCTCAGTACCCCATGCTGGTCAGTACTCTTTAGGGGTTACCATTACTGCGACAACTATGACTTGGGTTAATTTTGCCCTCTTTGGACCTCATCAACATGGAATCATATAGTATATATTTTTGACATTTATTTTCACTCCATATGTTTTTTATATTCATTCATATTATTAAGTTTACCAATGCTTTCTAATTTTTTTGTACTTAATTTACATTGTATGAATAGATCACAAAATATTGTGTTATATTTTCTTCTAGAAGCTTTTTAAAAAAATTCACGTTTAACATTTAGGTTTATGATCTACTTAAAATTAATTTTTTTGAATAGGATGTAAAGTATGGACCAAGTTTTATTATTTTTTTTTCATGTCAGTGCCCAATCTCCAGCATCCCTTACTGAGAAAAAAGTCACATGCTCCACTGAATTGCAGTGACACCTTTGATTAAATCAGGTGTATATTTATGGGTCTTTTTCTGAACTCTGTTCTGTTCTATTGATCCATTTACTTATCCTTGGATCATTAACATAGACTTGATTGCTATAGACTTTTAGTGAGTTTTGATACTTACAAGTGTAAGTCCTGCAGCTTAATTCTTCTTCAAGCTTGTCTTGAGTATTCAGGTCCCTCTGCATCTTCACAGATTTTAAAATCAGCTTGCCAATGTCCACCAAAAGTCCAAAACAATCCTTCAGTGGATTGAGAAAGTTCTATTGTGTTGCTAGTTTGCTGAGTCTTTATCATGAATAGAGGTTGAATTTTACCAATTGCTTTTTCTTAGTCTGTTGATATATTTGTATTTTCCTCCCTTTATTCTATTGCTGTGGTAGTTTACATTGATTGTGATTACTTTCAAATGCTCAACCAACCTTGTATTCTGAGAATAAATTCTCTTTGGTGTTTATATCTCATCCTGTTAATATATTTTGGTGGATTTGACTTGCTAATATTTCACTTAGGGTTATTTAATTTAAGAGAAATATTGGCCTTTGATTTTTCATTTCTTGTATCTTTGTTAGGTTTGGATATTAGGGTTACATTAACTTGACACTTGAATAGTAGTTTAGTTGGTTATGGAATATTAGGTTGGAAATAATTTCTTTCCATTGTCTACTAGTGTCCAGTATACTCTTTTTTTAAATTACTCAATGAATTTTATTACATTTACATGGTACAACAATCATCACAACCAATGTTTATAGCATTTCCTGTCCAATGTACTCTTGGGTAGAATTACATAATTATGGTTTACATTATAGCCTATGTATCTTCATATGTTTCTGATATTTAACATTTCACTATACTGTGCTTTGTTGTGTCTCTGTTTTCATTACTGTGCTGGGAAGTAAGATGTATTTTAATCTCCAAACTCAGACCCTCTAGTTGTGGGAGGTTCTCATGTATTACTTCATCAATAGTATAGTAGGCTTAATAATGCTCTTCTATCCCCCTCATGCCCCCCCCCCACTCTCAAAATGTTTGTGTCCCAGTCTCTGGAGCATGTAAGTCTTATATGGCAGAAGGAGCTTTGCTGGTCTGGTCAAATTAATTTTCTTGAGATGGGAGAATTTTCCTGGATTATCTGGATAAATCTGACATAAACATAATGGTCCTTATAAAAGGTATGCGGAAGGAATGAGAGTCAGAGAAAAGGCCATGTGGTGACAGAAACAAGGTTAGGGTGATTTACTTTGAGGATGGCGGAAGAGAACTACTTGTTAAGGAACATGAGTCCTTTCTACAAACAGGAAAAAGCGAGGGAGTGAATTCTTCCCTAGAACCTCCAGAAGGAACCAGCCTTGCCGGTACCTTAATGTTAACCTATTGAAACTGATTTTAGTCTTCTGATCTGTAGTACAGTCCTGAAAGTGAATAAATTTATGTACTTTTAAGCCACCAGATGTGCTACTTCATTACAGCAGCCATCCAAAACTAGTACAAGTAGTTGTCTTCTCTCTCTTTTCTCTGTACTCTGTTGGTGGACCTCTTATCTTCCTATAGCTTCTTGACCTCACTGGCAATTTTCTTTATTTAATTTTTTTTAAATCTCTTGAACCAACTTTCTAGAATTGTCTCTAATTTTTTTCAAACTTATCTTTTTGAATTTTTCATTTCCACTATTAAAGTTCTAATTTTATAGGACTTTACCCCTCTTTTTGTTCTCAGAATGTCCTTTTTTTTTTAATGGTATACTGTTCTTGTTCATGGTTGCAATATTTTATTTATTTTCTGCCTAAAGGTATTAATAGTAATTTTCTTTGGAGTTTCATTTTTCTTGCAAAATTAGTCTCTTCCAACTTTTATTTACTTTGAATTTTATATCTCACAGTAGGAATTCTCTTTTTTTTTTTTTTTTTTTGGTAATACTTGGTTGTCTGCTCATACTTAATAGGTGATGACTAAAAATTAGGTGAAAGCACTGAATACATGAGAGAAGATATACTGCAACTTTTTGAAGTATGTAGTGATCCCAGTCCTCAGTGATACTTTCAGAATGAATTTTTAGAGCTTTACTTCCAGTAGGAGATTCTCAATCCACAGTTGGACTTTCTACATTTACCTCAACCTAGATGTTTTCAAAATTGACCTCTACACACTTATTCACCTTCCCTGCGCATAAGCTTACTACTTTTTTTTGTGTTTATTCTTTTTTTTTGGCATCGCTAACCACCTAAGATTTAAACTAGGAATCATCCTTAACTCTTCTCTTACCTCCTACATCCAGTTAATTACCAAGACATATCAAATTTACTTTCTAAATATCTTTCACTATACTTAATTCATCCCCCACACATTATCAGTCCTCCTGCCTATTTCAGGCTTTCAACTTTTATTTTTGCATAGATTGTCACAGTAACCTAAAATGATATTTTCTTCAGATCTCTGTAAGCCTCCGATCTATGGATATAAATTAAGCATTTCAATCTATGGATATAAATCAAGCATTTAATTAACATTTCTTGAGCACCTAAATTTTTCCCAGGTATTGTATGATTTGAAGGTACCACTAAGAAAAAGACATGGTTATTCTGTTAGTAGAAAAAGATCATTTATTGAGAAAATGCATTAATAGAAATTATAAAACAGTGTGCTAAGTGTTATGATAGGAGAAATATGGGGTACTAGAGAGCTACATATGAGGGCAATCTAATCTATATTTAGGGACAATTGGAAAGACTTCCTAGAAGGTCATGCACATAGAGACCACAAAATAAGGGAGTTATGTTTGGTACAGAAGACATAGCCCCTACCAGGCTCTGAAGTGGTGGGGTGGGCACATTTTATAGACTGTGAGAAGTTAGATGTGGCTTAAGTGGAGAGTAAGAAGAAAATGAGTTGAAGTAAATCTGGAGAAGTAATCAAGAGCCAGGTCACTTAGCACCCTCTAAACCAACTTTGGGAGATACGGAATTTCTTCTAAGAAAAGCAGGAGACAAACAGGAAACTTTAGAAATTACCTTGCATTTCGGAAAATTTTATATTTTTCTGGGGGAATGGGCTAAAGTTGGTCAAGTTTAAAGAAGGAGACAGTTGTAATAATCCAGTTGGCCAGGGCTAGAGAAGTGAAGAGTGGGAAAAGTAGTATTGCAGGACATTAGGAGGTAGGTTTGGGAAGATAAAAGAGTGGGAGGAATTAAGAAACAGACACAGCGACCTTGAAGGAATGGTTCAATAATCAGATAAATTTTGGTTATGCTGAGTTTGAAGTGCCTACAGGACATCCATGTGAAGGTACACACAAGACCACCAGGCATAAACACACTCTATAGCTCCCTACTGGGTTCTGATCATATATTCTCAGGCATAAACACACTTTATAGTTCCTTACTGGGTTCAGCATAAGACTAGACCCCTTTGTATGGTACACAGACTCTTTCCATTCTCACACCAGCACATCTGTCTGGCTTCGTCCCTTAATAACAACTCCTAACTTCTTTAGCTACTTGTTCACACCTCTTCATGTCTCCTTATCTTTACAAATACCGTTGCGTATTTGACCCACACCACATCAGTACCTTTGTGAAACTGAGATTTGTCGTTAACTGCAACACAAATCCCTCATACCAGGTATTTGTGAGGATGGTATCCTTCACCGAAGGTAGTGAGGAGTTACGGAGCACTTGTATCATATAGTATGCAGGCTTCTGCCCTCACATTGCTTATTGCCCTCCTCTTAGCTACTAGACCTGTACTGTTGGACATGCCAGCCACTTAACATTTGTGGTAGCTCTTGAGCATTTGAAATGTAGCTATTTTAAGATCAGATGTGCTATAAGTATAAAATACAAACCAGATTTTGCAGACTTTGAAAAAGAGAACAAAGTATCTTGGTAATAATTTTCATGTATTGAAGTGACAGTGTTTTGGATATATTGAGTTAAAGTATGTTATTAAAGTTAATTTCATCTTTCTTTTCTTTTCTTTTTCTTTTTTTTTTTTGTCTTTTGTCATTTTAGGGCTGCACCCGTGGCATGTGGAGGTTCCCAGGCTAGGAGTCTATTCGGAGCTATAGCTGCTGGCCTACGCCCCAGCCACAGAAACGCGAGATCTGAGCCACGTCTGCAACCTACACCACAGCTCACAGCAATGCCAGATCCTTAACCCACTGAACAAGGCCAGGGATCGAACCCACAACCTCATGGTTCCTAGTCGGATTCGTTAACCACTGAGCCACAACGGAAACTCCTCATCTTTCTTTTTTAATGTGACCACCAGACACATTGAAATTATATATGTGGCTCATGGTATATTTCTACTGGACTATGCTGACCCAGACCTCTCTCCTAACTTGTCAAATTCTTCTTCTGTTATGCAAAGCAGTTGAACTCTTGAGGTTTTATTTAAACTTGTCTACCTAATCCCATTAAGGCTTGCATTTCATGGACTCTCCTTAGGAATAAGTTACTATATACAGCAAAAAAAAAAAAAAAAAGTTCAAAACCCCAAACGTTTAATTTTCTACTTTGGTACTCACTACATTGTCCTGTGGTCATTTTAAAAGTTTCTCCCCCCACCTGCACTAGATTGTGAACAAAGAGCACATCTCATTCATCTTTCCATTCCCAATACTGTTGTGAATGCATAGTAGCCACTTAAAAATGTTTGTTAAATAACAGGATTGAGTTCTTTATGATCTGAAAAGAAAAGTTTAGCTGAATTTAAAAATTACATTCATGCCAGCTGGTTTGTGTAAACTAAGAATTGTGGAAAACACGTCTTGATATCCTTTATGTCTCTCCATTTTCCCTCAGCCTTACAGATTGATCCAGCAGTGATCACTCTAAGCTGTTCATTGCATCTCTGTCACAAAGTCTGTGCTAATATTCTTCTCTAGACATATAAGTAGAAGTAGAGAAGGAATTTAAATCAATAAAGCTAACAGTAAATGACATGCTAGAGAAGTGGAATGTATCACTTAAGAACATGTGAGGTGAAGGGCGTATTGACAATTTTTGGTAACTAAGTGGATTGAGTATTGATAGCAGAAGTCATTATGAAATGAACATTTGAAATTGTGTCTACATAAGGTGTCATAGCAAGTAGGTATTATAAATACCACTACAGCATTGTCCTTCAGTCTGTTAGGCTAGGATTTTAGAGCTTACTACAATTACTGACTGCATCTATATTGCCTTTAACGTATATGTTAATATTTGATATGCACTTGCTGACTTCACACAACAGTAGACCTCTAACGACAGAAACTGCCTGTGCTTCAGAAGGAAATTTCAAGAGAGACCAAACATAAAGTGGTATGGTGAAAATGATAATACAAATTGAGCCAGATTTCCCCAGTGGTTCAGGTACACTTTGACTTTAAATTGTTTATTTTATTTTTAATAATGATTTTAATTTTTTCCATTATAGCTGGTTTACAGTGTTCTGTCAATTTTCTATTGTACAGCAAGTGACCCAGTTATACATACATTCTTTTTTCTCACATTGTTATGCTCCATCGTAAGTGACTAGACATAGTTTCCAGTGCTATACAGCAGGATCTCAATGCTCGTCCATTCCAAAGGCAGTGATTTGCCTCTATTCCCAATCCATCCCACTCCCTCCCACTCCCCCTTGGCAACCACAAGTCTGTTCTCCATGTCCATGATTTTCTTCTCTGCAGAAGGTTTCATTTGTGCTGTATATTATGTTCTAGATATGTGATATCATATGGTATTTGTCTTTCTCTTTCTGACTTCATTTAGTATGAAAGTCTCCAGTTCCATCCATGTTGCTGCAAATGGCATTATTTTGTTCTTTTTTATGGCTGAGTAGTATTCCATTGTGTATATATACATACCACATCTTCCTTATCCACATCTGTTGATGAACATTTAGGTTGTTTCCTTGTCTTGGCTATTGTGAATAGTACTGCAGTGAACATGTGGGTGCATGTGTCTTTTTCAAGGAAAGTTTTGTCTAGGTATATGCCCAAGAGTGGGTCATATGGTAGTTCTATGTATAGTTTCCAAGGTACCTCCATACTGTTTTCCATAATGGTTGTACCAGTTTACATTCCCACCAACAGTGCAGGAGTGTTCCCTTTTCTCCACACTCTCTCCAGCATTTGTTATTTGTGGACTTATTAATGATGGCCATACTAACTGGTGTGAGGTGGTACCTCATGGTAGTTTTGATTTGCATTTCTTTAATAATCAGTGATGTTGAGCATTTTCTTCGTGTGCTTGTTGGCCATCTGTATATCTTCTTTGTTGAAATGTCTATTCAGATCTTTTGCCCATTTTTCCACTGGATTGTTGGCTTTTTTGCTATTGCATTGTATAAGTTGTTTGTATACTTTAGTGATCAAACCCTTTTCTGTTACATTGTTTGAAACTATTTTCTCCCATTCTGTAAGTTGTCTTTTTTGTTTAATGGTTTCCTTTGCTGTGCAAAAGCTTGTCAGTTTGATCGACTTTAAATTTAAAGCTTTTGGAAGCTGCATTCATTTTTTAAGGCCACGCATTCAGTAATCGCAAGACATGTCTCATGATTTCTGTCTGAGGAAGACTCTAGGTTCTGAGAGAATACATATGAATAAGAGGAGTAAGACAAATATTAGTTTATATTTTTGACATTGAATTTATTAATGTCATCATGAAGCCCTCTGATATTTCAGGTAGGGTATGTATGTCCTTCTTCCAAATAACGGGTATATGCTTAGCACACAGTAGCCCTGAGGCAGGTAAATGGATGCTGCCATGAGCCTGGGAATTGCTGTCGTCCATGGCACAGAGAGTTTCAGGAATTAGAGCAATGTTTATGTTTTCTCTTCCTGAATCTTGTTCTCTAAGAGAAAAAGAGAAATCTAAAGTCACAGCATCCCTCCTATACCCTCCATCAGTGTTCAGGGAGTATTTTGCACATTAAAAAAACTGAGGTAATATTGGTTTATAATATTACATAGGTTTAATGTGTACAACATTATAATTCTACTTGTCTATAAACTACAGCATCCTAAATTCCAAAAGTCTAGTTTCCATCTGTCACCATACATGGACCTCCTTTACGCATTTTGTCTCCCACCACCTTTCTCCTCTGGAATTCATCAATCTGTTATTCATATCTAAGTTTTTGTTTTATCTATTAATATTCCACATATGACTGAAATCATATGGGGTTTGTTTTCTTCATCTGATTTTTTTTTTTTTTTTGGCCACATCCACAGCATGTGGAAATTCCTGGGCCAGATATTAAACCTGCATCACAGCAGCAGCCTGAGCTACAACAATGAGAATGCCAGATCTCTAACCTGCGGAGCCACCAGGGAACTCCTCCTTCACCTGAATTATTTCACTTGACACAATCCCCTCAGGTACATCCATGTTGTTGAAAATGGCAAGATTCCATCTTTTTTTTTTTTTCTTTTTTGGCTCCCTTGTGGCATATGGAGCTTCTGGGCCAGGTATCAGAGCTGAGCCTCAGTTGTGACCTGGGCTGCAGCTGCAACAACACCAGTCCCTAACCCACTGTGCCAGGCTGGGGACTCAAACCATATACCAGGGTTCCCAAGATGCTGCCCATCCTGTTGCACCACAATGGGAGAGCCAAGATTTCATCATTTTAAATGGCTGAGTACTATTCCATTCCATATATAAATATCAAACCTTCTTTATCATTCATTTGTTGATGGGTACTTAGGTTATTTCCACATCTTTGCTATTGAAAATAATGCTGCAGTGGACTTGGGGTGTATATATATTTGTGTTTTTGTATTTTTCAGAAAAAATACACAGAAGTGGAATAGTCAGATTATATGATTAATTTACTCTTAATTCTTTTAGGATTGTTTTCTTAATTTATCTTTGTGCTTGTTGTTATTGTACAGACATGCAACAGTTTTTTGTGTATTGGTTTTGTGCCCTGCGACGTTACTGTATTTGTTTATGACCTAATAGTTTTTAATGGGGTCTTTAGGGTTTCCTATACATAAAGTCATGTCATCTGAAAATAGTGACAATTTTATTTCTTTCTAGTCAATTTAGATGCCTTTTATTTCTTTTTATTGCCTAATTGCGCTGCCTAGAACTTTCAGTACTATGTTGAATAAAAGTAGCAAGAGTGGACATCTTTGTCTTGATACCCTGCTTTTAGAGCTTTCAGCTTTTCAACTGTTTAATATGATGTTAGCTGTGGGTTTGCATTTATGATTTTTCATGGTGCTTGGTAAGCTGTTACTCTTCTGGCTCATTTCAAGTGAACACCTTTCTTATTAAGGTAAAGCTTTTGCTTATTTTGATTCTAACAATTCAACAGATTGGTAATTAAAGGTCTTTCTTTTGTGTTTCAGTAGGTGGCACTAGAGTACAAGTTTTTGGTTTCTCTTACCTGATAGGCCTTTAGCTATATTTGAGAATTTGCACTTTACAACTCTATAACCTCAGCTAGAGATATTGCCAGTGACCTACCCATTGCTGCTAGCGCCTCTGGGTTGCTGGTGCCTTGTGTTACTGGTGTTGCTGCTGTCACTGGTTTTGTTGCTAGTGGCACCAGGATGGAGGTGCCTCCACTGCTTCAGAGGTCACCTGGTTGCTGGCACCACCATGGTGGGGGCATAGGGAGGTGGAGAGGAGCAAAGATCTTGATTGTTTCCACTTCACTGGGGTTTTCAGGCATACAGGCACTACCACTGTGGGTTCAGTGCTAGAGCTGCAGGCACTACCATGGCTGGAGGAACTGGGCCACCGGCCCTGACACCGCTGCTGCCCATTCCCTGTGGCTATGGGTACTGTTGCAGTTAGGAGGTCAAGTCATGTATGTCACCTTTGCTGCTACCAGTTTCTCTAGAGCTGTGAGCTCAGCCACCTTGGACAGGGGACTGGGACTGTAAGCACTGCCTCTACTGTTCCCCTTGTTCTACTTCCACTGTGTACTTCAGTTCTACTCTCTGTCAGGTATTCAGATGTGTAGCTCTGTCTCTCTGGCATGCTAGTCTGTTGGGCAGAGAAAACTTTGCTGAGTTATGGATGTTTTACTGGTTGCAGATTGAAAGAGAGGGACAAAGGGAATATCTCATGCCACCATGATGATGATATAGCTAGTACTTCGCACATTTGAAGCACGCTAAATAAATGAATAAATACAAATTTTAAAAACTAACAATTTCTAATGTCTCTGTTTCCATAATTACCTTTGTAGCAAATGTTTTAATTTTCATTGAAACAAGTAAGTTTACCAGAAACATAAGTGAAGATGTGAATATTATCTCTATTTCACTGGTCCCAAAGCATCAGAAAGCCAACCAAGTAATGGATCTTCCTAGCAGTTTAGAGAAGTCTTAGTATAGGCTGAGATGCATGGAGAACTTATTACAGTGTTACATTTTAATGTGATATTAATCTAAAATTGAGAAAGCAAAGTTTGACATAATAAAATTTTCTCAAATGAAAATCAGCAATCCCTTCATTCAATTTTTTAAAAGTCTTCTTTGAAGAGATAAATTTTATTGCAGCACAATGGCTTCTTTGATAATTTAGAGGACTGGTAAAATCACTATCCTTATTTGTCGTTCATTCCTGGATATTACAAATCTAAACAAGTTCAAACTAAAACCAGTCTATGCAGGAGAAAAACTATTGATTGACATGGGGAAAATATTATAATCTTTATGTAACTATCCATTTAATCTCCTGGTTCTCCACTTTTTGTTTTCTTCCTTGTATCTGAACAAATAGAACTAAGCAACTAATTTATTGCCTGGCAACTGCTGATTTTTCACACTTCTCTGCTAGTTTGGCCAGCACATGTCTATGTTGCCTTTTGACTAGATAGTCCCTATAATAACAGTAATATGGTAATCACTATCCAAGTTTCAAAATCTAGTATAGTTTTGTAAAAATCTTATATTTCATGGAGACAGAGAGAAAGAGGAGGAGTCAATAAGCAGTTTTAAATGATAAGTGGACTTTGTATAACAATGGCCACAAGAAAAATATCTCAAAAATATGGAAATTGGCCAGTGCAGCAAACCTATCATTTATCATACAATGAAAAAGCAGAGTAGGAGAGAATAGTAATTTCATTCTGATGCTTTTCTAACTCAAAAGCCATTTTCCGTTAGGAAAATTTTTAGGTATTCATAATATTCACTCTCCTGAAATTAACAAACTCTTGTATCCTTAAACCTTTAAATTTCCTCTGTTCTAGTCGATCACTTTTGTGGTTGTAATCTAGCAAAAACCCAGAATAAAGATTTCTTCCAAAGTATTTTTCTGCAGGCATGCCATAGTGGAAAACACAGCAAGCTGGTGGATAATCCCATAGGAGCCAGAAGCTTTACTAGTTTTCTGGAGCAATTCACATAATGTTCTCCACTCCTTGAAATAGTACTTACCAATAGCACCATACTCTCAGTTAAATCAAATGGCTATCATTTAAGATTATTTCTCCTTCAGAGATCCTAAGCGAGCCTTTTACATTTAAATAATGTGATTCAGTCATTTTGTACAATCCTTATGTCTTTGGTACTGCTGCAGCACAATGTTCCAAACTGATTAATATTTATAAAAGAAAGTCTCAAGACTTAGGACTAGAAATGGAAAATCAGGGGAAGAAACTATAACTTCAGGTAGGTGATAAAGATAAGTAGAATTATGATTTGAGTCCCTTTGGGTAAAAAGTGGAAGTCAGAAGATCAAATCCCCATAAAGTTCAAGGCAATCACACAGGAAGCGTATGACCTGAAAAACAATTAAGATGGTGTTGTGAAAAGGATCACGTTTAGGAAACACAGACAAGAATTTGAATGGCTAAGGCCATGCTGATGGACTTTGTGGAGGAGATGGAAATTGTGTGAAGTAACAGGTTTTGGCTAAACATTAATATGGTGATTTTAAAAGATAAGTTGCATATCACCAAAACATTTCCAACTCAAGTAAAAGACACCAGAAATTTTATTTTGATGGCAGCTCAGATTCTTCACATATAGGGTAGGTGCAGTTTTCTCTTGGTTTTCATGCTTATTTTTTGGCCTCTGGTATTTTTTTCAGTTCTGTCTTCTGGCTTTGAATAGAAAAGGTGAAAGACCTGATGAATGTCAAAGAAAAAAATGAACAGTGATGACAGAATACCCATTGTTGCTCACTGGGTTAAAAAACTGACATTGTTTCTCTGAGGATGCAGGTTTGATCCCTGGACTTGCTCAATGGGTTAAGGATCCAGTGTTGCTGCAAGCTGTGGTATAGGTCGTAGATGAGGCCTGGATCCCGTGTTGCTGTGGCTGTGGTGTAGACCACAGTGGCAGCTTTGATTCGACCCCTGGCTCAGGAATTTCCATATGCCCCATGTGTGGCCATAAATAGAAAAAAAGAAAAAAGAAATAAAATGAACAGTGATGAGCTCTGCAAATAACTTTTTTTTTTCTTTTTAGAGCTCTACCTGCAGCATATGGAAGTTCCCAGGCTAGGGGTCTAATCAGAGCTACAACTGCTGGCCTACACTACAGCCACAGCAACGCAGGATCCTAGCTGTGCCTGCGACCTACACACACCTTACGGCAATGCTGGATCTTTAACCCACCGAGCAAGGCCAGGGATGGAACCCACATTCTCATGGATACTAGTCAGAACTGTTTCCTCTGTGCCACAGTGGGAACACCTGCAAAGAACTTTAATCTCTTATGCAAATAAGGTTTTAGCAAACTCAAAGAACCTGACTTGACTACCTTCCAGAAGAAAACACATTCAAAGATAGGTCTTTAAAGAGAAGCACAATCTTTGGGTCAGTTGTTTTATAATTAAACCCAGGGGAATTAAGGTGGGTACCAAGAGGCTAGGAATCTAAATGATGGTCCAATATTGGTGTGCTGAGATTACTAACATTTGAGACAAAGGGGATAATGATCTGCCATATAATCCTGGAGGCAGGAAGAGAGAGCTTGGTCAGAGTGAGAAATATATTCAGGAGGTCAGTTACCTGGGCTGAATTGTACTCATCAGACATGGTAGCCTCATCTGTATCTAGTGGGCATTACTGCTACACAGTCCAGTATCCTCCCTTCCCCCTCTCCCAACCTGGTGCTCACCATCTCTTCATTCTGTTTTATTATTTCTTCCTAGCACTAATCTTCCTTCAGTACCCTCTACATTTACTTGCTTATTTGTTTACTGACTTTCTTTGCATACTAGGATTAAGTTCAATGAAGGGTAAGGACGTTGTCATGTCATCGCTGAATCTCTTGCATATAGTGAGTAAATGTTTGTTGAATAAGTAAATCAATTATATTTGGCTTAGTTAGATGTTTGGAATGTGGCTCAAATGTATCTTTTGAAAAATAACTATGGATATCCGAATAGCTAGTGTGCATAAACAGCTACACAAATACATAGATGGGAAAATTTTACTCAAGTATGAAAATTTAAGGTTATTTTAATAGGAAATATCAAAGTGAAATTGCAAATAGGAAGAGACATGGGTTGTCACACATTTTAAACTATATTAGGTGCAAAAAATAACAAATGCTATTTCTAAACAAGTAGCTCCATTTATAAATCATATTGCAAGGTATTTTACTTTTACATAGAGACCATGGATTTTGGAGACAAAGACTAAGGAGTATACTTGTGAAATGGAATTCATTTTCCTACATTGACAGTATTTTTAGCAAAAAGATTCATTGTGATAACTTGGTTACCTCATTCAGCTTGCTCTGGGTACACCAAATGAACATTTCAGAAATCCGTTTGAAAAGAAAGAAGTATATCCCTTTTCATTCTCTTTATCGTAATGAATCAAGGCCAAGGTTATAATAAGAGTGCAAAGTATAACATGAATAGCAATTTTTAAAATAGAAGTTATTCTCTAGAAAGCTAACTCTGGATTCTGTCAAATTTAATAAAAGCAGTTCTTCTTGATCAAACTATTTTGAGGTATGGTTCAGAAGATGATTGTGCTATATAATTAAACTTTCCACTTAAAATATATGATAACTTTAAAACAGTGTAGTTTTTCCATGGAATGAAAAAATAAAATATAAATCAGTATATTTGGAAACCTCCCAGTAACAAATTATAAATAGGTGAGAGGCAAGCCACAGCCCTAGGGAAATTTTCTATTCTGTTTTATAGACAGGTGAATGAAGCACTGAGGTGTTAAACTACCAATCATTACCTAAGTCATAAGTACAATCCAACTGCTTTGATTTTCTAAGCAACTTTAGAAATACTTCAGAAGATTAAATTTAATTGTTGCATTATTTTGATCCCCCACACCTCCTCCTGCCAGCTACATGGGGGTAGTTGGACTGGGTTAGTTACCAAGAGACATGGAAGCAGGATGGCACTGGAGAGAATAATACATTTCTGAGAAGACTCCTAGGGTTATGCCAGACAAATTCTGTTAGCTAACAGGAGGGGGAAATGTGGAGAAAAAAGTGGGAGACAAAGCAAGAGATCAGAAGTTAGAGAAATACTGTATCAATTTGGGAAGAAATGATGCAAAGGAAGGGTGAAGTGATAGAATCTAGGAAGTTGAGTACTACAAGGGCTGAAATTCTTACAGCTTATTTTAAAAGATAACTGGTCTCATGGTGCATAGGTAGCTGGTAAATTAAACATGGGTACAAATTCTAGACACTGGATTTTATAGTGCTGTGATTGAGCAAGACTTCTTGGGTCTTGAGAGAGAGGGAGTAATTTTTCATGTGCAGGGAATGTAAGTAATTGTGACCAGAGGATAGACTTTAGAACAAAATCTCTGCAGCTTCTCTCTCCAACCCATTTCTTGAATCTGGGTTGGTTTTGTGTCTTTCTTTGACTGACATGTGTGGCAGAACTAATGCTGTGTGAGTTTTAGAGCTTAGGACTCAAAAGGTTTTCAGCTTTTTGGAGTCTTTCATGTAAGGAAACCTGTCTAACTTATTAGAAGATGAGAGGCCATATGAAGGAGAACTGGGGCATCCCAGCTGACAGCCAATACCCACTACCAGACATCTGAACATGGCTATCTTGGATATTTTATGCCTGCTGATCCTGCAGCTAGATACAGCTGAATGAACGAGCCCAAGCAAACCAGCAGAAAATTTGCATAGATTCCTAAGAAATAACAAATCATCGCTGTTTTAAGTTGTAGTAAGCTTAAACAAATGGGCCACACTGAGTTTGTTTTTCTTTTGTTTATTTGTTCATCAATCCATCCATATATACATCCCACATTTTTACAGTGTGAAGATCCAGATAAATATATTACCTCTTTTCATCTCTGCCTATATTGTACTTTTCAAGGCAATTAGAAATCTATGGGTAGTGAGTAAGAAGGACTACATTAGAAAATTTCTGTGATAAAAAGCTGAGACTAGGCCTTAACGGTGAGAAGATACAAAAATTACCATTTCCAAGTTACAGTTGTCTGTTCCCCAGGGACTTAAGTTCCACTTTGGGAAAGACTGATTGATTCTGTGTTCTGGGGAAAGAGAGCTCAAACCCTTCCTACCCTGTCCACCCAAGTCCAAAAAGTCAAAACCCAACTAACAGGTCTCTTAGTTGTAGGAAATAAATATCTATCAATTGTTTTATCAAAAGGCTATGAAATGACTTGAATGCAGATCTTTTTAAACTAAAAAATATGTACTCTGTTTAAGGTTATATAAATTGGGCATATGTTTTATCAGTGAGTTTCAGAAGATTTTGGGGATTTTGAAGAAAAGAAGGATGAAGATAGAATTGTTTCTTTATATATAGCAGTCCTCTCTTATCTGCAGGGTATGTGTTTTAAGATCTCAGTGGATGCCTGAAACCATGGATAGTATAGAATCCTGTGTGTGTGTGTGTGTGTGTGTGTGTGTGTTGTGTGTGTGTGTGTGTGTGTATATATCACACATATATATATCACATATATCCTATATATCTATATTTAATTTTTTATTAAAGTAAGTTGATTTACAATGTTGTGTCAATTTCTGCTATATACATATTTTCTTATACATACATATCTATGGTAAAGCTTAATTTTTAAATTAGACACAGTAAGAATTTAACATTAACTGATAATAAAATAGAAGAATTATAGCAGTATATTATAATAAAAGTTATGTGACTATAGTCTCTCTCAAAATATTGCACAAATTTAATGCCTTCTCCATCATAACTAAGCACTTGGTGCTTAGTGCTGTACACTGTGGCTGTAATGTTTGCAGTTTGAGGTGTGACAGCAAAACGAGCACAGATTTCCTTTTCCTTCCTCACAGTTTCACAAATAGATTTGTTCTTGCTGTAGATCTTAACATACTCAGCATGTGATTTTTCTTTTTCTTATTAAGAACTTTAATCTTTTCACTTAAATGAAACATTTAATGGCTTCTCTTTGGCCTACCTGAATTGTCAGAGTTTCAGCTCTTGAGCTCTTGGGCCATTATTAAGTTAAACAAGGGTTACTTGAACACAAAACACTGCTATATGTACCTAAACAATTGATAACCAAGATGGCTACTAAGTGACTCTTGGGTGGGATATGCTGGACAAAGGGGTGCTTCACATCCTGGGTGGCATGGAGTGAGATTTTATCACACTATTCAGAATGGAGTGCAATTTAAAACTTTTAAATTGTTTACTTCTGGAATTTTCCATTTAATATTTTTTGGACCACAGTTGGCCATTGGTAACCAAAATCACAGAAAGCGAAATTGCAGATAAAGAGGGACTACCACGTAGATTTAGAAAGCTTCATTGCTTGTTCCTGGAAAGACATGTGCATGCTCTTCTTTAAGCAAATATGTGTCAGAGATTAAGTAGAAATTCTGAATACTGTAAGCCTGGTTTCCATGGGGCTAGAGGGAGTCTTGTTTAAAGAAAATAGATTGCCGGACTCCTTGTGTCTAAGTGGGAATAGATCTTTGGGGTCTCATAGAAGTTGTTGGGAACAGTTGAACATGCAGACACTGTATTTAGGGAATTAGTCAGTTGACGGTAGTGGACCAAATACTGTGTTTTTTCAGATTTTAAACCTAATTTATTGGGGGAACCAATGAAGTAAATACGTCTTTCCCCCTTGCCTTAGTCTGTTTGGGCGGCTGTAACACAAAAACCACAGACTAAGTAGTTTATAAACAACAGAAATTTATTTCTCACAGTTTTGCTTCTGGAAGTGCAAGATTAGGGTGCTGGCATGGCTGGATTCTGGTGAAGGACCTCTCCTGGGTTGTAGACTGTTGATATCTTGCTGTGTCCCCACTGGGTGAAAGGGCAAGCTAGTTGTTTGGGGCCTCTTTCACAAAGGCACTAATTGCAGTCATGAGGGCTCTACACTCATGACCTGATCATCTCCTAAGGCCCCCACCCGTTAACACTCTCACCCTGATGTTAAGATTCCAACATATGAATTTTGAGGGGACATAAACGTTCTTCAGATCCTAGCACCCCTAATTGTAGAACTTTCACAGAAATATTAGTGTTTGCATAGTTAGGGAAAATTGAAAAAAAATCTTCCAAAAAGCATACGTCCACCTGTGTGAATAGTTAAAATTGTTATATCTGTTATTCTTTCCTTGTATCAAAGAACTCTCTTAATTTCCACTTTCAGTATTTTTGAAAAAATAGTAATAGGAATTATTCTTCAAAAAAATACTACACCAGGACACTTGAAAAAGAGAATGATTGAAAGAAAAAACTCAAGGAATAAAGAGATAAATGTATCAGGAGCCTAGGATAATCACTGCAAGTGGATATTACATTGATTTCTGAGCTCCCCTAGGTCCCCCTTCCCCCAAAAAACAGGTGATAAAATGGAGGGTTTAATGTGAACAGAGAGTAAACGGAGAGCCTGGTCAGTCTAGAGAAGCAGCCACATAATGCACTACTGAGAAAGCCTCTCATATGTAGTAGGTCTCTCAGGTCAACATTTGGTGACTCTTATCTTCAAATTACTTGTGACTTCTCTTAGGAAAATTTAATGAATTGAACATCTAGGTTTCTGATTAATTCAGTAGCAACCCAAAGTACAAGAGGTAGATTTACAATCAGATGCTAGAATTTAGATTTATATTCTTCTCTTGAAGTTGGTCATTTTCTCATAGTATAGGGTCCTTGGAATAATGAGGTAGGATATATTAAAAGAAAAAGTCCTGAATCTTGTCAAAGAGTTATGTAATATTTGGGTTGCTGTCAAGTAGTATAGAATAAATGATATTTTTTATTGTTGAACCTGTTACTATTTTATTTTCTAACCATAAAGGTACTTTAATAAAATTTTAAGGAGTTCCCTTAATGGCACAGCAGAAATGAATCCGATTAGGAACCATGAGGTTGACATTGCTCAGTGTATTAACGATTGGGCGTTGCCGTGAGCTGTGGTGTAGGTTGCAGACATGGCTCGGATCTGGCATTGCTATGGCTCTGGTGTAGGCCAGCAGCTGCAGCTCGATTCCACCCCTAGCCTGGGAATCTCCATATGCCACAAATGTGGCCCCCCCAAAAAAATAAATAAATAAAACAAAATTTTAAGCCTAATAGTTGAATAAAACTGTAATTGAATGATTTCATTGTTGCAAAATATATCACAAACAGCTAAATGATTTTTCCTGTTGGTTGGGATTATTTTGACATTTTTAAAAAAGGAAATACACAATTAAATTAATTAATTAATTAATTAATTAATTTTGCTTTTTAAGGCCTCATCTGCAACATATGGAAGTTCCCAGGCTAGGGATCAAATGGGAGCTACAGCTGATGGCCTGTGCCACAGCCACAGTAACACAAGATCCAAGCTGCGTCTGCAACCTACACCACAGTTCACAACAGTGCTGGATACTTAACCCACAGAGCGAAGCCAGGGATCGAACCTGCATCATCATGGATCTTAGTTGGGTTCATTACCACTGAGCCACGATGGAAACTCCGATTTGTGTAATTTTAGTTTTAAGTTTAAGCACTGTTAATATTTGTTGAATAAATAAATTAAATAAAATAAGAGCAAAATGGCAGGACCAGCTGTTACTCTTTAAATATGCTAGGTTATAAAATTACTATGCTTATTGTAATTATTCAAATAATACAGAGGTATGTGAAGAAACAGTTCTTAGTTTCCCCTTCTACCTCTAATTCTATCTTCTGGGAAAAAAACCTGAATATTAACATTTAGTGGGTATCCTGGTACTCTTCCATATTTTAAAAAATATGTGTATGTACACATGGATATATACATATATGTATATATATGTGCATTTATAGATATTTTTCTTTATAACAAGATCATACTACACATATTGCCCTACAACTTGCATTTTTTTCACTTAATTATATATATTAGATTTTCAAGTCAGTATAAAAAAATCTCCTCTTTAATAACCATAGAATCCTATTAACTCCTCTTTAACAACTGCAGAATTACCTGTTGTATGGATTACCTTAACATATTTAACCGTTACTTTATTGGTAGCCGTTCAGGTTGTTTCCAATTACTTTGGTGTACAGACAGTCTCCTACAGTAGTAAACAGTCTCCTACATACATCCTTTCATCTTTGTGATTTGTTTCCAGATCATGAATTTCTAAGAAGTAGAATTACTAAATCAAAAGACTATGCACGTTTAATATTTTACAGAAACTGTCAGATACTTTCTAGAATGAAACAATTCAAACTCCCGTCATCAGTGCATGAGACTGCCTGGGCTCCACATCCTCATTAGCACTGAAAATACCAGTCTTAAATGTTTGCAACAATAATGGGTGAAGAATGAGATTTGGATATTTTACTATACATTTTTCTTGTTATTGTCAGGTTGAGCATTTGTGTCTTTGTGAATTGCATTTCTTCTTCTTTAAATTGCCTTTATATTTTCTTTGCCCACTTTTCTATGGCAGGATTTGTTGTTTTGCTTATTAATCAGTAGAAGCATGTACATTATAGGGATATAATTATTTGTCAGTCCACAGTTTTGTACCTATTTTATTTTAGAATATAGTTTTTTTTTTACTGACTTTGTTTGCAATGTTTTATAGCAAGCTGAATTCTTTTAGTTTTACTACTTCCAGAAAAATTAGTTATCTACTTTGTGGCTTCTGATTTTCCTTTATAAGCTTAGTATTTCCCTACCTTGAGGTTTTATAGATAATCTCCTATTTAAAAAAATATTTTAAACAGTTTTATTTTTAGGTTTATATTATTAACTCATCTGAAATGTTTTTATATGAAGTGAAATTCTGCCTTTATTTTCTTCCATTTGTATATACAATTATACAAACACCCTCTTTTCCCATATATTGTTATTATATACACTTGGATCTGTTTTGGATTTTCTGATCTGTTTCACTTATCTATTTGGATATTCCTGATCTCATTAGTATAGTTTAATAATTTAAATGTCTTATAGATATAATTTCACTATCATTTTCTCTTGTCAACCCCTGGATATCTTGGCAATGATCACATATTGTTTCTCCTATAGAAATTTTAAAATATTTTTCCAGTTCTTCAAGAAACTCATTGGTAATTATATTGAATGTGTGTAGTTCTTGGGGAAATTTGCCATTTTGGGAGTATAGTTTTGTCCCTTTCCTTTCCTTTTTTTTTTCTCTGCCTTGAGAAGGTAATTTGTTCCTGAAATATCCTTCAGGGATGAGTTCTCCTAAATCTAAAATGTAATTTCCACAGAAAATTTTTGTGTTTCAACATTTAACTGATGGAGCATTGTCAGCTTAATGAATTGAACTGTTAAGACACAACAATAAAGGTAAAGGAATAAAATAATGGAAAGATGCAGAAGATCATCACTACTGTAACTAACAAGGCTTCTTGGAGGAAAGAGTGGAAAGACATCATAGGCAAGCAGGTCACTGCAAAGATGGCAGCACGTTGGTACTCATCTCCACGTGCTTGGCCACTACTGACGATAGAATCCAAGTGAGTTCACAGAACTGCAAAGAGATTCCTCATTAGCTAAACTAGGGTGGAAGATGAAATAACTCACAAAGTCACATTCTTGTAACTTGAATGGGCTTTCCAGAAACATGGTAGACCTCTATGAACCTTTTCAGTCTTGTTGTGTATCCTCACCCATTACCCTATACAGTGCCTCTACACTGTTGATTAGTAAAAAAAGGTTTACTAACATTGTGAATCAATTCATTCAGGAGAAAAAGCTAAATGAATTTCTGAAAAACTGGGAGACATTTTTTTGCCTCTACAATTTCGCTTGCACCAGCCATCAGAGATGATATTCCTGAACCCATATTTATCTTTGGCACTGTCAGCTGTCCTCTAAACTTCTCATTAAGATCTATTATAATTCATGTTTTTGAAAGGATGATCTAGTTTATATACCAGGATTAGTTTATTACACGTTCATAATTGCATCTGAGTTTTATTTGGCATGCCACCTTCACTGAGATTTTCTGGTTTCTTTTTTTTTTTGTCTTTTTTTTTTTTGCCTTTATGTAGAGCCGCACCCGCGGCATATGGAGGTTCCCAGGCTAGGGGTCTAACAGGAGCTGTAGCTGCCGGCCTGTGCACAGCCACAGCAACGCGGGATCCGAGCCACGTCTGCGACCTACACCACAGCTCACGGCAACGCCAGATCCTTAACCCACTGAGCAAGGCCAGGGATCGAACCCGCAACCTCATGGTTCTTAGTCAGATTCGTTAACCACTGAGCCACAAAGGGAACTCCAAGATTTTCTGGTTTCTAAGCTGACTTCTTGCACAGAACATCAGGACTTGGACAACCCAGTATGAAATGTCCATCTAAGATACGAGCAAATTTGAGTGGTTATGGGGTTCAAAGTGGGTGTTCATTTTAATTTTAATGACCTTCAGAGGTATCACCAGAGTAGGCAAAGTTCCGATTGGGGGTCCGAATGAAATAAAGAAAAGTACTTGTCAAAAGCTAACAGTAGGGAAATACACAAATAGAGGTTTGTTTATTTATTTATTTATTTATTTATTTATTTATTTATTTATTTATGTCTTTTTTAGGGCTGTACCCACAGCATATGGAGGTTCCCAGGCTAGAGGTCGAGTCAGAGTTATAGCTTCTGGCCTACACCACAACCACAGCAATGTGGGATCTGAGCAGCGTCTGCGACCTATACCACAGCTCATGGCAACACCAGATCCTTAACCCACTGAGCAGGGCCAGGGATCAAACCTGCATCCTCATGGATACTAGTCAGATTTGTATCCACTGAGCCATGATGGGAACTCCCCAGAGGTAATTTTAATTCAGTGTGACAAAAGTAAGCATTGAGTGCCATAGGCACATAAAGAAGGCATCCAACTAATTATTTTGTGAATCAAGACAGGATCAGGAGAATTGACTACAGGTTTTGTGATCAGAGATGGGTGAGGTTCAAATAAGTCAAAAGGAACAGTTAGGAAATGGATTCTGAGATACTTTAAAGGGAAAAAAAACTAGATATTTAGATCTTCAATGATTACCTGGTGGAGACTACACTGCTATCTCTTTTTCTGCTTTTTCTGTATAAATTTCCCTTGTGAGATTCCAGCTGATGCCTCCTAACCAGCTTAGCAAAAAAGATGAAACCTGCTCCAGTGGCTGTGGGGGAGAAGGGCAGTGGGCTCAGAGAGTGGATATAGATGGACTTGGTTATCATCTGTCAGCCTCATTTTTGATCCAGCCAGAAGTGCTATTCATGGTGCTACCTACTCCAAAAGCTACCTGAGTCCAACAGTTACTCATGGTGAATGTCCTTTTCTTTCTTTTTTCTTTTCTTTCTTTTTTTTTTTTTTGGCTTTTTTGTCTTTTTAGGGCTGCAGCTGAGGCATATGGAGGTTCCCAGCTAGGGGTCTAATTAGAGCTGTTGCTGCCGGCCTATGCCAGAGCCATAGCAACACCAGATTCGAGCCGCGTCTGCTCATGTCAACGTCGGATCGTTAACCCACTGAGCAATGCCAGGGATCGAACCTGCAACCTCATGGTTCTTAGATTTCTTTCCACTGCGCCATGACAGGAACTCCATGATGTTCTGTTTTGATAAAGCGTTTTGCTTTCTCCACTAGGCTGAGCCTTCCCCTACCTGGATTAGGTCCCTTAAGGATGTCCTAGTAGAAGAGTGGGTTAATGTCAAATTCCTATTGCTTCCAACCAGCCAATCTTGAGAAATCATATTTTGATCCTATTATGAATTTTTTTTATCTCTGCAATACCATCAGTTTATCAATTTATTTTGGTATATGTTTATATTTGTGGCACAATTTTGAGAGCCTGAGAAGTTTGGGGAGAAATCACTTTCAACTCAGTAAAAATGAAAACTAACTTGTACAGCTCTTTTACATTTGTAAGTACTTATTTGATCCACCTAACAAGTCCATGAGATTATTGATTAAAGAAAAATATTAATATTATAGCATAGAGGAGTTCCCGTCGTGGAGCAGTGGTTAACAAATTCGACTAGGAACCATGAGGTTGTGGGTTTGATCCCTAGCCTTTCTCAGTGGGTTAATGATCCAGTGTGGTGTGAGCTGTGGTGTAGGTTGCAGACGCGGCTTGGATCTGGCGTTGCTGTGGCTGTGGCATAGGCCGGCGGCTACATCTCCGATTTGACCCCTAGCCTGGGAACCTCCATATGCTGTGGGTACAGCCCTAAAAGGAAAAAATATATATATTATAGCACAGAAGGGGGAAATAGCCTGAAAGGAGAGTGCAATTAATGAAAAATTATTTTGAGGGTTGAATATCACTTTCATGCCAATAATTTTGGGGAAGTTATAAGGTGTGGGGGAATTTGGTATTTTGCGGAAATATGTTTCAAATCCTGAACATTAGCACATGCATTCACTAGGCATACAGCTTGCGGCGTGCCAGCATATATTTTATAGACACATTTCCCATAGTTTTTATGTGTAAAAGTGTTGGTAAACAGGGTCTATTATGCAAGTGATATATTAAAAAGTTTTTCTCATGCCAACTGAAATCAGTATTAAGATATCAATTTTATTTCTACAGTAAATAGGAAGCTGGTATATTAGAATTATGGGGCTATGCCTCTTCTTGTGTCTTGTGCTTAATGAGATGGAGGCTAATTATCAGACAAGGACAAGGATGAGCCCCTTCATTCATTCAACATGGATCCATTTACAGAAGCCTCTGTAGTTGGCAGTTCTGCTGGAAGAGCTGTTTTCTAGGCAGATAATAGCCAAGAGTCTGATTATATTTTAGACTAATTTATAATGAAGAAAACTGCTTATCTATTCCTTTGGCCTAATGTAAAGACAATGGACAGAAAAAAAAATGTACAAACCTTAAGAATCGCACATTTTCCTAGTCTGGGTGGTATAGACTACTTTGTTTATAAAGTAAATTGGATGTTAATACAAACCAAGCTTGTAGAGTTTTCAGATTTAAGAGCCATCAGTCTTTTATTCTTCAAAAAAGTTCTGAGGTCTTCTAGTAGAGTCTAATTGGTTTCCCTTGAAAGTTTTCTGTAATTCATTTGCACAGTGGAGTCATTGCCTCCTATTTGTCCATTATCTAGTGTGTATTGTATGTGCTGTAATGTTGTCTTTTACCTAATTCTCCCTGGTGTATTTTCTGAGTTAGGGCCTCTGTTCTGTAAAGGGGTCTTTAATTGGCTGACTCATTCTCTCTGTTGATTTTTTTCTTATGATGGTTCATTTTTTTATCTCCTATTCTTTTCAAGTAAATCAAGTCAATTGTTAGACGTTTTTTAATATTACAAAAATAGGATTAGAAAAACTGTTAGTATTAACTTGTAATACTCTCACATTTATTTTTCACATTGACAGTGGCTTAGTTTCCATAGAGAAGGCTGCTTGTGAGTGATCTTTCTTTCCTCCAAAGTTATAGCAATTTGCTTCAAAATAATGACAGTTGTCCCAAGGATTAGAGACATTGTTTTAGAAGATTTTTAAGCCATCATCAATGAATAACTTTTAATGCCATGTTTATTTTATTCAGTTCAGTTCAGCAGACATTTAAAGATGGCATATTGTGTCATACATTTTGCTAGGAACTAAGATAATAAAATAAATAAGACACTGTCCCTGTTGTAAAAATAGTACCATCCGGAAGAGAGGAAAGTTGATGTGAATTCTGATCTTGAGCATGGACCACCTAAACTTCACATGTTGAGTCCCTTGAGTGTATATAAGAGCTGTATTCTTTTCTCTTGGACATTTAGGATATAACTTTTACCAGACTATCTAAGGATTAGTGTATGGTCTTTTGTTAAAAGATGAAAAGCTTGATCAGATATCCATTACTTTATCTTAAGTGTAGACATGTATTGTTCAGATAACATATTATCTATAGAATAAAGAGTTGTACAGTTATCTGCAGCATAGGTTATGACTGTGGCTCGGATCTGATCCCTGGCCCAGGAGCTTCATATGAGGCGGGGGAGGGCAAAAATGAAAAAAAATAAAATAAAAAGGAGTTGTGCAATTATTATATTGCATATTTTTGAGCCAACATAAATAATTAAGTCATAAACGGCCCTCTTTCTTTCCCAGGTTAGTCAATCATGTCCTTAGTGTTCACTACACTGACTTTATGCACAGTCTGTGCCTTGTTATAAATGACATTGGGCCTCAGTGCACTTGCTCCCTGTTCCTGCCTGAGAAGTACCTTGAGCTTTCCCTGAGGACTCTAAGAATTTTTTTCCTTTTCTTTACATGCCAATCTAGGGGGCCTTTCTGGCAGTAATCACTCTACAGACAGAAGTTTATTGAATTTAAAAATCCTTAGTCCTGCTGCCCCACCTCCCTGATTTAGAATCTTTTAAGGAAAACCACAAATTCCTGCCTTCAGCTTTTTTTATTATCCTTTCACAGTCACTAGCAAACGGAAGTTCAGTGTGGATTGTCTTCTTTACAGAACTTGTCCACTAAAAAAGCATTTGAATTTATGGTAATTCAATATATTCAATATAGACCAATTCTTCAGCCTGTTACAGAAATAAAAATATTCATGACAAACTATTTTTTCTATTATCTTTAATAGTATGGGAATTAGACATGCTATTTTCATGAGATATCTTCTGAATTTGATGTTTTGCTAATGAAACTCATTTTAAAGTGCAACTTTTATTTACAGATAACCCATAGATATTGTATCAGTGGTGTAATAACCATTATTAGCTGAAAATATTTTGAATTTCCAAAGGTTTTTCTATTAAAGATGCTTTCAAATATGATCACTTCGGAAATCCCAAGGTTTTTTTTTCTAGGGTTGTAACAGCTGTCTAGGTTTGGGCTGTTTTTGGTGTCACAGTCTCCTGGAGATGGCAGCAAAGTACACAGAAGCAAGGGGACCAACCATAACACACAAACAAGTGGTGAGATTAATGGCACTGTGCAGTTCTGGGGATGACTGATGAAAGCATCATTCTTTTCTGCTCTCAAATGACAGGGCAGGTAAATAGAGAGCTGATGTATATATTAATTTGATTTTTGATTATGTTGGATAGTTCCCAAAAAATCCTGTACATACTGCTGGTGTTATTTTATTCCTCACCTATGGTCAGGTCCATGATTCTCCTGTCTCCCTGCCTGTTGGTTGCCCTTGTTTCTTTTATGGTAAAACTATTGAGAGATCTCCAGAACAAACATTTTTTGAAGCCTTTATTTTATGTACCAATCTACAACATTTGTTACCCTTACTTCATTTTCGTATAGCTATTTCTAATCTCGTAGCACACTGCATTTCATTCCCTCTGGGTTGTCAGATTTTCAGAATCTATAATGGGATGATTAACTGGCAAGGCGATGCACAGGCTAATAACAGATTGCAAAGGACATCATATTAGACATTGTAAAAGCCCTCTTTATTCCAAAGTATACATCTAATAATGCCCCAGCAGACATGAGTAATGAGCATTGTACCCAGAATAACAGGGACCCTATCGTTTTGGAATTTGTGCAGAAATGTTATTAAAATGAAAAAAAAGAACTTTCTACTGAATTGCAACTGTTGGTTTCAGTGCTAAACTTGTTTGTCGAAATGCTGTTGCCTGGAATCAGTAAAAGCTTACAAAAAACAAAAATATTTCACAAGTTGGTTGAGTCCTGTAAGAAATTTTGCTTTGGTGGAAGCTCAGTGAAGGGTTTTTAAATTTAAAGATCCAGTACTTTTCAGCTAAAATGAATAGCTATCTTCTGAGTGTATTTTTGAAGTCAGTTTTACTTATGAGAAAAGAAGAACACCCTGATGATGAGTAAAGATTTCTAACATCAGATCTTGAATATAAAGTTAAAAAAATAGGAATATTTACTTTCTCAGGCAGTAGATAAATGAGATGAATTGATTAAAGTGTTGGTTTTGGTCAGATTGTTTAATTAGTACAATACATTTTGATGTGACAAGAACCTGTTTTTTAACTGTAAATATACCAGAAATATTATTCTGTCCTTATATGCCATGGAAAGTTCTGAAGGACTCATTTACATTCAGACAGTTAGTGGGCTAAGTAAAAATCATTTCCACCTATTCACTAGAGGGAGACAACCTGACATAAGGTAAAGGAGCACTAAAAAGAAACACCTGGAAACTTGACTTCAAATTTGGGTGCTATGTTTTATGTGTAGTCACTTAAAGATTTATTTTTTTGTTGGGTGAGGGCTAGTCTATACATGAACTTTCCTGAACGTCATGTTTCTTCATCCTGTTGTAATCAAGCAAACTGACAGACTGGAATAGACATATAAAACCAAACATAGGATGATAAAAGACTAAGACATATTTAAGGGTGTAATAGACATAGTATAAATACTGAATTATTTTTTAAAATTAATTAGTAATAGTATTTTTTTTCTCCAGCCTTACTCTGGGGGAAAAAACATCTCAGGAAAGACCTCTTGAAAGCCCTAAATTTCCTTTCTCTCACTCTAGGGATGTTTTTACTTCAGAAATCTTTGAGAAGGTGGTAAGTAGGAAAGCTTTATAATGGATAGGAAAAGGTGAACAAGCTTAAAGGTGACAGCAGTAGGGATTATTGAAAGTCCCTGAGACTAAGAGCAGGGTTGGAAGTTTATGACCACACTTGTATACCACATCTTGGATGGAGGCTGTTACAGATTCTTGCAATGGTATCAATGGGATGATGGTTCTTTATTGCACAGTTGCCAAGTACCACTCCATAGATAGTAGGGTGCTTTATGATTTTTAACAAATTCAGTGCTCATAACAGTCCTTTGTGGTAGATTCTGGTACAGGTGTAGTCTAGTAATTTTACAGATTTGAGGCACAGACAAATAACTTGCTAAAGTCAAAAATAAGTGGATTTGAATACGGTGGTCTGAGCCTTTTTTTTTTTTTTGCTTTGTCGGGCTGCACTCATGGCAAATGGAAGTTCCCAGGCTAGAGGTCAAATTGGAGCTGCAGCTGCCAGCCTACACCACAGCCACAGTAATATCAGATCCAAGCTGCATCTGCTACCTACACCAAAGCTCACATCAACGCTGGATCCTTAACCACTGAGCAGGGCCAGGGATGGAACCTGGATCCTCGTGGATACTAGTTGGGTTTGTTTCCACTGCATCACAATGGGAACTCCCTGAGCCTGTGCTTTTTTTTTTTTTTTTTGTCTTTTTGCCTTATCTAGAGCCGCACCTGCGGCATATGGAGGTACCCAGGCTAGGGGTCTAACAGGAGTTGTAGCCGCTGGCCTTCGCCACAGCCACAGCAATGCGGGATCCGAGCCGCGTCTGCAACCTTCACCACAGCTCACAGCAACGCCAGATCCTTAACCCACTGAGCAAGGCCAGGGATCGAACCCGCAACCTCATGGTTCTTAGTTGGATTCGTTAACCACTGAGCCACGAAGGGAACTCCGCTGAGCCTGTGTTCTTAATGACTGGTTACTTGCATTGTGACCTGAAGGCCATCTGTGGACAAGTCTATGGGTAATGACTAGAATACCAATCCGTGGTATCAACATGAAGGAAAAGAAGCAACTGCAATGTTGGAGTTACCATGGATTAAGGACTGGGTTTCTTCCTGGTTTCTGGCATAGACCTGCTATCCTAATATCCAACAGAAAGGAAAATAATGCTGATAATGACTGAGATTGGATTTCCTGCTAGTCAAGTGGATGAGAACCTACAGCTGAATGTGTCCAAGCCATATATTTAACTGACTTCTTGACATCTTTATTTGGCCATCTAATAGGCATTTCAAGCTAAACATACCCGAAACTGGGCTCTTCAATTTCCCCTTGTGTATTGTGATTTATTCTAAGAAATGCATATTTGATCTTTGGTCTTCATCCCTATTTCTGGGACAGAGTTCCTAAAACCCTTGGGATTTCCTAAATGATGAGAGACCAAGGCCTTTGTTATTTGAATGAGGTTACTTTCAGATGTACCAAGGGATGAGAGATGGTTGCCAGGAGAACCAACTTTCTGATTAGAGGATTGGAACTTCCAGTCTCACGCCCTCCACCTCCAGGGAGAAGCAAAGGGCTGAATTTTTAGTTCAGTTGCCAATGGCCAGTGATTCAATCAGTTAGGCCTATGAAATGGAGTCTCCATAAAATCCTAAGAGGAAAGAGTTTGAAGAGATTCCAGCTTGGTGAACACATGGAGATTTGGCAGAGTGGTGTGCCTAGAGATGGCATGGAAGCTTCTCACTCTTTCCCAATACTGTTGCCCATGCAGCTCTTCCATCTGGCTATTCTTGAATTATATCCTTGCATGATAAATTGGTAATCTAGTGGCTAAAATAGATCTCTCAGTTCTATAAGCCACTCTAGCAAATTAAACCCAAGAAAGGAGGGGTTTCCCTCCTCTGATTCATGGCCAGTTGGTCAGAATCACAGGTAACAACCTGGGATTGTGACTGGCATCTGAAGTTGGCTTTGGAAGATTTTTAGAACCCAGCCCTTAACCTGTGGAATGTGATGCTACCTTTAGGTGGATAGTGTCAGAGTTGAGTTAAATTATAGGGCACCCAGCTGGTGTCCTGTCCTCAGAATTGCTTGGTGATGTGTGGGAAGCCTCCTGCCCTGCACCACATGCTCTGGAATTGGTGACCAGGACACTCTGACCTCTCAAATCAGTTCCTCCTACAGTCTTTTCCATTTCAGTTATGACAACTCCATTTTTTCCAGTTGGTCAGCCCAAAGCCTCAGAGTAATCTCTGATTCATCTCTCTCTTTCACACTCCAAATCTTTGTTTTTCAGCAAATCTTTTTGACTTTCCTCTATCAGAATTTGACATTTCTTTCAACTTCTACTGACACCACCATGGTTAGAGTCGCCATTATTTCTTGATTTTGCAATAGCTTTTGGTCCCATTCCTTGATTCTGCTCTTACCCTCTTTGAGTTTATTTTCAGTTTTGAAGCCAGACTGGCCCTGTTGAGCCTGGGTCAGATTGTGTCACTCTCTGTTCAGAATATTTCTGTGCCTTCCCATTTCCTTTAGAAAAAAGCTTAATCATCACCTACACACTCCAGGGCATCTGTTTCCTCATTTTCTCTTTTATTTTATTACTATTGCTCCCATCATTTTCTCTCTGTTCCCACTACCAGCTTTCTTGCTTCTACCTGCAGTCCAGTGTCTTTGAACTTTCTGTATCCTTTGTGTGAAATGTTCTTTCTCCAGATATTTGCGTGACTAATCTCACTTCCTCTCTATCTTAACTAAAAATCACCTTTTCATTGACGCCACCCTTGGCTACCCTGTCCAAAATATAATCTCCTCACATCCTCAGAGTTCACATCCGCTTTCCTGCTTTATCTTTTCTCTTGGAACAGAGCACTATCTAATATATCTCTTACTTATTAATCATGTGCATAGTCTATAGTCCTCATCAGAATGTTAGCCCTCCACGAGGGCAGGCATTACTGTCTTTTTATACTAGTCCAGTGCTTAATACTCAAAAAATGCTTTCTGAATTTATGAATTTACAGAACTAAACCTTAGGGATGTGTATAACACTCATACTCACTCAAAGTTTGGATTAACTGAGTGTTGGTTACATTTTTAATCTAACTTTACCAGCAGGCTGATAAAATAAATACATTAGTAGTCTTGCGTGCCAATTAAGTTTCCAAGGCTTTTAAAATATGTAAAGATCAGGATCATTCATCACTGATTCTATCAGTTTGACCTAGGACACACATAATACACAGAATACTCTCTGTGTATTGTTTTCCTGTATGTGTGTATGTATGTTTGTATTTATATAGTTTATCCAAGCTGGTGTCCAGTTAGATGAGGACCCTATTGATTACTCATTATCTGGTAGTTACTCTGTCATCTATCCTGACATATTTAATTTCCACATGTTCATTTGGTAGATGACACTAATGGCTGGAGGACTGGCACACTGGGTTGCTATGGATATCTCCAGGAACATTTATCCAGGATTATTGTTTATCTTGCTATTCAAGAACTCTTTTTTCTTTTATGGAACTATATGTCCTTATTTCATTCCTGACACATATATGAATGCTTTTTAGGGTCTGAACGGGTAAACTAATATGTAAAAACATGTAAGAGTAACAGTGGCTACCCCCAATGAATCTTTATTTCTGGTTTAACTTTGCTCAGTATATTATTAACTGTGTTTAATGAAAACGTGAAAAGTTTGAAATTGCCATGGACTCCAGCTTTTCCTGGAAGTGACTTCTATAAACAATGAAAAGGACTTCAAAGAAAGAGAAGTAGGGATTTCTACTTCTTTTGAGAGTAGAAGTGTCAGTAGCTTGGATGGTCAGGGAAAAGGACCTAATTGTTACGTCAGTGCAAGACAGGTAGGAGGTAATCATTTACATGGAATTGTGCATTTTAGTCTGTTTGATTTAGGAACACATATCTGGACATATATTCACCTGGTATCTATATTCATATTGAAAACATCCATCCATTGACTAGGCACAAGTGAAAACTGGAAGTAAAAACTAGCTCTGTGACAGAATCTTAAACATGCCATTTCTGACACTTTTTTAGCTCTTTAAAAATTGAGTTAATAACAATAGTAATTGGCTTCCCTTCCGAAGCTGTTGATGTTTTAAAAATGTAAATTAAAAGAAGTGGAGGCAAAGAATTCCTCTGCCTCCCGTTTAAAATAAAAACAAAACAAAACAAGGCCATCACCTTTGTAGTATAAAGAATTATGGGCCTCCAAAAATGTCTCTATTTGCATGCCTAGATCCTGTATGTTACCTTATATGACAAAACCGAATTTGCAGATGGGATTAAGCCAGGGACCTCCAGAGGGTGAGATTATCCTGGGTTATCTGGATGAGCCCAGTGTAACTACAAGGGTCCTTGTAAGTATGAGGCAGAATTGTGGAGGAGATGCAGAGGCTGGAGTGTTGTGGCCATGAGCCAAAGGAAGGGGCCACCACTAGAAGCTGGAAATGACAAGGAAACAAATTCTCCCCTCAAACTTCAGAACGCATGCGGCTCTGTTGACCAATTTTACAGTTCTGAACTCCAGACTGTAAGATAATGAATTTATATTGTTTGAAGTCATTAATATTGTGGTAATTTAAAAGCCACAATAGGAAACTAATACGGGAACTTAAAGCAAATCTTTAGAATTGCTGATAATTTTCCCAGTTTTGTGTTTTTCTTCCATAACGTTTTCATAGATTTAATAAAGAAAATGCTATAGCTCTTCTGATTAGTGATAACAATTATTATCTGGGTTTACAAAGTACCCTTTACTTCCAGAAAAAAACTGAATATATTAGATACGTGTTTCAAGTGACCATATAGTATTTATTCAATGGGTATCTACCTAACCTCTGTCCAGGTGGCTGATAAATGAATAAATAAGCAGCATAGCCACCAATTAAGTTTCCAAGGCATTTAAAATACATGATGTAAAAAGAGAGACAATAGGTTTCTTTTAATTCTTGCAGTTTCAAAATATTTAAAGCACCAATCTTTTATGCCTCATTCTTGTGATAAAGAGTATAACAAAACTAGGAAAAATTGAGCTGTTTGAATCCATTTTTGAGTCAGAGACTAGAATAAGAATGGACAAACAGTACGAAACCTTTGTACTATTTTTACAAGTCATTCTCATTAAAGTGTGAAGACTGTAAAGCTATTGGGCTCCTTCTAGGATAATGTCCCCCCCTACTGTTATATTTCTTCCAATGAAACCCATCTGTGAGGTTTTTGCAGGATGTTCATGACATGCATTTAAATTGCCTGTTGTGTTCCAGAAACCTCTTCTTCCTGCAAACAAGTGGTGACCTCTCTGCTCTATGTTCATTGAAGGGACAGCCACTGTACATCATCCTAGGCAGGCAGCCAAATGATGGCCACATCCTGTTCATTGCAAAGATACACATTTTCATTAAACCAAGATAATTGGAAAAAGTAGCATAGAGGAATATTAGTAATTCCATCAGTAATTACAGCAATTATACTCTTAATTTCCATACCACCTCCAGAGTCACATTATGTATATGTACCGGCATTTTACAGAAAAACATTCATATGTTCTATCTTAAAGATATACGTGCTTACATCAGGTACTCCTAGTGGTTAAAAGATAGTTGAGATGGTATTGTTTCATCCTTGCAATAAATGAAATCAAAATGCATTGTATTGTCCTCATCATTGTCATTAATGAGTGCTTTTTCAATCGTGAATTGCTATGTATTCCAGAAACACAGGGAAATAAGAACAAGTATACTAGAAACCACCATTTCTTCAGTTTCCTCCCCAAATTGGTGAAAAACCATTTCTCAAATTTCCCAACAAAAGAAAAATACTTGCCACTAGATGTTTCTTCAATCCTTTTCCTAGAGCATGTGTTTATAGTTAACCTATTGAAATTTTAAATATTTACCACTGCAAACCAACAATAATAGAAAAAATAAAAATCATTAAAAATAAATAATTGAATAAATAAATATTTACCTCTGGATTTGATGTTCTAATCTCCCATTTCTCTGCTAGTGTATCAAAAACAAATCTCTATGTTCACTCAGTATTCTTGTAGTAGGAAAGTCAAGCGTGGCTTTATCTGCCTCCTGAGCTGATACCTTCAGCCTTGAGTAAGTGGTAAGGAAAAGACTTGAAGCTCATCTTTCCTCTTGTTCAGCAATTAGGAGTGATTTTTGGTTTGGCTCCCTTGCCATGCTTCTTGGTAAATGTCAACCCTTGGAGACATGATATGGTTCATCCTTGTGAGGCAGGAGGCAGAGCTGAATAGTAAGGAGAAGATGACCTGTTTTTGTATTCCCCTAAGGCAGATTTTCATAGCATTTGCTCTTTCGATTCAAAATTTTGTATTTGATTGGGATGATTTTATAATCTTACAGTAAAACACACCCTCACATTAATATTTGTGCTACTAGCTTCACTACAATGAGTGATCTCAAGTTGCCTTGATGGCTGCAAGGCCAGGGAGAGAGTCCAGGCAGTGGCAAGACCAAAGTGCCAGGCGCAGGATTGGGAAGATATGCTTTACTATGCCTTCAGTCTGGGGTTGCACTTCATGAGCAGCAGCTGCTGGTAGAAAAGGTGAAGTGATATGAATTCACAAATATCTAGTTGATTTACATCAAAACCTGACAGTATGTCAGTTTGAGATACAGTGGCTCTATGATACCTCAGATATTCTCCTAGACAGGAAGAATTTAATTACAGTGTATAACTGAGACCAACCTCTTGTGGAAACACCCTTGTCTGATGTACAAACTTACCCAGGTACTTTCCACGGCCTTCCCTGAAGGTGAATATAGCTGGAATATGTGTTGCTCTCTCTCTCATTACTCTCTGCTCACTTTGCTTGTAGATTTTCTCTTAATATGGCTAACTTTCAACTGTGTTCTTGGGTAATAACATCTCACTTTTGAGTTTTCAGGAATGCAAACATCCTTTTCTTTATTTTGTCTGTTTTTCCCTCAATATCTTGATGCTCTCTGCTGCTCACTTAACTAAATGACCAAAACTCTCCCTTTCTCAGTTTCCTCATCTGTAAAAGCAAGGAAAATAATGCCTACTTCATAGAGTCATTGTGCAGGTTCGATGAGTTAAAATTAAAGTGCTTAGATGATGTCAGGCATATAGTTTATGTTCAATAAATCTTAGCTGTTTTTATCATCGTGATTAATGTTACTCTGAATTTACCAGACGTATACTTTCTCTGTTTCTTAAACCCTTCACATCTTAGAATATATCTTTTTTCTGATCGAGACTTCTTATTGAAGTATAGGTATTGAACCCATTTTTAAAGCCCTGAACAAGTGCTTTTCAGATGATCTGAAGATCTTAAATATAGGAGCTTAGTTTCTATATTTAGATAGCCAGGTACAAATTTGTCTTTACCTGTTCATTTTGTGATCCTGAATAAATTACTTAATCTCTCAGAGCTTCAAAGTCCTCATCTATAACATGGGGGTAATGATAAAAAAAAATATGCCTTCATATGGTTACCATAAGGATAAAATGAGAAAAATCCATTAAATGTGCTCACCTAAAATGGTTCCTAATATATAGGAAGTGTTCAATGAGTGTTTAAATATATTATTAATTTGCAATTAGATTGTAGATGACACTATGTTTTGGGGCATGGACAATGTAGAATTGATCCTCTATTTTCCATGTGATTGTTTTTTTTTCTTCTTTTTATTGAAGTAAAATTTACATGCAGCAAAATGCATAAATCTTAGTTAGACAAAGGTAACCAACCTGTATCATGTGACCAACAAACCAAACAAGACATAGAACATTTCCACCATTTCAGAAAGTTCTGCTAAGCCTCCTTTCAGTCAGTCTCTGCCCCTCAATTGGCAACTATTGCTCTGATTTCTAGCACCATCCATCAGTTTAGTCTGTTTTTGAACTTCACTCGTGTGATGGAATAATTGAATCTTCTTTCACTCAACGTGATATTTTTGTAGTTTATTTATGTTGTTGCAGCTAACAGTAGTTCATTAAAAAAAAAAGTTGATTAGAATTCCATTATACAATATACCACCTTTTGTTTATCCATTTGTCTGTTGATAGTGTGGACTGTTTCGACTTCTTGGCTATGGCTAATAAAACTGTTTTGAATATTTCTGCACAAGTCTGTGTGTATACGTATTTTCATTTCTCTTTAGTAAATATCTAAGAATGGAATAGATCATAGGATAGCTACATGTTCAATTTAAGGCACTGGTACATTTTTCCAATGTGGTCGTACCATTTTACAGTCCTACTGCCAATCTGTGAGAGTCTTTTTAATTTTAGCTTTTTTAGTGAGTATGAAGTGATAGCTCATTTTGGTTTTAAATTCGCAGTCCCTGCTAACAATGATGTGACACATTCTTTCATGTGCTTATTGGCCATTCTATATCTTCTTTGTGAAATATAAATTCTATATATTCTTTATAAAGTGTGAATTTAAAACTTTTTCTATTTTCAAAAGTGGGTTGTCTTTTTTAACACTGAGTTTTTAAAATATATTTAGGATAAAATCCTTTGTGAGATAAGAGTATTGCAAATATCATCTAGTCTGTACCTTCCTTTTTCATTTTATTAACTGTTGTCTTTAGATGAGCTTTAAATTTTGATAAAGTTAGTATTTCATTGTTAGTACTTTTTGTGTTCCCTAAAAAAATATTTTTCCACACCAGTCATATAAATATTCTTCTTTTTTTTCTTCTGAAGCCTTTAGAATTTAAGCTTTAAGTTCAGGTCTATATCCATCTTTTTGCGCATGGTGTGAGGAAGGGGTCAAGGTTCTTTTTTTCATATATTTATGCAGTATTTCAGTGATACTTGTTGAAGAGACTTTCTTTCTCCATTGATTTGCCTTGGATTTTTGTCTAAAACATGTTCACCCTATATGTGTTGTTCTATTTTTGAACAGTTCATTCTATTCCTTTTATCGATTTGTACATTCTTACTTCAATACTACATTGTTGTTATGTTTTTTAATACTATTGTGAATGGTATTGGTTTTTGAATTACCTTTTCCAATTGTTAGTTACTAGTATATAGAAATACAGTCAACAATTTTGTATATTGATTTTTATTTTCTTACTTTGCCAAGTTTACTTGTTAGGTCTAGATGTAGCTGTTTCATAGATTCCTTATGATTTTCTACATTTGCCATCATTTCAGAATGCAATGAAAATGGTTTTATTTCCTCCTTTTTAGCCTTGATGCCTTTCTCCACCCAATTCATTTGGTGATTTTTATGATAAACTGAACTCAACTTATTCAGAAAAATAAATGTTGAACAATCAACTGCTTCTATTGCTTATCAATCTAAAAAGGGTTTTGGAAGACATACCTGATTAGGATGTACTACAGGAATCATCTCTTTACTGAAAGGTTGTAAAAACCTACAAATATGAGTTCTGTTGATGCTGCTCTAACTAGTTACCCAGGGAGCTTGTGAGTAACCATTTGTTCTGTAGACAGTTGCGAATAAAGGTATTTTATTAGTCTGATTTCCAATGTTAGGATTTCACGTCACTACAAACTTTCATTGAACTTATAGATTTTCCTATTATTAGGCCTCCCTGTCTTGCTACAGGTGTTATTAACCTCATTTCAGACTGAAGAAAACTTGGCAGAACATTCTGAAATAAATCAGCAGCACTGCAAAGAAAAAGATTGATAAGAATTTCTATCCTTGGCTCCTCCCTCTTTTACCAGATACTATGGGTTATCTAAATTAATCCAAATGATGACTCTCCCTCAAAGAAAAAGGAAATTAAAACTTTAAATCAACCCATCATGTTTCTGCATGTGTGCTTAGGCTCCAACAGAGAAGGTTCCTTGGATGCTCTTTCATTATCTTAGGCAAATAAGCAGCAGGGGCTTCTGTGTAAATATGCAAATGCACAAGCTGAATTAAGGCATGTTGTTTGCTCAGTTAATATGTGCTTTGGAAGAGGCATTATTTGCTTATAAAGCTCTGAAATCCCTTTGTAGATACATCATCTTGGGCTGACAGCTTCGAGAGGTGGAAGTTGATGGAGTACTTACTCTAGCAACCCTGCTTGAAGTGCCGTTGGCGTGGCTGGTGGGGAGGGGGTTGCTGATGGGTGATGCTTCTTTCTGTCACCCCAGCAATGGCACAACCAGAAATAGCAGACAGCATGTGAAGAGACGATGATAGAGTATGAGGAATACACAGAATGAAAATTACCCAGAATATGCCAGCCTTCTCCCTGAATAATTGAGAACTAGATGAACAGTCACTCCCAGAGAGGCACAAAGCGGGGCTCTTTCTATGGGTGCACTTGCAGGAATGACTTCTCATATTCAGCAGAGAGGGAGTACGTGAAGGCCAGACCTATTGTTTACCTTCTGTCTCCATCCAGCTCACAGTTTCTAAAAGAATGACACAGAAGAGAGAGCTGTTAGTTTTTTGCTGAATTATGGCCATCTGGCTATTATAAGTACAAATGATTAGAGATAATCACAACTTCCTTTCTCCTCTCTTCCAGAAGTTGGCATGCTGAAATTTGGGCTTGTGGTCTTGCATTTGGAAACCCAGCAGGTGTATTCTGAGTCCTTCTGTGTAAAGAAATGTGGTCTCAGAATAATACTGCATATATTCAGCCCAGATTAATGATCTGTAGGTAATCAAAAACTTGGCCTGACACAGTTAAATGTCACTTTGACTTAAGTTAGGAGCAGTAGATTTTCTTTTAGCGACAGGACACTTTAAATCAAAAAGTGCGTGGACAAAAGCACTCTTGCCGGTTGTCTCCTGTAGATGTGTATCTTGTGGCTGATGCTTCCATTAAATGAGTGTTGCAAACATCTTTTAGTCTCAAACTTCCTTTACTTTTGCCTCTGGTGAGCTCTCAAGAATACAGAGGTTATCGTAATAAGGCAGGAGTAATTTGAATAAAAGTTAAGGGTAAGAAAGAGTGAGCTTACTCACTTTGCTGAATTTGCTAAGAAAAGTATATCTGACTTTGGCATATTTTTTTTCTGGCCAATTTGTTTGAGAGGAAGTTATAGAATCCAAAGTTCTGAAAAGTGTGACACACCAAGTGAATTCATAAGCCAACTTTCTCTGTGAAACAAAGCTCAAAGGCACAAAAGTACAAAGCAAGGTTTCTGTGCCTGCCACAAACTCACTCCCTTGAAGCTGTCCTATTGCTTTTATAAGCTAAATTGCAGCATAGCCAATGGGCAGACAGAAGCAGGTGGGGTCTCACTGTGGACATATTCCATCTGTAGGCCATTAGGAGTCTGCTCTAGCCACCCTGTACCGTTCTCATTAAACACTAATCAAAAGACTGGGGCTCATCTCTTTTGCAGTGCTCCCTATTTCTTTTAATGCACCTGCAAATAAAATGAAATGGGCTTAATGGACTGAGGCTTTGAATGATTCTCATAGCTCTGCTGCATGGTCACTAGTTGCTTCTCTTGGTAATTTACAAGGTTTCCTGCTGTATGATAAAACACAGGTGCTCAGGCTGTCATCCAAAGCGATGATTTATTAGCTTTAGTGGTACCACAGACTTCAGGCAGCAGGTACTAAATCAAGAGAATATATACTGAAATAATATGTTTTCCAATGATGACCCATGGAGACTCTTTAGTTGTTCATGCCCTTTACCCACTGCTGTTGGTTTTGCCATTTCTCCTCATTATTTTAAAGCCCACAGGATTCACTTCCTGTCTTAATTTCTCACCTGCCAGGATGGCCTCACCATCAGCTTTATTGCTATAGATTTCTAGTTGATCCTTCACACCATCAAAGAGTTCCAGTTAATGAGGAGGAGAAGGGGAACCTTAGGGGCTTTTTCAGACCTCAGGGACACTCAGAATTCCTGTTCCAGGCTTTACTTTAATATGGTTGCCAGATAATAAAATCTCAGGTTGTCTTTTTTTCTCTTTTTTTAAAAAAAATCCTGTTTTGTCGTTAAATATGTCTGGACATTCGTTTGGAACATTTCATCTACTGAATATTTCTTCATGGAAATTTGCTCAGAGGTCCTGCCTTCCTATTTTTGTGACAGTGACTATCAATCAAAGTGACTTCTTGTTGATTATCCAAGAGCCCTGTGAACAGATCAGAGAAATCTTTAATTACTATTTAATGCCTGCCAAACATGGGCACAGGGAAGAATCACTTAGTCAGTCAAAGCAGAAGCCTGGTGTGGATTCTGAATTTTAATGAGAGGACAGATCAGAGATGTAAAGGGAGACCTAATAGGTAAGAAAGTGAATATGGGAGCAAAATGTCCCAAATTGTACTGAAAACTGAAAAGCAGGACTAGAACAGAAAATTCAATGATGTAAAATATTAAGATAGCAAAAATTAACATCAATTTTATACAACAGATAACGAAATCCAGAACTTTGTCCTAAAGAGTATAAAATAGAGAGAGCCAAATCTTCATTCAAAGCCATGGGGAGTCAACAATTATTGCCTTGCCTGGGTAGCTATGGGTTGACAGGTGTAGAGGGGACGTGATGGAGCAGCGGAAGGAGAGAGGTGTGAGAATATTCGTGACTGAGGATCTTGGGATCTGCTAACAATGAAGGGAGATAGCGAAGTGCTGGAGGTGGTGAGGACGGTGACCACTCAGGAGATTTCTGAGTACTCTCACAGCCAACAATCATCCAATTTATTAAAAGGAAGAAGTGGAAATATTTGATTCCCCAAGGTGATATTCAAAACATTCAACAACTGGAGTTCCTGTTGTGGCCCAGTGGGTTAAAGACCCAACATTGTCTCTGTGAGGATGCGGGTTTGATCCCTGGCCTCCACTCAGTGAATTAAGGATCTGGTGTTGTTGCAAGCTGCGGCATAGGTCACAGATGTGGCTCAGATCTGGTGTTGCTGTAGCTGTGGTGTAAGCCCCAGCTGCAGCTCCATTTTGACCCCTGGCCTGGGAACTTACATATGCTGCCGTGTGGCCATAAAAAAGAAAAAAAAATCAACAACTGGTGGGGCATGCCCCTGACCCTTCAGAATAGACATCTGCCATCCCTGGAGCAGGATCCTGGATGTCTCTGCTGGGACAGGCATTAAGCTCTTAGTGGCAGTGTCATTGGGAAGTCTGGGAATCCTGGGAGAAGCCTCGGCAGCCAGGGCTGTGAGGAGCTCTTGGAGGTTTCAGGGCAGTGGCTTCCTATCAGCCATTAAGAAAAAATTTCAATATGCTGATAACATTTTTGACAGAACTGGTTGATTTTCAGTCCTGTCAAATTTCTCTTTTATGAATATTAATTCATGATGTTGCAGAGAACCTGGATACTAGTTGGGTTCGTTACCACTGGGCCATAAAGGGAATTCCATGGATGAAACTTATTTTAAAAGAACAATGCTCCCAAGAGTTGGAAAAGATTTTAAAAAGAGGAAAGCACAAAGAATAGTACCTATTTATGTCAAGTCTATGCCTAACTAAAAAAACAGTTTGAAAGTGTTCTGTGAGTTTTCTAACTTGTG
>PVHT020000257.1:1493546-1588349 GCA_004024745.2 Catagonus wagneri
CACAAGTTAGAAAACTCACAGAACACTTTCAAACTGTTTTTTTAGTTAGGCATAGACTTGACATAAATAGGTACTATTCTTTGTGCTTTCCTCTTTTTAAAATCTTTTCCAACTCTTGGGAGCATTGTTCTTTTAAAATAAGTTTCATCCATGGAATTCCCTTTATGGCCCAGTGGTAACGAACCCAACTAGTATCCAGATGAAGAGGTCTATGCTAATCTGGACCAATAAAAGGGGTAACCTTTGCTGGGACTTTTGGGAAGAAGCAACTTTCTGCTCTTGGATGGGAACAAGGAAACATGGAGCAGCAATTGCTACTGGCAGGACTGCTGCTCCCACAAGAAAAAATTTGTCTTCTTGTGAAGCTATAACCAAGGAGAATAGACCAGAAGGATAGAAAAAGACTGCCTCCCTGCTGTCAGTGATACAGAAGGGTAGGATTTGAATGTACAGAGTTATAAATTTCAATACACTATGAGTAAATGTGCGAGAGATTAAGGTGTGTGTGGAGAGCTCCCAGGAGTTCGCCACTAATAATCCCCTCCCCATTCTCTAATTCTCTAACCTATCTATCCAGCATCTGAAAACAGTGTACAACAAACTATTTTTGTTGTCTTAAAAAAATGTTTAGTTGTTTAAACTTCAAGAGTTTGTTTATTATTACTTTTGAGCTTTCTAAATTTGAACATGGTAAGAAGAAAAAAAAAGCTATTGTTTGGTGATTGGTCACTCTACTTAATAGTTACTTAATTTTGATGTCTTTTAAGAAATTTCTGTGTCACTAGTTGTGTTTGAGTTTCCCTCACATTCTCCTAGTCTACTACTTTCTGTCACAGCTAGATGTTGTGGAAAGAGCTTTGGAGAGTTATATGTGGCTTTGAATCCCAACTTTTAATAGTGGGGTAGCTAACTGCACTGTGGTAGTTCAAAAACTGCATTTTCTTCTACTAGAACAATCTTTTTATTAAAATAAATGAAATCTTGTTCATGTTCTAATGTTATTGTGGTACCTAGAATCAAGAGGACTTATTATTTTAGGTTTCTGCAGAAACAATGGTCCCTCTGGAGTGTCCGTTGTGGCGCAGCGGAAACAAATCTGACTAGGAACCATAAGGTTGCAGGTTCGATCCCTGGCCTTGCTCAGTGGGCTAAGGATCTGGCGTTGCCGTGAGTTGTGGTGCAGGTTGGCAGCTGTAGCTCCAATTAGACCCCTAGCCTGGGAATCTCCACATGCCGCAGGTGTGCCCCTTAAAAAAAATTCAAAAAAAAGGACAAAAAAGTAAGAAACAATAGTCCCTCTTCTAAGGTTTTCAAGAAGAGATGGGTTTAGGAAAAGTCTGTTATATCACAGGATGAGGAGATTGTCTCTTTGGTACTCTGGACATTTATACTTTATTAAAATTTATACAATTTAAAAAATTAGCCATTTCCAGGTGGTTATGTAATTTTTTTATTTCTTATTTCCTGTTTTACTGAATGGTTCTTGATGACCGGAATGCAGTTTAATGAACAAATGTTATTTTTTTTTTGGTTGTGTTTGCTAATACCCAGAAGAGTGTTTGAAGCATAGTCAGCTGTCAATAATGTTTGCTGAATGAATTAATTATTCAGCACTATTATATACCACATGAGAGCTGGATATTTTTCATGTTGAGAATAATGATTTCTTTATCACTATATTCTATTAATCTTGTTAATTTAATTTAATTTAATTGTTGTTCTGGGAAACTTATTTTCTAGATGATAATTACATAAAGTATTTAAAATTAAACTGTGTAAGCTTTTCTTTACTACATTTTAAAATAACTTTAGATTATTAAAACACTATAATCTGCACATGCAGAATATCTCCTTTGTTAAGAAGATGCAGGTGAATAGCTTGATTTAATTTACACTGTCTATTTTGATGATCTTACTTTTTGATGTTTTCGTGTAGAACAAAATAAAAAGTAGAAAAATATTTAATTCTCCTTCCCTTGCTTAATCTAGATATGCTTAATTTCATTGGCTGCTGTCATTACCCTGATATTCAGGTTCAAAAGTATCAAAGAAGAGGAAAATGTTAATTTAGTAAAATGAAGATTCTCCTCCACTTTTCTTTAACAACTGAAAAAAAAACAACAAAAGATAAAAAAATAATTCTTCAATGGCAAGTTAACTGAAACAAAAATATTTGCAATGATAAATGTATCTAGATACCTAGATTTATACTCTTTGCCTTGCTGTACATAAATAGCTGCTGTAAGTAAGAGCAGGCGTGAATGACGGTGACTACACTGTAGTTACAGTGAAGGCATACATCTTCGTGGGAAACAAGGGACAAAGAACATAATGCAATTCAACTGAGAGGGATTTGGGACTTAACTCCTCTTCATGTTGAAGTAAAACCAGATTCATAGCAGTAGAAGGACTCCATAAACGTAATTCACTGAAATGAGAGGGTGATAAAAGGCCTTTTTTCTTGCCTTTTGCAGGGATAAATTACACCCAGAGCTACAAAAATGCTTCTTTCTAGCTTCAGATTAAGTGTGCTTGTATAATAAACATTTCCTTAACATTTGGCTTCTTTAACCTAGACAGCTCAATTAGGACTGTACGATAAAATACAACTTCCGTACACTTTGTGAGCACTTAATGTGACTGAGGGCTTGTTAGTAAGAAATCTTATAGAAAATAGGTCTTGTCAAGTGTTTAAGGAAATTGAATTAGCATTTTTTTAACAGATGTATATAAAATATATATTCTTGTAGATTATTGTAATTTAACTATATTAATGTATTTTAGTTTCCTTACTTTTGAAAATCTCATTTATTATTTCTTCTATTTGCTGGAAAACTGTGAGGAAACTTGGGAAATCATTACATATAGGCACAGATGTTTAAAGAAGTCAGAAACTCTGACAAATAGCAAAGAGTAAGGAAAAAGCTTTAATCCAAATATTGAAATTGTCATGAGTGGAGGGTAAAACCAGTGATCCTCTTGACTTGGAGTTACATTGTTTGATTAATTTGCATACTTCTTTTCTAGAAGAGAATAAATGTCAGGCCTCTTTAGGATTGGTTGGAAAAAAGACTTTAGATGGATGAGTGTTCTGCACTGTGTACAAGAGATGTTAGACTTATCAGTCCAATCTATTCACCTGTGATGTATATATATATTTATATACAGATTCTATTTCCATATTTATAAACAGATCCTGCTTTCTGAGAACAAAGCCTATAGCTTTTTGAATATTCATAAATACCATGTATACGTACAATTCAAGTTCCTATAGTAATGTTGTAAGGAGGACATGAACAATAATGAAAACCTGAACAGGGATTACTTGTAGAGGAAAAGAATCATAGTATCCTCTTGAAAAAAATCATTCTATCCAGCTTAAAAGAGAATTCTTCCAGACTAAACAGAGAGAAAGTTCAGGGAACATCAAAAGGTAAAGAGATTAATTTTTAATGTTACACAATGTCTCTTGAAGGAGGTAATTCACATGTCAGTTGCACTTCTTTTCTAGATTGGTTTATCATCATGCTGAGGAGGAGATGGGAGAAAGCACCTGAGTGTTTCAAAGGGCTTGTTTACCAGTGTTTGGATCACATGAGATAAGTGGGCCTTTAGGGAATTCTTTATTTGCACGTCTAATTGTTTCTTTAAATGTGTCCATAAAAATTCATTCAGAAAACTGTAGTAGATTTAAGAAGATAAAATAAGACCTCAGATGGCTGTTAGTAATACAAATAACTTAAAGTGTTTTTGCACATTGCCTGTCAACCGCAATTAACAATATGATGTTTATTTTGGTGTGGATGGATACCCTTGATAACACTCCCAGTTATCAGCAGTTCTTTTTATAATGTCCTCGTAATTGCAGCATTTTGTCTTGCATAAGACAGATGGGTATGTGGCAAGTGTTGACGACCGTTTGTGCCGATATAGCATGCAGACGCCAACTGCACTCTGTCCTATGTGCAATGGCTGTCCACTCGCTGAAGGGATCCACACAAACAGTGGAGCTTGGATCATAGTCACTAGACACTAACAATTCTGCCAGGTTACAGCAATTTTGGCATTGTCTAATTCACAGGCAGTGTGACAGTGGGGAGATTTTGAACAAATATTGATTGGTGAGAAGCAGATGAGTGTCATGATTATCATGTTTAGTACTCCCTTTTCTCACTTGGTGTAAAAATCATCTACCCTCTAGAGAAGAAATAAATAAGATATGGAAATGTTGCTCTACTGTGTGAGAAACTAGACAAATATTTTCTTTTCTACCACAGAATGTTTTCTGATGCTTGTCAAAATTTGTTGTGTGTGCTATGATTCTATACTCTACAGCAGTGCTTGCTTTGTGATAGCACTGAGCTTGCACTTGGTATTAATAAAAGCCATATTTGGAGACTTATTGAAATGGATTTAAAAGCCAATCAATTAGTCTGGTAATTAATCTGTCAGCTCTCTCCTCTTGCCCTGCCATCGCAATGCTCTTCATAAACTATTCCTGAACCAGTAACAGCCCTTTTCTGATGAGGCAGACCTTAATGATAATAGTTTTATCTCTTCTAGGGATGTTTTTGTGCCTACATTCAATCATCTTGATAGCTTTGTTTTCACCATAAACATCAAATGGCACTATATTGGGAACATTATGTAACAATTAACCACACTTTAATTCATATGACAATTATGGAGACATAGTGCTGTCTTGGAAATGGACTGCTTCTCTGCCATATTAAAGATGCTGAGACTTACAAACAAAAATGTTGCTCCCATCAGTTAAGAGGGTGCAAATAATAGAAAACCCATCTACATACAGAGTTTGAACAGGCTCTCTCATTCTTAGTATGTAGAATGACAGAAATTTTATTGCAAGCTTATTGCTGCATCTCCAGAATCCTGTCTGGGTCCCAGGTAGGAAGAAAGAAGGAAGAAGAGAGGGCTAACATCTGCATCAGGAAATCATATCTTCCTAAAATTCTTGGTTTATACAGTATTAACCATTTAGATACCCCTTGCTTTAGTAGAATCTGGGGAATAGTACGCCAAGTCAGATCTTGATTCTGCATCAAATGAAGATGAGTCAATTAATGAGATTGAGTCAATTAATAGTATCAGTCATGCTGCTCAAACATGATTTTTTTAATTAAAAAATTTTTAATGATTTATATTTTTATTTTATAGGTGATTTACAGTTGTGTCAATTTTATACTGTACAGCAAAGTGACACACACACACACACACACATACAAACATTCTTTTTCTCACATTATCCTCCACCATGTTCCACCACAAGTGTTTAGATATAGTTCCCTGTGCTATATAGCAGGATCTCATTGCTTATCCACTCCAAATGCAATAGTTTGCATCTATCAACCTCAGACTCCCTGTCCATCCCACTCTCTCCCACCCTGTCTTGGCAACCAGAAGTCTGTTCTCCGAGTCCATGAGTTTCTTTTCTATGGAAGGGATCATTTAAGCTGTATGTTAGGTTCCAGATATAAGTGATATCATATGGTATTTGTCTTTCTCTTTCTGACTTACTTCACTTAGTATGAGAATCTCTAGTTCTATCCATGTTGCTGCAAATGGCATTATTTTGTTCTTTTTTATGACTAAGTAGTATTCCATTGTATGTATATGTGTGTGTGTGTATACATACATATATATATATATATATATATATATATACATATATATACATACACACACACACAAACACACACACACACATATATATATATATATATATACACACACACCCCACATGTTCTTAATCCATTCATCTGTTGATGGACACTTAGGTTGTTTCCATGTCTTGGCTATTGTGAATAGTGCTGCAATGAATACAAGGGTGCACGTGTCTTTTTCAAGGAAAGTTTTATCCAGATATATACCCAAGAATGGGATTGCTGGGTCATACAGTAATTCTATTTTTAGTTTTCTGAAGTACCTCCATACTGTTGTACCAATTTACGTTCTCACCAGCAGTGTAGGGGGGTACCCTTTCCTCCGCACCCTTTTCAGCATTTGTTATTTGTTGAGTTGTCAATGATGGCCATTCTGATGGGTGTGAGGTGGTACTTCATAGTAATTTTGATTTGCATTTTTCTAATAATCTGTGATGTTGAGCATTTTTTCATGTGCTTGTTGGCCATCTGTATGTCTTCTTTGGAAAAATGTCTATTCAGGTCTTTTGCCCATTTTTTTTGTCTTTTTCCCTTTTTATCTAGAGCCGCATCTGCGGCATATGGAGGTTCCCAGGCTAGGGGTCTAACAGGAGCTGTAGTCACCGGCCTTCGCCACAGCCACAGCAACGCGGGATCCGAGCCGTGTCTGCAACCTCCACCACAGCTCACGGCAACACCGGATCCTTAACCCACTGAGCAAGGCCAGGGATCGAACCCGCAACCTCATGGTTCCTAGTCGGAGTCATTAACCACTGAGCCACGAAGGGAACTCCTCTTTTGCCCATTTTTCAACTGGGTTGTTGGTTTTTTTGCTGTTGAGTTGTATAAGTTGTTTGTATATTTTGTAGATTAAGCTGTATCATCAGTTACATCATTTGTAACTATCAAATATGATTTTAAAACAGAAGAATTGAATACTTGTTTACAGAGGCTTTTCCATGTTGTGGAATCTCACTCTCCTGAACTGAATATTCCTGGAGAGTGCTCTGTGTTGGGAAGAGTTAGAGAGAACTAGGAAACTGGAACAGTTTGATGGTTTTAGTTCCTAGGTCATTTGGTTTTAAAACCAAGGAAACAGAAAAGTCCTCTGCTGACTGAAATATGGCTCCATATTTTCATCCTTCTTTCCCTTTTATGCACTCTAGCCTTATCTTTGATATGGGGAAGCTTATAAAAATTGCCACTCCATTGCTCATGACCTGCCCTGTGAAGACAGACATTTTGAGAAGATAGATAGTGTTTAGGCAAGAAAAGCCTAGACTAACACCTGCATGAGAGAATAAAAGAGAGGAGAATATAAGGAGAAAAAAAAGCATGAAACGCTGGCAAATATCTGCCAGGAAATTGATCTGTAAACCTTTGCCTGGTTTTATTGTCAATATTTATGATTTTGCTAAAATTACAGAGTCCTTGACATTTTATTGTGTCCTCAGTATTTTCTGAGGGAAAGACAGATAAATGATCAATTGCTTTGGGTAAAAGTCATTCATTGGTGTAAGAACAGATTTTCACAGTTAATTTTATATTCTGACAATTACGTAAATTAATCCAGCAAATCCAACAAAGCTTACCAAGATTTGTCTGGATTTGTCATGAACATGAAAATGTCATCAGCATACATGGTAATTTATACTGCCTATGATTAGCAGTAATCCTTCCCATCTCCTGTGAGAATCTAATAACCAGAGCTAATGGCTTTAATGCTAAAGTAAACAGTAGAGGATCAGAGCAACATCTCTTCTTTGTAGCTTTGGGAAGTGGTCTGGTGTGTGTAGAATATTTTCATGGCATAACATTTTTTTCCTCGAAGAATATCAGCTGCTTATTCCTATTCTGAATCAGCATGTTTTAATGCATCACAGAACACATTGTTTCTTTTGGGGAGTTATACGTCTTATATTCAATAAAATGTTAATTAGAGTTCCTATGATAAATATTTAGAATGCTCTAACAGGCATTCTAAATTTTAAAAAAGATGAAATTTTAAAAAGGTGTCCCTAGGTAGATAGAGCTTGGGGTGTACTGGTTGACAAGCAAAACTTAGGCTGTCTTTTAGTTCCTGACTTGCCCCACTTCAGCTGGGCACTTGTGCAGAGCACAACCTATTTGTGATGTGAATCACTGTCATAGTAAGATTCTATGTATATAATGAACATAAATAGCAGACCGGTAGATGATTTCTTAGGTGCCAATACATCTGGATAACCACCTCAAAGAAACAATATTGTATGGCAAAAGTCAACTAATTATCTGTTTATTTAATATGTAAGACCATGGAGATATTTTGATGTTGGAAAGGCTAAAGTCCTTTTTATTTTTGTGCACTAAATATATATAAATTTGTTATCAGTTATATGCCAGGCACATCCTATATACTTAAACCCACTGATAGCCACAACAAGCTTCATTTTGCAAATAGTGAAGCCTAAGCTCAGGGGGGTATGCAGGAAAGGGCTAACTAGCAGGCCTGGTCCACCGTGCATTTTCTAAGTCTGTTGGCTTTTGGGAGATGACCTCTGAGCCTTTGGAGAATCCTACCTGCTACAAGTGCCTTTGTAGGCCTGAGGCCTTGCACCACATCTGATAGTTTGTACCAATAATATGATTTTTGGTGAATAATTTTTTTTTTGTATATCTGATGATTTGGGCCACTCTACCATTTTGACCTCTGGAATGCTGTTGTCTGAAAGGCTGAGGTCAGTCACACCAATGTTGTATCCTGTGTGACTGATACCCAATAAAATCTCTGGGCCCAAAGGTTTGGGTGAGTGTCCCTGGTGGGCAACACTTCACATGCTTTGCCACATCTTGTTGCTGGAAGAATGAAGCACTGTCCATGTGACTCCACTGGGGAGAGGACAAATGGATGTTTATACCTAGTTTCTCTGGGACTCCTACTAATGTACTTTCCCCTTTGCCCATTTGAATATGTTCTCTTTCCCTGTGTGGTTACCAGAGGAGGAACATGGGGGGAAGGGATAAACTAGGACTTTGGGATTAACATCTATACACTACTATATATAAAATAGACAACTAACAAGGATCTACTGTATAGCACAGGGAACTCTACTCAGTATTTTCTAATAATCTATATGGGAAAAGAATCTGAAAAAATGAATATGTCTGTATCTATATGTTTGATTCCCTTTGCTGTATACCTGAAACTAACACCACATTGTAAATCAACTATATGCCAATAAAATTTAAAAAAATAAAAATAAAACCCCGTATATGAATACAACAGCTTTTCTGAGTTTTCGTGAGTCCTTCAGGAATTTATTGAGCCTGAAGTTGGCCTTGGGGATACCTAGCATTGGAGGTTGTATGACTTACCTTGGTCATATAGATAACTGTGGAAGATCAACAATTTGAATAGACACTTTTGGCCTTGAATCAAGTGTTCTATTTGTGCCAGTTATCTGTTAAAAACTCAACATGTTAACCCCTTTCTATGCTCTCCTTTTTATCCTTCAGTGAATAGCATTTCTATAGTATCTAGAAGACAGTAGTGAAAAAGAGACCATATTTTTGTTCCTCTCACAGTGGGAGGAAAATGCATGGACTTCAGCAGATATGATATTTTGCAGTGACCTTCAGGCTTCTTTTCTGCAAGTCTTGTGGTAGAGGTGCTGAAATTTATTGTTTGCAGTTTCCTGCAACTTCCCAACTTTCTCAAAGCTTGTAGCTTAAATATAGAGGTGGTCTTCTTGGACATTATTCTTTTAGGATTTCCAGTGGTTTAGTAGTCATCTGTTTCCCTGTACTGAATCCATCCTTGTTTGAAATACCTAGATTGTATCTATTTTGCTAAATGAATGTTGAGAGTATTTGGTACTTGAAGCAAGCATTTCTAGAAAATCAACCAAAAACTAGGATTGTAATCAATGAGAGAAGAAAAATAAACCAGATGACATTTGATTATCCTGGCTTTCTTTTGGGGACAAACTAGACCATGTTGCAAGCAGAGTAGAGCAGTTTCACTGGGTTGAGGAGACAGAGATTGGAATTTAGTAGGATTAGACATCTGGAATTTATGAGGCATTGTTCCAGAGAGGAGGGAGCTATATACAGAAAAGCTCCAGAATTCTGTGCAAGGATTTTCTTGAGATTTTGCCTTAATACTAAGCTTTTCTTCATACACAGTTGATACTCTATGACAATGAAAAACTACTAGGTATGTCTAAATTGAATAATTCCCAGGGTTAACACAGGGCATAGAAGGTTTACAGACAAATGACTGAGGAGAGACTGTGAAAAATTTTATTTTTATTCATGCTGCTATTAGGTTGTTTGTGCAACAAATAAACTAAGTAATCTGCTAAAACAACTTGCTTAAAACTGGCATTTAGGAGTTCCCGTCGTGGCTCAGTGGTTAACAAATCCGACTAGGAACCACGAGGTTGCAGGTTCAATCCCTGGCCTTGCTCAGTGGGTTAAGGATCTGGCGTTGCCGTGAGCTGTGGTGTGGTTTGCAGATGCGGTTCAGATCCCGCGTTGCTGTTGCTGTGGCGAAGGCCAACAGCTACAGCTCCTGTTAGACCCCTAGCCTGGGAACCTTCGTATGCTGCGGGTGCGGCCCTAAAAAAAGGCAAAAAAAAGCAAAAACAAAAATCTGGCATTTACCCTGTAGATATGTAGCCCAAAAACAGTTGCAGGGAGCTTAGCAGCTATGGTGAACTCTCCCCATTCCCCTCCTCTCAATTTTCCTGCTGCCTGAAAAGTTGGATGAAGAACCTGAATAGGCATTTCAGACATACAAGGGACTAACAAGTACATTAAAAAAAAAAGGTGCTTAAGGTGGTCAATATTAGTAGTCATCAGAGAAAGACAAATCAAAACCAATGATATATCTATCACCTCACACCTGTTAGAATGGTTATTGTCAAAAGTACATGAGAGCAAATGTTGGCAAAGATTGGAGAAAAGAGTACTGTTATACACTATTGGTGGGGATGTAAATTAGTATAGTCATTATGGAAAACAGTATGAAGTTTCCTTTAAAAGATTAAAAATAGGACTACCATATGATCCGGCAAACCCACGACTGTCTTTACATCCAAAAGAAATGAAATCTGGATCTCAAAAAGATACCCACTATCTGGTGTTCATTGCAGTATTACTCATTATAGCCAATATATGGAAGCAACCTAACTGTTCATTGACAGATGAATGGATAAAAAAATATATATGTATATAATGGAATATCATTCAGCCTTTAAAATGAAGGATTTCTTGTTATTTGCAAAAACACAGGTGAAACTGAAGGACATTAATCTAAGTGAAATAAGGCAGACACATAAAGAAAAATTCATGATCTTACCTATATGTGGAAACCGCAATAGTCAAACATGTGGAAGCAGATGGTAAAATGGTTGCCAGGGTCTTTGGAGAGAAATGGGAAAGGATTAGTCAAGTGTACAAAGTTTTGTTCTACAAGGTGAATAAGTCTTAAAGATCTAGTGTACCGCATAGTGCCTATAGCTAATGATACTGTTGCTTAAAAATTTCCTAAAAGATTAGATATCATGTTAAGTGTTATCACAAAATAACAACAACAATAATAAATAAGAAAGCAGGAGGAAACTTTTCGAGGTGATAAGTTTTTGGCACAAATTGTGGTGATTGTTCTATGGGTTATACTTATCTCCAGAATCATTAAGTTTTGTACATTAATTATGTATAGTTTTTAGAATGTCAAAACAAATTTTTAACTTTAAAGGAGCAATTATAAATATGTTCAAGGATTTAAAGGAAAAAATAAACATAGTTATGAGAGAAATGTAAGATGTGTAAAATAAGCAAATGGAAATTCTAGGGCTAAAAACACAATATTGGAAATTTTAAAGATTCTCAGCTGGATTTAAGAGGATATAAGACACTGAGAAGTAAAGATCAGTGAGTTTGAAGTCATAACAACAAAAACAAAGCAACCAAAATGAAGCATAGAAAATATGAAGTTGAAATAAATGAAGAGAGCTTTTGTGGCAGCTGAGACAACATAAAGTAGTATAAAATACTGTAGCTATTTTTCAGAAATGGAGCTGACAAATATTTTGAAAAAATAGCAATTTTTTCTATGTTTGATGAAAACTGTAAATCTACATGCCCAGGAAACTCAATGAACACAAAACAGCCTTTAAAAAAGGAAAAAAAGGGACTTCCCATCGTGGCTCAGTGGTAATGAACCCAACTAGTGTCCATGAGAACACATGTTCCATCCCTTCCTGGCTCAGTGGGTTAAGGATCTGGCATTGCTGTGTGCTGTGGTTTAGGGTGCAGACATGGCTTGGATACAGTGTTGCTGTGGCTGTGGTGTAGGCCGGCAGCTTTAGTTCTGATTTGACCCCTAGCCTGGGAAACTCCATATGCTGCTGGTGCAGCCGTAAAAAGAAAAAAAAAAGGAAAGAAAGAAAAAAGCCTACTCAGTATGTTACATCATGATCATATTTACAAAAGTCATTCAAAAAACCAAAATCTTGTAAACACCTCAGGAGAAAAGTACCTAGTACATGCAAGGGAAGAAAGATAGGAGTGACCTGTCACTTGTCATTAGAAGCACACATGCCAGAAAACTATGGAATGATACCTTTCAACTGTTGAAGGGAGGGGGGGGACCCTGAAAATGTAGAATTAACTATCACAAAATATTCTTCAAAAAATGGAGATTAAAATCATTTGCAGAGAAATAAGCTGAGAAATTTTGTTATAGCAAACTAGCAATGCAATAAAAGCTGAAGAAAGTCCTTTATAAGATATAAGTTTTTTTTCTTACATTATAACTTTTCTAAAAGGTAATTTGTTGCTCAAGAAAAGTATGTAATAATTGTATCATGACATTTGTAAAGTATTTAGAAGTAAAGTACAACTAAAATAGCTTAAAATATGAGTGGAGGAGGGTGAATCTTATGTATGACATAGTGTGATGTTATTTGAAGGTATGTTAAAGATGGATTAGTTAAATCTAGACAAACCACTGAAAAAGAAGTGATATTGTTACTTGGCAAATGAGGTAAACGTAAAACCAAAAAACCACTCAATCCAAAAAAATTAAGGAAAAGAGTAGCAAAATAAAAACCAAAAAATCATGTGGGATGAGTAGAAAACATAGCAAGATGGCAGATTTAAATCCCAGTAAAATGACAATTTTATAAATTGGTTTAACTGCTGGATGAAAAAGCAGTGAATGTCAGAATGAGGGGTGAAGGGGAAGCAAGAATCCAGTAGCTTAAAAGAATGGAAAAAAGTATATCATGCAGACACTAATGTTAGAAAACAGGAGTATGTATATTTATTACCATAAGGGAAAAAGGATTCAGCAGTAGGAGGAATGTTTATAGAGATAAAATGGATTATTTCATAATGATGAAATATTCATCAATAAATGTACAATTCTTTATGTTTCTATTTTTGGTCAGTTACAGAGCTTTAAAATATGTGAAACAAAGCTGACAGAACTGAAAGGAAAAATTGGCAAATACCAATTATCATTGGTTATTTCATTATCCACTCTCAGGAATTGATAGAACAGTAAATCAATAAGAATATAGAAAACTTTAGCAACAATGTCAGCTAATTTTATCTAATTGACAATTAGACTGACATTTTAATCAGACTAATCAAGAAAAAAGAGAAAATTAAAATTATTAATTACAAAAATGAAATTGAAAGAGTGGACATCACATAGATTCAATAGAGTTTAAACCTACAATAATGGATTATTAACATTTTTATGTCAATAAATTAAATAATCCGATAAATCCTATGAAAACATAAATACTGAACTATATGAGGAAGAAATAGAAAATCTTTATATTCCTATATCTATTAAAAATTGAGTTTATAGTTAAAATATTTTCCACAAAGAAAACTCAAGACTTAGATGGACTTAAGGGAAATTCTATCAAACATCTGGAAAACAAATAAAACAAATTTTACTCTAATTCTTTTAGAAAATAGAAAATACTTTTCAGTTCACTTTATGATACCTGGTACAACAACTAAGCAAATATATAAAAGAAAATAAAATTAAGGATCAAAATCCTCTTAAATATAGATATAAAAATGCCAATCAAAATAATAGCAAATCAAATTTCAGCAATATAAAGAAGTGATAATAAATCATGAAAAAGTGGAGTTTATTCTGGGAATACAATGGTTTAAAAAAATCAGTCAATGCAATTTATCATATAACAGAGTAAAGGAGAAAATGCATATGATCATCCTAATAGATGCAGAAAAATAATTTGATGTACTTCAACCACTATACATGATAAAAATACCAGCAACTTAGGAGCTATGGGGACTTCCTCAAATGGATAAAGGAAACTTATGAAAACCTACGCCTAACATAGTTCCTCATGGTAAAAAACTCAGTGTTTTCTCACTAATAAATAGGAACATATCAAGGATGTCTACTCTATCACTTTTATATAACATTTTACTCTGAAGGATGTAGTTCTTTAAAGTTAGAAAAAGTAATCAAAATCATATAGATTGGAAAAGAAGTGAAACTCTGCATACTCATAGAAGACATAAAAGTGAATTAGAAAATTTAAAAATATTCATAGAGAATATGAATATTCACTCTAGTGAATATGTGAATTTTATGTTTTCAGATACAAGACAAATATGTAAAATATGTAACATTCAGTTATTTTTATATATTTGTAATAAAAATTGAAATAGGAATTAAAAATATAATCTACAATAGCATCTAAATATGAAATATCTAGGAATAACTTTAACAAAATATGTGTAGGACCTGTATACTTAAAGATACAAGACCACTTTTACCACTGTGATTCAATATTGTGCTGGAAGTTCTAGCAAGAACAATTAGAAAGAAAAATGAAAGGGGAGTTCCTGTTGTGGCTCAGTGGGCTTAAGAAGCGGCTAGTATCCATGAGGAAGCAGGTTCGATCCCTGGCCTCTCTCAGTGGGTTACACGATCTGGTGTTGCCATGAGCTGCATTGTAGTTCACAAATGTGGCTCAGACCTGATGTTGCTGTGGCTGTGGTATAGGCCAGCAGCTGCATCTCTGATTTGACCCCTAGCCTGGGAACTTCCATGTGCTCAGGTGTGACCCTTAAAAAAAAAAAGTAAAAAAGGAAAAGAAAAATAAGTAAAAGGCAACCAAATTGAAAACAACACTAAGATAACATAATACTGTATTTAGAAAATCCTAAAAAAAACCTCAAAAATACTATTAGAATTAAAATGATTTTAAGCAAAGTTGAATGGCACATGATCAACACACGAAAATCAGTTGTATTTCCATATACTAACAATAAACAATCCCCCCAAAACCAACAATGAAACATTAAGAAAATGATTCCATTTACAACAGCAATAAAAAATAAAACAGTAAATTTAACCAAAGAGGCGTGAGACTCAAACGTTGCAAACTTTAAGATATTACTAAAATTAATTAAAGTCCTTAATATATGGAAAGTCATCCTTTGTTCTTGGATTGCAACACTTTCTATTGTCGATAAAGAAAAGTAAGAAAATAACCAAAGAGGTACAAGGTTTATACATTGAAAACTTCCGAATATGACTGAAATGAATTAAAGAAGTTTTTAATACATAGAAAGTCATGGTTTGTTCATGGACTGGAAAACTTAATGATGTCAAAATTGCAATATTCCCCAAAGCACTCTACATATTCAGTCTAATCCCTATGAAAAACTCATTCAATGGCCTTTTCTCTTTTTTTTTGCAGAAATGTAAAAGCTGATCCTAAAATTTGTATGGAATAGTAGGGACCTAGAATAGCTTTCTTTAGTAATCTGATCCAAATATACCTTGGTTCTCTCATCCTGTATCATGCTATTCTGCTACACTGAAGCCATCATGCTGATTAGAACTGGGAAACAGGAAACAGGAGATAATTTAAATACTTTCAGAAATCTTCATAAAATTTGAAGGCTCCTGCACAAGGTTGAAAGCTCTAGAATTTGAATAGTCTGGGAATATTGATGTGTCCCATTCAAAGTGAAAAATAAATTGTTGCATCTTGCATTCCCCAGTACTAAGAAAAAAGACTACCCTTTGGATTAGGGAGGCAATATATACCATATCTGAGTAGGCTTTTTTTTTTTTTTTTCCAATGAGTAGCCATTTTTTGAGCGACTCATGACACTGCCAGTTTTGAGTGGGACCAGTAGCAAAAGATGGCTTTAGAGATGCTTTGGATAACACGCAAGCTACTCTGTCACTTTAGCCTTGTGACCTAGTGGATCTAATTGTATTAAAGTGTCCATAGCAGTTATGTATGCTCAGTGGGAGCCTTTGCAATCCCCAGGAGAAATGCATCACAGATCCTTAAGATTTTTAAGCAAAGATGTACCCTTTTCAATAAATAATTGTTCTTAGTAAAACGGTTTGATATTGGGCCCTGACTGTGGAATAATAAGTCCCATGAGACCTAAGCTGTCTGTCATGAACTGGGTGTTACCTGGACCACCAAGCAATAACGGAATGTGCAACAGTGATTCACTTGTCAGGTGAAAGTTCATTATTTGCTATCAATCTCCAGCAGCCCTAAAGACGTGTGGGTTTCAAGAGCAAATACTTACACTCTCCTGCTGTCTTGATATTTCTCATTCAACCAGCACTGATGCCTCATGAGATCTGCCTCTTTTTATTGGACTTGGGCAGAAAAAATTCAGGCCCATTTGTAGATGGTTCTTCATAACAAGAAGGCACTAACCAGAGTTTGATGCTGTAGCATTATTGTCTAACTTAGGAACGATTAGGAAGGACAGTGGGGAAAAAATCTTCCCAGTGGCAGGATATCAAGCAATATATCTTACCCTATTTGTCTGAAAATAGATATAGATAGAAAAAAAGACCTACATGGATTCAAAGGAAATAGCTAACAGTTTATCCAAATGGTCAAGGACCTGGAAATAACACAATCAGGAATTAACTGACAAGGAGGTTTGGGGAAGAGATCTGTGATTGGAACTTTGAAATGGACACAGAATGTGAGGATAATTGTGACCCTCATGAGTGCTCACCAAATCACACCTACCACAGAGGGAACTTTAAGAAATCAGATGGATGAGATAACCTGTTCTGTGGATCTGTAAACTTCTTTCCCTAGCAATGCTAATGTTTACTTGATGGGATCATTAATAAAGTACACATGATGGAATAAAAGGAGATTATGCATGTACACAAAAAGATTTTTTTCCTCGCTGAGATTGGTCTGGCCACTTTACTGCTATGTTTATAATATGTCAACAGCAGAAGCCAATGTTAAGTCTCAGATATGGCACTGTTCCTCTTGAGAATCAGCTAGCCACACCATGGCAGGTTGTTTACATTGGTCTTCCTCCATCTTTGAGGAATCAGCAATTTATCCTTTCTGAAATATTATATTCTTTGTTTACAATCCTTTTGTTATTACAACACATGAGGATATAGTATCTACATTGAACCAGTGACTTGTATATGTTGCTGTTTTTCCAAGGACCAGAATATATGGAGATGGGAATCAAGGAGAGTGGTCAAGAATGACTCCGTTCAGTATTACTTCTTATAACTCTCATGGCCAATTTATCTTTGTCTCTATGCATTTGCTTCTGTTTGTTGAGAAGTCTTAGTTCCCAAGGGAGAAATATTTCCCACAGGGAAAACAACATTGATCCCATTGACCTGTAATTAGAGATTTCCCTAGCTAGTCTGGCATTCTCGTGCCAATCAGCAGGCATGAGTTTGTCAATAACTAGCAAAAAAGGTTATTGCTACATTGACTGCATTACTTATTCTGATTAAAGAGCTGTACGTTACAACCTATTGACCAAGCATGTCAGCTGTTTGGGGTTCTTAAAATCATAGGATGACCTAAACCTTTATTCCTGAAGTACATGAGTCATTAATGATTCTGTTTAAAATTGAATTGCTTTAATTTTCCAGTACGTCTTATTATTATATGTAAAGTCTATTGGGGAAAATTAAAATTATATGAGCATAAAATAAACAGATAATTACAAAATCTGCTAAGTGTTATGAGAATAACATGGAAACCAAATTTACAATCCTTTTGTTATTACAACACATGAGGATATAGTATCTACATCAAGGGATCAGGGAAGGATTGAAATAATAAAAAATCTGAGATCTTGATGATATGCTTCAACTAGCATGAGGGAAGCATTCTAGGGAACGAGCATTCTAGGCAGAGTGAAATCCTGTGGAAAGAATTTGTCTTGATTGAGGAATTACATAAGAACCGACATGGTTGTAATGTGTGCACCAGGGTGACAGTGGCAATAGATGGGGCTAGAGAAGTAGTCAAAAACCAGCTTATATGGGAGTCATACAAAATGGTAAGGAGTTGGAACCTCTTTTATTAGCTGGGAGAAGACTTGAGAGTTTTAAATTGAGGAATGGTAAGGAGCAATTTATGTTTTATAAAGATATTTGCTGTTGAGGAGGGTGATTGGATTAGAGGCGACAAGAATTGATAGAGGGTGATTATGAGGTTGCTTCAAAATGATCCTACTAATAGATAATGGTAATGAAAGGGGGGATGGATAAAAAGGACAAATGGATAGATCAGAAATGTATTTACAGGAAGAATGAATAAGACTTGGTGATGGACTAGAAATGAGGAAGAGGAAGAAATCAGTGACAATTTCCAGGTTATATCATGAAAAACTGGGTAAATGGTAAAATCATTTACTGAGATGTGGAGACAGTGATTCAAGCAGATTTTGTATTGGGTTAACTTTTAGACGTTATTTTTTTATAAGATTCGTGAGATATCAAATAAGATACCCAGCGGACATTTGGATGTATGACTTCTAGTTTGCTTTATAATTGCTGGTCACTAACAAAAATGATTTTTGAATCCCTGAGAGAATGAAAGAGGTCAGCTAGGGAGACAGAGGTCAGAAAGGAAAAGAAGGTAAGTGGATTTAGGACAGAGCCTTGGGGAACTCTAACACTGTGAAGAGGAAAAGTGGTGAACAAAGGAGAATTAGAGTGAACACTTGGGCTAACTGAATAGTCACTCCATATTTATATCATATAACATGTTTGTAAAGTATATATACATATATCATATACTATCATTAGTTATCAAAGTTTTATGATATATAATTTCATGTAACATACTACTGAATGTTTTTGCCAGTGTAATTGTTCCTTTAAGAGGTAAGCACTCTGATTTAGAGTCAGGAGCTTGAGTTCAGATTCCACCTGGGCCACTTAGCAGTTATGTGATCTTGCAAGTCAGTTAACCTTTAGACTTCAGTTTCATGGTATGTATAAGATGAGGATTAGAAGATTTGATACCTAATATGTATGAATCACATTAATGAGTACAGAGTAAATACTTTAAAAATGGTTTAACTCTTATTGTGTTGTTGTTATTACTGTTGTAATCTTTAGGATCTTGTGCTTGTCACAGTTTCTCTTCTGTTCACAGGGAATCACTGTTCTGTTGTCAACTCTCTCCTGACATCTTTTGTCTGGACTTGAGCATTAGGAGGACTTCTGTATCCCATCTTCCTTCTTTTATTCTCTGTGTAACAACCTTCTTAAAGTAGCATTGAATCACTTTAATCTCTGTTTAAACATTTCAGTGCCTTCTTTTACCAGCTTAACCCCCCAAGTTACTATCTCATTAACTTAATTATTTACTTATTTTTCTGTCTCTCCCTTATATGTGAGCTCTTGTCGGACAGGAATCTAATCTCTTATGTTCATTGCTATATCTCCAGATTTAGCATAATACACGGCACTTATTAGGAACTTAATAAATACCTTTTATTGTATATGTATGGTAATTGCCACCACTCGGAATTGATGAGGACAAGAATTGTTTTGTTAACCTTTCTATTGTTAGCATCTAACATATTGACCAGCACATAATAACTACTCAGTATATATCTGCTGAATGAAACAATGCATGAATAAATGAGTAGATTAATCAAAAAATCTCCAGTCTTAGCATCTCCGATAGCTAAGACTACATCCTTCATCGTAGTATTTGAATGTATTATTACATTGGAAAATAAAAAAAAACTTGCCAGAAGTACTTAAAATCATTGCATCAAATGTATAAAATATGAAATCAGCATGTTCTAATATGAGCTCTTAGAAAACAGAAAATGTTGGCCCTTCCACACTGTGTTACACACAGTCATATATAGACTTTCCCTCTTCAGCTGATCTGTAAGTAAAGAGGAAATATAATTAGTATTACAACACAGTTTTAGATAGGTTTTCTCTAAAAATGTGTTTGAAGCAGTTCTTCTGAGCAACCAGGAAATATATTGACCCACATTTCTGAGCAGTGTATTGTCTTCCTTCTCATCTGGTACTGTCATTCAAATAGTGTGATTATTCCATAGACTATTAGACAAACCAAAAAGGGGAGTTAATTAAAAAGCTCTCAGCTGGGCTGTTTGACTTGCCACACATATTCCTGCACCTAATGGGGATTAGGTTATTTTTAAAATAAATTGCTAGTGTAAAGACAAAGTTCAAATAAAAAAAAAAGAATTCATGCGTGTAGATCTAGATTAAGTCCCTTACCAATTCATACTTGCTGACATCTACTGGGACTGTTGTAACCCATGTTTCTTGGTTCGATTTAATAGAAGGCAAAATCTCATGTGTGAGCATTTATATTACACCCCTGTGAGGTGCACAGTTTCTTTCCTTTCAAAGCTACGTTCGGTGTGCTCTGGGATTTCTTTGACTTAAAAGGCTTGAGTGTGTTAAAACTTTATAGCTACTGCTGGGATTTTAGGATTTTCTAAGATTTAAGTCTGTAATTCTAGACCCCATGTCTTAAGACCTCTTTTTCCTTGTTAGGAGAACACCCAGTCTTAGACCTCCCAGCAGTGACAGGTATGTTCTGAGGATTAATGTTAATGTTTAAAACATACAGAGTTCTGTAGATGAAATATGTTTCTTTGGTTCAAAACATTAGTGATCCATCTGAGTCCCTTCAGTTAAAAAAAAAAAACCGAATCAAATGTGCTTACCAGAGCATTGCTTTTGTGCTCCCCATGTGGTTTTATATATATAGCATATGCACAACTTATTAAAATAACTTATAGATGCAGATGGATGAAAATAATGCACTTGAAACTTAATAACGTTTAATTTACCAAGTACTTCTTCATCACAGCCATGGCATAAAAAATCTCAAATTCTGTTTGGTAGACTTAGCAATAGAGCTGTAGTAATAGAACTGAATCTTCTAGATAATTTAGTCCTCTCATCTCACTCTGTCCTCCTGGTAGAAACTGCATCCTTCCTTGACAAAATTTTTACATGACTTTAAGACCAATCTATATGATAATAACTGCCTGAAGTCCTCAACTTGACACACCCTTTCTGTGCTTCACCTGTGTTCTTTTAATTTATTACTACTGGTGTTTTCTGCATTGATTTGATGTTTTCAGATGTACCAGAAAAGATTGTGTTTCTTTAGACTCTGAAAATTGAGTCACTGTCCTTTGATGTTTAGCAAAGCATCGTGTTTACAAACAAGGAAGTTATTAGCATCTTACATATTACAAATTAGGCACAGCTGGAGACTATTAATTTTCTAAGGCCAATTAATGTAGAGAAGCAGTAATTTGCTAATAATGCTGGCCTTTGTCCACTACTGAGTAGGCATAGAATAAACTGTTCTAGGACCATTTTGTTCATATTCCATTTGTTACCTTTAGGATAGAATAGGAGATTTTTATAAACTGAATGAACTCCAGTACCTTTTACAGTATGAAATATTTTACGGTAGGAGAGTCAGGCTGTATAACTACTATTTTGATGGACATTTTGGTCATTAAATAAAAAAATGTGAATAAATATCATACACATATAATATAAATATACACATATAAATACACACAAACAAGAAAGTAAGTCCTTAACAAAGAAATTGGCTTTTTTTTTTTTTTTTTGGTCTTTTTGCCTTTATGTAGAGCTGCACCTGCGGCATATGGAGGTTCCCAGGCTAGGGGTCTAACAGGAGCTGTAGCTGCCGGCCTTCGCCACAGCCACAGCAATGCGGGATCCGAGCCTTATCTGCAACCTTCACCACAGCTCACGGCAACGCCGGATCCTTAACCCACTGAGCAAGGCCAGGGATCGAACCCGCAACCTCATGGATCCTAGTCGGATTCATTAACCACTGAGCCACGAAGGGAACTCCAGAAATTGTCATCTTTTATGGAAACAAGTCATAAGGGAGATAAAAAAAAATCTCATTTCAATTCTTTGAAAAGTTAGTACATAGTCGATACAAGGTCTTATCTGATTAGTTTTTAATTAAATATTTGTATTATACCTGTAAAATAATTTATCTTACTGAATATTATCATACTCATTAATGTTATGAAATATTTATTGTTTTTTGCATAATACTTAGCACACAGTAAGCATTAAACAAATAATTCTTGAATTTATTAAATTATATTGAAGAACCATTACTTTTTAATATATTCTGTATTAGTGGTAAGGTGTGTTTAGAGCCAAATGCAAACAACACATTTAAAATTAAAATGTAATTAGTCTGTTTACTCTAGATCACATGGTATAGAGAACAGTTGTATTTTGGATCCAAATTACCCATTTTTGTCCTATTACTTTAGTATTTTAGATCAACTTAACACATGCATGGAGAATGAAGTTAGGTGCTTGAGTAAGAGACTCCTGGAAGCATAGCCACGCTGCTTGCCTTAACAGCAGTAAATTTGGTAAACCTCAGGGCAGAAGACTCCTCAACAATCTTCTTTTCCCTGGGTTTTCTCAGAGTGTCTTCCAGAGAACTCAAAGTCCTCCTCAGTTGTTTCAGAAAAAAAAATTCTATATCCATATAAGTTTGGGTAATGTTGTTTACTGTAGCTCTCTCCTGGTGAGTCATAATGTATATAGCATATTAAAGCTCTAAGACATGTATATATGTTTAACACAGCATTTCTTAAAATATATTTGAACATGAGATATTTTTTCAAGTAAGTGCTGTTAATATCCCAAGATCTAATTTCTCTCCAGCATACTTTGGGCAATGCTGTCTTAAGGTACTGTTGATAATTTGCATTGATTATAAAGGCAAGATGAAGAAAAAGAAAACATGAAGATTTTGGACATTAGAAAAGTTGGAGGGGGTGCCCGTGAGTGAGCAAAAGAAGCAGAGTGGGACTCTATTGGGGTGATGGTTAAATGATAGTCTGTCTGTGATTTCATATGCTAAAGTACCATATGTAAAAGTTAGGGATCTCTTGGTTCTGGGCCTATTACCATCTTGATTCAGAAATAAAATTCATTTGAACCAAGGGGCAAAGGTGATTAAAATATTTTAACTTGTAACAGATGGAATCTAAATGGAGATGAGACCAATAAGGAAAAATAGTAAAATCACAACACAGGAAGAAGCCTTGACAGATTCTATTCTGTTTTGGAAATTATTTAAAACAAAACACATCAAATTACTTTGTTGATATATTTTACCAATTTTCATAACTATGTCATTAAATTCTTTAAAATTAAATCCAAATCACTTCTTTTACAATTTGAACCTGTTACCTCATGTCTTGTCTTTGTGTGCATATTGGTTTACTATCACTTAATGGAATTTTGTCATTTCTCATCTGAATTTTTTAATCAAGCCCTTGATGTCCTTAGAAAAAAAGGATTTTAAATGTGTTCTGAAGCTAGATTTCTGCCATAGAGAAAATGACAGTTATCTTATTCATTTTTGACTGAAGTGTTTTCAGAGCCTACTACACAAAACAAGAGACTATACATAAATGCCTATTTGCTGGGAAGAGGGCGAACGAGGTTTGATAATGTATTTGAGAAAGAGATGGGATTTCTCTATATCTGGCACCTGGAAACACAAAAGCAGTTTATGTGAAGATAAGTTACTGACTTAATATCCACCCAGATAAATAAAGTTAGGTAGCATGTGGATTTTTCAATTCTCTTTCAAGTCAAATTTCTAGTAAAAAGAGGGACATCGTTGGTGTCAGGTGGTGCTTCAAGGACAGGAAAAGCACCTTGGAAAACAGGTGCAGGTGCTCAGAAGGGATTCTGGATTGAGGCTCGACTCCCAGAGTGCTTTTGAACACCATGAAGAATGCATTCATCTACCTTCAGTTCAATAATTAATGTCGCTATTCGTCTTAGAATAACAAATACAAGTGACTCAAGACTTTAAAGGGTTTTCATTTAAGATGCTTCTTTTCATGGCATATTTTGGCCTCAGTGGATATATTGTTATGTCTTAGACACAAAGCGGAGATTGTATTTTTAAAAATTAGGGGATTTTTTTATGACCTCTGCAAAAGAAGAGATAGTGGACTATTTGATAGAATGTTTTACTGAATTTTTATTTATCATCAAAAGGAGAGCAAAGGCTTCGAATGATTGGCATAGCAGTATGGAACCAAGCTCTCATTGGAAGCCAGATGATTATTTGCACTTGACATGGAAGGTGACTTTGCCTTCAGAACTCTGGAGTTTTGTCAGGCAAAGCTTGGTGCCCCTGAAAGGGACTTCTGTCCTGTGTCTCTGAATTCTAAGGAAATTCTGAAATTGAAGCGGCTTCATGGAGAAAAGAAAACAGACAAACAGCAAACCCACACATGCCCGTGTGCACACACACACTCACACACACAATCTGTCTCACTTTCCTGGGGTTTTGGAGAATATCTTGTTATGGCTGCTGTCACAGAGAGGAGAGCTGTTCTCTGGTATTTTCTCTGGAGTTCTATTTCTGCCAGCCTCTGGCTCAATGGTAGCTGCTTCTTGCCAGCATCTTGCATGTGTTTTCCTTTGTATATAAAGGACATTTTACTTTGTGGATATGGAGACAATCATCAGATACAGCATGTGCTGGACGTGATTTTCCAACACTTAGATCATACTATCTGCCCTATTATCAAATATGTTTTTCATATTTTATATATGAAAATTGATTTACCTTATAATTATACTTGTAATTTGATTTTTTATTTATTCATTCTTGTACTCATTGATTCACAGAATTTTAGTTCTGAAAGAGACCTTTGAGATCATCTGCTGTAAACTTCCACTATTTACCACTGTGGTGAAGTTATTTATTTGTCTCAGGTCACACAATAGCTTATTGAAAGAGTGGCAGTCAGAACACAGACTACCTGAAATCATATACTATCACAAAGTGTTGAAATGCCTGTTCTGAACTTAACAAACAATTTCGACATTAGCTGATTCTATTATTTCAGAATAGTACTGGGCAAATGGTAAGTTCTCAGTCAATATCAGTAGACTGAATCAATAATATATGTTGAATAATAGTGATTTAAATAGTGATTCTTGTGCACTCGTTTTAATATTTAAAATAATCTTTTACCTATTTATTTTTTGTGCATAAATTAGTAAGCTCACTTGCTGCATAAATCTATAAATTTAACCTCTTACACATGGAGACAAAGGTGTCAACCACAGTATTTTTTTGATCCAAATAAATTATGTCTCAAATGTGCATTATATCTCTGCTGACCCATTTGGTAAGACATGCTCACTTATAAGTATAGAAACAGTCTTCCCTGAGTTGGGAGATATATCCGCTACACATTTAGAAGTGTCTCTTTGCAGATGGAAAAATGAAAAGTAACTGAAGTGACAACTAGTACTTTGACACTTTAAAATGTTATCGAGGCTCTGTCAACCATTGTATGTCTCAAGTAAAGATAATAAGAAAACCAATTTTTAATAAGAGGCTTATATATCTGGTTCAAAAATACTTATAAAGGTTTTTTTTTCTGTTAAGCAATTATAGACTAATACTAATAGGGTAAAGTTGCCAATAGGAGAAGAGTACCATCTCTGATTTAGATAGATCTCAACAATTAGATGTTATAAAAAATGGAAGGGCTATTTTACTTGTCTATTTGTATATGTGTCCTATATGACCATCAGAGATACAGCATTTATTATTTAAATAAAATCTATCTGGGCTGTTACAGGTGAGGGTGGCATCATTTATCTTCGTGTTAGTGTTTTTATGATGACATTATACATGCAGTGATAGAGATGGGTAATTAAAAGTATACTGATTTCAATAATATTTTAAAGTATCAGAGTTAATCCTTTAAACTTTGTCTCATTCCTGATTCTTAAAATTTTGTTTTTAGGTATCAACATTGTTCCTTAAATAACCTGCTTTTATTCCTCTTTGTCTTTAAATTTTGAAAAATGCCATAATTTTCTCTCTCAAAACTGCATTTATTGTTTCTCTAACCCCTTCTTTATGACAGCTTCAGCATCATCAGTTTAAAGACTGGGACACACCATCTTGTGTTTAATTTGCTGTTACTCAGTTGGTTATGAATACTATTACCACTTTTAAGTCCTTTATGCCTTACTCTGCTGTTCTCTCTCGTTTTCACATAAACTGGTGTGTGAGCTGAAATAGATCCTGTTATGTGGAAAGAGTCAATTAATTCACACTTTGATCTAATAAGATAGGCTCTATCCTTGGATAGGATTTATGGGCATGACAGTAAAGTCTCTCACTCTATCCCAGTAGAATCCTTCCAGTTGAACAAGCTGTTAGGCATTTGGAAATCTTTTCTGATTTTCTATATATGGCTTCTCAGACTAGCTTTCCAAACTTTCATGGTGTAAATTATCCTTTTTTAAAATCTGAAATGTACTTGAGATATTTCTGAAATTTGTTCTCTATGTAGACAGTGTTTAATTGAAGATGGAACTGTAGTTCAAATGCTTTCTCCTGAATTGTCATCAGGTATCTAAAACAGCAGGCAGTAAACTATCTTCTTTTCAGCTAAGCAGCTATTAAACTCCTGCTGTATTTGTTATAATACCAGCCAGTTGGAATGAAGCCATTCCAGGCTAACTTATCAATCATATATACTACAATTTTGACCTACTCTGCCATTTCCTTTTAAAAATTAGCCAACACATCTATTTTTTAACACGCAAGTTCCTTGAGCCTCTCTGATGTACCTGGTGGACAAATGTATAGAACAACGCAATTTCTAATTTATAGAGAGATTGTATTCTGAAAGCTCATTTGTAAGTTAGTTTAAAATAATGACACTCATTCCACCCCCCACCCCCCCAAAGAATGCTATACTTGTTACTTAGGTTTTGGAGGGCAGTCTTCAAATCTTTATTCTTATAGTTTACCATACCACATGGTACATAGTAGGTGCTAAATAAAATTTGTGGAATGACTGACTGGATGTAAAACTAACGCTGTAAATCCTAACCGCAATATAGAAGATCATTCCTATGAGAAAATGCTTTCAGAGTTTCACCTAGGAGTGATGCCAGGGACAAAGTTTTCTGTAATGTATTGGAGTAAGACTTATTACCAGTTTGCCCCACATGTGCATAGAAACTTCTCTGGCTCCAGTAGGTCTGTATTCCTGGGAGGCCTTTTAAATCCTGCAAAGCTTGTGCTCCTCCATTTCTTTTTGTCTGCTGGTTCCATGAATTGGTTTCCTGTTTCCCTTACCCTCTATGTAGTTTCTTATTTTTAAACTACTGGTCCTGACATAACGAGGAAAAATTCCTGCTTCTCAAGGGGTTTTCTTCATTGTATTCTCTTCTTCTTTGTGCTAATAACAGGAAAGTAAAGTATACCAAATGTTTAAAAAGAAAGAAAACAACAGAAAAGCCTCCCAAACTCTTTCTGTGTTTACTTTTTATATTTTCTTTTCTGGTTGTTCACAATAGAGAAGTAGGATTTTGGCATTCCTGCTGTGGCCAGTGGGTTAAAGATCCAGTGTTGCTGCAGCTGTGGTGTAGGTTGCATCTCCGGCTCAGATTCCATCCCTAGCTCAAGAGGTTCCATATGCCTTGGGTGCAGCCAAAAAAGAAAAAAAAAAGAGGAAGCAGGTTTTATGTAAACACCAGAAGAGATATTTTACTCTCAAAGGACAATTAAAAGATTTTTCTATTTAGAATGTTTGTGGTTAGGCTTTCCTGGGCCAGAGTCCAGTAGGAGAATGATGGGCTGAGGCCTCATGAGTCTTAAGCAGAGTTTATCAATTAACTTTGGCCATATTGATGCTGAAAAAAAACAAAACAAAACAAAACCAAAACACTCTGAAAGTCCAAAACAGGCAATGGCAAACAATTCTCTCTTGTTCCTGAATCTCAGATTTGGCAGGGGCTCAGCTGATGGAGACTAAGTTTGACAATAGGCTGCAGGTGAGGCCTAGGTCTGCTCATGGGGTCTCATTCTTCTGGGGTCAGTGGGCTACACAGGCCATGTACTTCTCATGTCAATGGCAGAGTGGAAGAGGATGCACCTAGCTCTATAAACACATCTCAAGCCTCTGCTTGTTAATATCCCACTGGCCAAAAAGACCTGGCTCCCAGACGAGGACCAGAAATTGAACTCCCCATTTTGTAGGAGGGACAGCAAGATCACATGGCAAAGGGTAGATATAAGGGCAGGTGTAGAATTGAGAACAACAATGCAACCTACCATCCAGGACTATTTGGAGAACATGTGCAGGCCTCAGGGAGACTAATAATTTGGTACCACTTTTCTTTAGACAGTTGTTTAGTGTTTCTTTAGTGAAGGTGGAAAGTAAAAAAATGTCTATTGCAAGAAATTTTTCTAAGAAACATTTACTCGGCAATTTACTTTTGCTTGCCAAACCACTGCCAATATTTTGAAGAAAAAAAGACCAAAAAGTAGTGTAATGGTGAAGACCTCAAGTTCTGAGGAAGGTTGCCTGGATTTAAATACCACCTCTGCTCCTTATTAGCTGTGTGACAAAGGCTAAATCCTTTAGCCTCAAGTTAGATATAGTTATTATTAATATGTTGTTGTTCTTTTCCCATTGTTCTTTTTCTATAAGCCATGCAAAACAGCTTCTTAGGAGGCAAAGAATTTAAAATTACTTTAAATCTGGGCAATAAAATAGCATCTCAATAAACATGCATCAGTCAGTTTTCAGAATTTCAGCTGAGTGCAACTGACTTTTATCAGCCAACAATAGGAAATGTTCATTAAAAAAATGGTAGAGCATTAGATGTACAGTAGAGAGAGGTATTTACTTGAGGGCATTAGAAGCTTGTGATAGAGGATGAATTTAAAATATGACAATCTGTTATTCCAGTGTTATTTTAACCCCTTTACAGACTGGCCCCTCATGTAGCTGTTGGCATGACTTTCCCTTTAATCTGGTTCTCTGGTCCTAGACAAGGAGAGTGAGCTGAACTTGTTTAAGAAACTGGCCATTCAGGAAAGATACTATGTGCTGAACTGTGAGAGGTTCTGAAACATCACTGGTCATATAAGGAAATGTATTCTATTGAGTTGCAGGGGATATGTTTATAAACTGCTTGGAGTAGGAGATTCCAAAAGACGTATTTGAAAAATGAAGCTAAATTATTCTACAAGAAAAGAGAGTTAGGTTAACGTAGGGACTTTAATTTTTTGTGTGTGGGATATGAAAATTTGGGACCAGGGTTGAATTGCTGGGGACGGCAGAAGAAGCTGACCATGTTTTCAACAGAAGGTAGAGGAGGAATCCAGTGGCTGTAACGTTCTCTCCTCTAAAAGGTGGTAAAGTGTTTCAATGAATTTTTTGGACATCAACGCCAAAGTTTTACACCTTTCTGAGTCATTCTTGTGTCTGCCTTTATCTCTGGTATGTGGCTCACTTTCCCCCTTTTCATGTCAGTTCTTCCGAATTAATCTTGTACCAAGGGGAAAATTAAGGTACAGAAGCTATGGAAAATGGCTTATCAAGCATTTTTTAAATAGCTAAGGTGTATGGACATTCTTTATACACAAAAGGGAAAAAATAATTCCTATTTTCAACAAGCTAATAGTTAAAAATAGTAGAATTTGTCATGTAAACCAGTTACTTCTATTTATTTATCATTTATTGAAAACCTAGCACTGGGCTAAAACACTCATCTCTACTACAGCTCCTGTCATCATATTTATAATAACCACTTAGACAATCCACCCATACCTTCTCCAGTCAATGCCTTGAATCCCTCACTTCCAGTGGTCTCATCCTTCTCATCATGCACCTCAGGGTCATTCCCTAAATCTTGTTTTAGACAATAGGGGTTCCTATTTCCAAAATATCAATTCCAAGTAATTCCATGTGAAACCATTTCTTACTATTCTTTATCCCACTTTCCTTTGTACTCCCACTTCTTTTGGTCTTTTTCCTTTTTCTATTAGCGTCTAGTTGATTTACAGTGTGGTGTCAATTGCTGCTGTACAGCATAGTGACTCAGATATATATATTCACTGATTAAAAGTAATAGACAGTAAAACACTTGTGTGGCCATTCATACAAGTCCCTATTTAGAGAACAAATGGTTATGCTACCTTTGCACGGTCAGAATACCACGGCTGTTAAACTAATATCACTGGGCAGGCAGTGCCTCTAATACTAGTAATGCTAGAGGTGATGTTTTGGTAAACAGGAGGGGTTTGTGTTTGCCGAGTTCCTTTTACTTTTTTTAATCTTTCTCTGTGTGCATGCCCGTGTTGGGTTAACAGTATAATAGATATATACTTTAGTGTTGTTTATATTTATTTGCTGTTAATTACCAGTTTGTTATCAGTTACTGATGTAAGCTTATGCAGGGAGAAGTACTTCTCGTTACTCATATTAACATTATTGCTTCTATAAGACAATAGATTAGTCCAGTGTTGAGCTAGGAGTTGATTATTAATTTTTGGGATTAGGTTGATTGTTGAGCTTGAACGCTTCCTCAGTTGATGGCTGCTTTTAAGGCAGCTATGGTGTTGTTTGTTTTATACTCTCTAGTTAAGGTTGTATCCATTTCTAAAAGGCTGTACCTTTTTAGACTAGCCCTTAAAAACACATTGAAATTTATTGTTTTGGGGGTATTTTTAAGGTTGAACTACAATTCTTTTTTGGACAACCAGCTATCACCAGGCTCGTTAGGCTTGTCACCTCTATTTACAGGTCTTCTCACTATTTTGCCACATAGACGAGTCTGTTCTTTTAAACTGCCCATAAGTAGCTAGTCTGGTTTTGGGGTGTCTGGCTAAAGTTCTCTTTGTCAGATGTTTTCTAGTTAAATCATGATGCAAAAGGTAGGAGGGGTAATCTTTGCTTTCTTTTACTTGTTAAATTGTTCTTTCATCTTTCCCATGTGGTACTTTCTCTATAACTTCAAATACAAATTTCTATCTCCTATACTTTAAATGTTTAATAAATATTTTGTTTTATTTGTCTATAATGTTTATGTTTGTTAGGTGTGTTTGAGCTAGATTTAGTTCAAAGTACTCATGTTAGGTGAGATCTTCTGGGTGTAAACTAGGTGCTTTAGTTTAAGCTATACTTTGGTGATCCAAGCACACTTTCCAGTATGCTTACCTTGTTACGACTTGTCTCCTCTTGTTTGGGTTTATTTATAATAAGTTTTGTGTGTATTATTTACTTGAGGAGGGTGACGGGCGGTGTGTGCGTGCTTCATCCCTTATTCAATTAAGCACTCAATTTACTACTAAATCCTCCTTTAACTCTTAATTTCATAAAAATTTTTGTAGATATTCTTGTAGAAAATGTAGCCCATTTCTTTCCAACCCATAGGCTACACCTTGATGTAACATTTTTATGCATTATAACTGTGCTTACTGTTATTCCTTTTCAGGGTTTGCTGAGGATGCCAGTATATAGGCTGAATTGGCAAGGGTTGGTGAGGTTTATCGGGGTTTATCGATTATAGAACAGGCTCCTCTAGATAGATATGAAGTACCGCCAAGTCCTTTGAGTTTTAGGCTGTTGCTAGTAGTACTCTGATTATTTAGGTTTAGGGCTAGGCATAGTGGGGTATCTAATCCCAGTCTGAATCCTAGCTATCGTGTAATCAGAAGTGTTAGAGTCATTTTTGTGGTTTATTTATTTTTTAACTATGACTTTTTATGGTTTAGTTAAAATTTAGCTCTATTATGTTTTTTTCTTAAACACTCTTTATGCCGTGGTTCTATTTATTTGGGTTAATCGGATGACCGCAGTGGCTGGCACGAGATTTACCAACTCTGTTTAGTATGACTTAGTCAAACTTTCGTTCATGGCTTAATTTTTATCACTGCTGTGTCCCGTGGGGGTGTGGTTGAGCAAGGCATTATGAGCTACCATTATGGTGTGCTTGATACCTGCTCCTCTTAATCTTTTAGATTTGGAGGGCATTCTCACTGGGGTGCGGATACACACACACACACACACACACACACACACACATTCTTTTTCTTGTACTATCTTCCATCTTTGTTTTCTGCCCCAAGAGATTGGACATAGTTCCCTGTGCTGTATGGTAGGATCCAATGGCATATGTATTCTAAATGTAATTCTTTGCTTCTACCAATCCCAAACTCTCTGTCCCTCCCCTTTCCACTTTATTTGTTTTTGATTCTATCAGGACCTTCAAGTCATTGACACTGCCCTACTTCTACATCTCTTTTTCACAGTTCATTTCTTCCCACTCTCACCAGCCTATATCCTCAATTCTCTCTTTGTCCACAGAGTCAGTAGCCTTTGGCCATTCCTTTGCATACACCTTTAACTTCCCTACTTTTCTCTCACCTGTCAAAAGTCTACCTCATTCAGATATACCTCTGTTTTATTTCATGTCTGGAATCAAAGAGCTGAGTGTGGCTGGAAGGAAATACTCAGCTATGCTTCCTGGCCTCTTTAAATTTATGACCACAGATCTCAAGTAAGCACTCAACCCTGCAGGGCAACCCTACTGTATTTCTCCAGTAAATTCATCTTACTTCTCTCTGAGGTGACTTAATTTTATGCTTTATTCTTTTTTCTTTAAACTTCTAATACTTATTTTATCCTTAGTCTCAGCTATTTACAGGAATGCTAAGATGAGAACTGCCTCTACTTCTCATCACTGAATCTACCTTCTTCTTTCTGCTTTCCTTCTGGTTTCTATAGATGAACCATTCCTGTTTCTTTCTCTCAGCAGCCAGCTTCTTTACTTATGCACTGGAGCCTCGATTCACTCTTATTTCTTGGCATTCTCTGCCACTGCACTATACCATTGCTCATCTGCTTCATCATTTCTTTTCTTTTCTACTAGATCATTCTCATTAGCTTGTAAACATGGTGCAGTAGTTTCCATCTTTAAAAGGAAAACCTTTCCTTTTCTTTATTTTCCCTTTCTGCTACTACTCTATTTCTTTGTTTCTCTTGACAGTAAAATTCTTTAAAAAAGTTGCCTAGACTTGCTGTGCCCATTTCTTCTCTTCTCATTATGTTTAATAAATATACTTTAATCACTATTTTCTCCACATCCTTCTACTGAAACTGCTCTTGTCATGGTTGTCCCTAACCACTTTCTTGCCAAAGCTAGTGTCAGTCATTAGCATTCATCTCATTAAACCTCTCAGCAGCATGGTGACAGTTTGGCTTATGGGGTCCCACTTGGCTTCTGGGACCCTGTATAGTGAAGTTTTCCTTCTGTTTCACTGCTTGCTTCTGAGATTTTCTTACTGACTTCTCATTTTCCAATTTTTTTGCCTTCCTTTTTTTTTTTTGACTACATATTCCCTTTAGATGACTTCATCTTTTTGATACAATTAAAATCTGATGACATAAATTTACAACTCCCTGAGTTTCAGGCTTTCAGTTGTCCCTTTTACTCCTCTTCGATGTCAAAGGGGTACCTCAAATGTGACCTGTTAAAAGGTGAACTCTTGATTTTTTGTTAGCCTGCTTGCTTGGTCCCAGTTGTTCTCTTTTTGATTACTGTTCCTACTCTTCTTTAGTTGCTCAGACCTAGTAGTTACTCCTCCCCCACCGCTAATCCCTTAAAAAGCCCCTTTGGCTCTTGTTAACTTAAAAAAATCTGTCTTAGCTTAGCTACCTTTATACGTGCATTGCTGCTACCCTTGCTTAAGTCACTGTTTTTTCTATTTTGGATTATTGGAATTTTCTCCTATCTTGTTTCTCTGCTTTTACTCTTGTCCTGGTGCTGTTCATTCTCCAGAGAACAATCAGAAGTGTTAACAGAATTCTGTCATTCTCTTGCTTAAAATCCTGCAGCATTGTGGGTATGGTTTATGCATATCATACAGAACTCTAATCAGTGGGCCCAAGATCCTGGTCCCTATCCCAAGTTTGGTGAAAGAGTGTATATTTATATTTTAAATTATGTGTTTAGTAATATAGACAGTAATTTTCATGAATTTGCTCCTAACAATTATTTATTTCTTTTTAGGGCCACACATGTGGTATATGGAAATTCCCAGGCTAGGGGTCAAATCAGAGCTATAGCTGCCAGCCACAGCCAATTCACAGCAACGTGGGATCCAAGCCACGTCTGCAGCCTACATTACAGCTCACGGCAATGCCGGATCCTTAACCCACTGAGTGAGGCCAGGGATGGAACTCACGTCCTCGTGGATGCCAGTTGGGTTCGTTTCCACTGAGCCACAACAGGAACTCCTGCTCCTAACAATTTTTAACTAGTCAAATATGGATTACTTTGAAGAAGAGGATTTCTATGGGGAAAAGGACACTCCTTCATCTAATCATTTGATCACTCTGTTTGAAAATAGCTATCTATGGATTTCTCTCGTAGTGTAACGGGTTAAGGATCTGGTCTGGGAACTTCTGCATGCTGTGGGTGTGGCAAAAAAAAAGAGAGAAAATAGGTATCTTATATTTCATTGTATGCATGTGTCATGATTGGACCCTCTCACATTGTTGGACGTTTTGGCCATGTCTACATGTTACTATAAAAAATAAGTATGTTATGGATATCTTTGTGCATAAACGTATCAAAGTGTACACACACACACACACACACACACACCCTTCAATATATACGTCTGGGGCTTTGTTGAGAAGTCTTAGAAAAGGATTGGTCCTAGGTTACAGGGTCATCAGACCCAGTATGAGAACAGAAATTTGTAGGCTGCTTGATACCATTTTCTGACCTAGATTTTTCTTCCTGTTTCCCTGAATTCTCCCTACTTTTTTTTTTTTTAACCAGCTCTTTGGAGAGAAAGTTATGATGTGATGAAAGACTTTTACAGGGAGAAAACAGGGTTTGATAGCCTTATTACACTGGTGATGCGAAGTAACTGTTGAAGCACGGAACAGATAAGCAGAATGGGTCCGAGCCCTGCATCCGTAGTGGGAGCATCACCAACTTAGTTTAGAATTAGCACTTAGCGTCCCGGAGTCTAGATGTTTGTATCTGAACAGGGAAGGAGAAAGTGATTAGTGCCTATTGCCTGTAAAGAATATTATGTAGGGCTATGTCAGTTTTCTGGACTTCCTTGTTGAATAGAACTTGAGAACGTAATGGGTGAGATGGGTGCTAGTGAGGCTAAGTTTATCTTTGCAGTAAGGAGCATTTCTGGGTAGTGCAAGGGAGAGAAGAGAGGAGGGCTGGTTCTGAAAGGGCATGAGAGAGACACTGAGGGAGCTGTTACATTTGGGAAAGTTGAAAGAGCGATGGATAAAAGATTGTAAGGTTTTCCATATCTCATGAATATTTCTAAGAGGCTACAATAAAGCTCTAAATTGCTTTAATTGTTTTTCAGCTATTAGATTCTTATTTATTTGGAAAAGGCTCCATGCTGTGGCTTGCTTTTAGGCAAAGAGTAAGTTGGCCTGGATTAATGTGGCATACCGTTATGATCAGGTGTATTTATCCTGGTGATTCTGAGAGGAGCAGAAATTCAGGCAGTGGCTGTTCTGTTATTGTCACTGGGACATAATTGTTATCTTCAGGTCGATGTGATCTAGGGAAATGTTATACTTACAATTGATGGAATTTATCAACTGTTAAAAGATATTTGGATATCATGTATATAAAAGAAAGTATTCTGTGTTTTCATTTTATATTTTATCACAAGCCACACTATTTTTTAAATTGACAATTTCATGCATTTTAATAAATATATGTATTTATTAATTCCAAGCAAAATAATGGTGATTTTATAACAGGTTCTAATTAAAAGTCGGCTAAAGCACAACATTCAGAATGACCTACTAGACCAGGTAGAGTTCTGAAAGTTTAAAAAAAAATCAATGGTAAAAGGAAAAAAATTACAGGAGACAAACAGGCTATGAGCTAAACACATTATTTTAGTGATGACTGCAATTAATTTTAATTACTTTTAAGAGAATAAGCATCTTGATAAATGTTTATTTAAGTTGCCTTCATGGGAATAAGACGTTCCTTTAAGTTGGAATGCAAGTTTACTAAATAAGTAACATAAGGCATCATAGTTTCATAGCAAATTAACATTTAAAAATGAGGTTTTGGAATATCTTGAATATATTCTCTTTACTGTGCTCCAGTGAAATTATATGTATCTGAAATGATGTGATGCAAATAAACCTGAGGCATGATTAGAGTTTTAAGTGCCGAATTTCAGAGCAGGGTGATTTGTTTTTTTTAAGATGCAAATAAAGAGAGCATGCCCTTGGAAACTCCATCACCTTGTGTGTCCAAACAGTCCAAATGAGTTGTGATGGGCCTGCTTTTAATACCTTGGAACAACTGGTTTCTGAAATGTCATGACTGGAGATTTTATGGTGTCACTTAATGTGAAATAAAACATGAAGGGATTTCAGAGAAAATGTGTCTGTTTGCAGATGTGACAGTAGGCCCAGCTTGGCCGTGCAGTAGGTGAAGGCCAGGGGGCCTTCACGGTCCACCCTGTCATGTAGCACTTGCCTCCCTGCTCTTGATTGTCTCTTTCCCTCTCAGAAGCAGTCCCCTGAATTCACATTTTGTTAAACTCAACACCTATTTGTTATTGCTTTAAGTTTTATATGGAAAGAGACAGAATATTAAATATATCCATTCATTTTAAAAGTTTACATGAGATTCTATGGAGAGCACTAATGAGGTAAGGTACACAAGTTGATTGGGAGACAACGTATAGAAACATGAAACAGTCAAATAGCAAAATAAAGTTCTCTATTGCTGAGTGGGAGAATGAATGTTATGTGTGAATGCTACTATAGGAATCCAGAAGTGGAAATGTGTGTTCTGACATTAAGTGTTTGGGAAAAGCTGGTATTTGTGTGAATGCTGAAGCTTGGGGAGGCTTTCTGTCAGAAGCAAAGAAGGGGAGTGGCTTTGCAGAGGTGAGCAAGGGTACCTGAGGAGAACTAAGGCAGGTGTCTCTTCTTCCTGGATGCACACTAGCAACAGCTAATGACAAATATGTTTAGGTTAATGTGCTCCTGAAATGACTTTAGGGCAGATGTTACATTTGTTTTCTTATCCAATAGGAATCTTAAAGGTGAGAATGTCATGCCAGAAGGAAAGAAAGAGCCGCAGGAAGAGCAAGTTTCCTGGTAATTAGGAGGTCTGAGGTTTTTTTTGTTTTTGTTTTGTTTTTTGCCTTTTGTCATTTTAGGGCCACACCCATGGCACGTGGAAGTTCCCAGGCTAGGGATCTAATCGGAGCTGTAGCCACTGGCCTATGCTGCAGCCACAGCAAAGCAGGATCCGAGCTGCATCTGCGACCTACACCACAGCTCATGGCAACACCAGATCCTTAACCCACTGAGCAAGGCCAGGGATCGAACCTGCGACCTCATGGTTCCTAGTCGGATTCGTTAACCACTGCACCACGACAGGAACTCCCAGGAGGTCTGAGTTTTAATCCTTATGCTGTCAAATCACTTTTATTAAAGTGACTTAAGATGAGTCATTTTGTTTCTCTGCATTTATAATGTGAATTTTGGGGGTAGGATGCTCTTTGAGGTCCCTTCCAACTTATAGGATTCCATAAGTTGGTATTACAGTAGGGTGATGAAAGCAGTTTCTGGACGGAAGACCCTTTAGGCACATTTTACTATCCAAGTGACCTATTATTATGTGTGGTAGAGATAGAGCTGTTCATCTTACACTCTAGAAAGATCATGGATGTCCTATAGGACTTGTGTTTTGCACTTTCAGACTAACTAGACCATTCATTTTAGGAAGCTGATGTAACAGTTTGTTTTTGGTTACTCTGCAGGAAGAGTGAGGTTACTTTTAGTCTTTTATAAGGGAACCCTGTGAGAATAAAAAGGCTTTAATGTTTCATAGGGTCAAACAATTCTGAACAGCCCAGAGTGCATTCTTCTTATCATGGCTTAGCAGGTATCTCTGACTAAGAAGACTCTTTAAATATTTAATGTGCAACTTTCGAGAATCTGGCCATCTTTTCTTCTTGGACCAGTCCCATCCTTAGTATTTATTAAGAAATATACATGTATTCAGATTTCTAAAGTTCCTCATCTAAATTTGGTTCTGTATTCACTTTTTCTTGAGCATTAGGGACTCTGCATATTAGGGACTTTTTTTTTTCTCAAGCACTCTGAAATCATCCTTTTGAGGTTAGAAATAGGAGCTGAAACTGGGATAATAGTAAAATCAAATGACACAATAGGTCATTGCAAGGTTTGTATACTTTTATCATCACTTGATACACTGTATTCATCTACATATATACAATTATTATATATTCATTTTCTACTCCTGTAATTTAAATGTGGCAGCTGTAACTAATTTGGATATCAACCACCTGCTGTGCTATGCACATCTCTATAAAACTTTATTCTACAATCTGGAATATATCTAAAAATATTCAGAAATACATATATCATCATTAACCTGTCATATGCAGTGACAGTCTCGCAGAAGTAAAAAATGAAAGCAAACTGAATGAACCGTGAGATAGAGGCCCTGAATTAACCCCTAATTCTGCATCTGACCTAGAAGGACTGCTTAGAGCCAGGGCAGCATCATGGGAAGCTGGGAGTAATTTCTCTCCCATCTGTCTTTGTGTTGTCACACAAAACACAAAGTATGGGGTTGTGAAGAAACTGTTTCCAGGGAGTTCCCGTCGTGGCTCAGTGGTTAATAAATCCGACTAAGAACCATGAGGTTGCAGGTTCGATCCCCTGGCCTTGCTCAGCGGATTAAGGATCCGGCGTTGCCATGAGCTGTGGTGTAGGTTGCAGACGCGACTCGGATCCCGCGTTGCTGTTGCTGTGGCGAAGGCTGTCAGCTACAGCTCCTGTTAGACCCCTAGCCTGGGAACCTCCATACCTTCATATGCTGCAGGTGCAGCCCAAGATAAGGCAAAAAGACAAAAAAAAAAGAGGAAACTGTTTCCAGGAAGGCTAGTAGCTCCTATCAGGATATCCAACATCTAGGGTTCTCCTCCTTCCTCAGTGGAGGACATAATATGGAAGTGAATGAGTTACATCTCCTCTATTCTGTGGATATATTATATGTAGCTCTATGATACCAAGACTATAATAGTAGAATTTATTAAAAAGTAAATAGAATTTTGCTATTAAAAATAAATGGAATAATAGAATAGAATTCTATTTAAAATTGTAGAATTTTACAAATGACCTTAATAAAAATCATTCATTCTTCTATGGGTCAGCAATCAGTAGTCTGTCAGCCAAATCTTACTGCCTTTTTTTTTTTGGTCTTTTTGCCTTTTCTAGGGCCGCACTCACGGCATATGGAGCGTCCCAGGCTAGGGGTCTAATCGGAGCTGTAGCCGCTGGCCTACGCCACAGCCACAGCAACGCCGGATCCTTAACCCACTGAGCAAGGCCAGGGATCGAACCCGCAACCTCACGGTTCCTAGTCGGATTCGTTAACCACTGAGCCATGATGGGAACTCTTGCCTTTTATATTTTACCATTTTTATCCTTCATGAAGTCACCCTTTTTGAAGCTCTCAACACTGTTGGCCATTCTTCCTTTTTTAAACAAAAAATCCCCCTCTTTGTTAAAATAAACAAACCCTGCTAATGAAAACACTAGAAAATAAAAATAAAACTGAAGAAAACTTAAAAAGGGAAATGGATCCACAGTGTTACCATTCAGAAAGAGCCACTCTTAAAACATTACATAGCCCAGCCTTTTCTTTTATCATTTTAAAAAAATGGAACAATGCTGTAAATACTGTTTTAAAACTAATTTTCTCATTTAATAATATGTTACATAGCATTTTTCATGTTATCAAATAGTTGTAATAGGTATAACTTGAATAGCCACAAACCAGATCTCTGCAAAAAATGAAAGTATTTCATAACTGCACAGGCTATCCTTGATTCTAAGTGTCTTTTTTTTTTTTGGATCAGCAGCAAAAAATGTAATGAGTCTTCAAGTTATTCTTGTCTTTTCCAATTTAAAACTCAGGCTGTTTTTCGCCTGCAAACTAAAAACTATGATCTCAGGTACTGTTCAAAGTTTGTCCTCTAAATTTCTTTCCTTTCTCAAGAGTTTTTCCCTCCCTTGTTCTTTCTCTAGTTCACAGGGTGGTATTCACCTGAGGTATCAGGGAAAGAAGGGTGGGGAATCTGTGAAAGTTAAGTATAGAATGGGTGGTAGGTAGGACCTGCATCTCATCCACAAGTTCTCCCTTTACAATTTCTGTCACCAGTGTCTTTACCTTGTTTGGCCCTGGGCATACTTGCAGCAGTCACAGGAATGCGGCCAGCAGGGCCTCCCCTGATCTCCAAATAGAATACTTGTCCTTTTCATGTCTCTGTACAGCTGCTGCTGATTCTTGGCATTTATGGACCTGCTGGGATCTCAAAACGTATGACAGTAACGGTGCCTGCCTGGGTCCCTGTGAAGCTTCAGAAGCATCACGGCTGTTACTTTTCCCTCTCCAACCTCAGATTTGTCCCCGCCCCCTCAACACTTCTGCTATTTGGGGTCCCTTTGCTCCTAGGCAGTCTTTTGCGGTAGAGATTGGTAAGTTGGCAGATGCTTCCAACCAACTTCAGTATCTTGCTCTGGGTCTGAAAAAATCCACATCTTTTCATCTTGTTGTGCCTCTCAGCCATCTCTTAGGATCAGTTTCTAAGTTGTCCAGCATCATGAGAAGATAGTGGGATGAGAAATGCCAGAGGTGGGGCCAGGATGAATGAAGAAGGACATGTGCTCACTATATAGTTTCCAAAAGCTGATCTACCATTCCTCACTTCCCCTCATTTTATCTCCTGTCTTGAAGATGGCTAATAAACCAGCTCTGCCTCTGTGGTACCAGAGCAATGGGCAAAGTTGGATACAGAGGTTGGCATTCCTCTGAGTTTAGCCTTCTCAGTTGTCCATAGTAGAGATGCATCAGCAGAAATCAAAAGATTCTGTGTTTCATTTTATAGTGACAAATACTTTGTGACTTGTTTCGCATAATTTTAATTGTTGCAAATTGTTGCATGGTGTTCTAGTCTATCTCTGGGTGATCATTTATTTTACAAATTCTTCTTTTTCACTTATGTCACCCTCCAAATTTTTTATTATAAACAAAAACAAATGCTTTAACTGTTTTTAAAGTGCTGTAAATCATACCTCTATTTTAAAAACTATCTTGTCTTTAATGATTTACTTTAAAAAAGTTGTGCCTTGTTTCTTTCTCTTTGCATCACAAAACTGGTTCTTGGTCTTGCTCTAATTTCCTTTCTTTATTGTCTCTTTTTGGAAATCCGATTCATACTCAAAGCTTCAGCTCTCACCTGTAGTCACAACTCCTGAAATTTTGTCTCTGGACTTGGGCTGTCTCACTAAGAATGAGTCCCACACTTAAACTACATGATGCAGATCTTTACCTGAGGGTCTTTCTGGGACCTTTAACTCAAGATACTAGGGCTGAAATTGTATATTCTTGCCTCATTTGTCATAGATTAATTGACAATATGTGTGTGGGTTTATTTCTGGGCTTCCATCCTATTCCTTTGATCCATATGTCTGTTTTTGTGCCAGCACCACACAGGTTTGATGACTGTAGCTTTATAAGTATAGTTTGAAGTCAGGGAGTGCGATTCCAGCACTGTGCTTTCTCAAGATTGTTTAGGCTATTTGGAGTCTTTTGTATTTCCATACAAATTAAATTTTTTTTTGTTCCAGTTCTGTGAAAAATCTCATTGGTAATTTGATAGGGATTGCATTGAATCTATAGATTGCCTTGCATAGTATGGTTGTTTTAACAACTGATTGGATTGTTTCTTTGATTTTTATTTTTTCCAATCAAAGAACACAATATATCTTTCCATCTTTTTATGTGCTCTTCAATTTTCTTTCATCAGTGTCTTAAAATTTTTGAGTACAGGCTTTTGCCTCCTTAGGTACATTTATTCCTAGATTTTGGATGCATTGGTAAATGGGATTATTTCCTTAATTTCTCTTTCTGATATTTTATTAGCATATAGAAATGGGAGTAATTTCTGTATATTAATTTTGTATCCTGTAACTTTGCTGAGTTCTTTGAGGAACTCTGGTAATTTTCCATAACATCTTCCAGATTTTCTATGTGTAGTATCATGTCACAAACAGTGACAGTTTTATTTCTTCTTTCCAGTTTGTATTCCTTTTATTTCTTTTTCTTCTCTGATTGCTATGGGAAGGACTTCCAAAATTATACTTAATAAAATTGGCAAGAATGGACATCCTTGTCTTGTTCCTGATTTTAGAAGGAAAGCTTCTGTTTTTTACTCTTGAATATGATATAAGCTGTGGGTTTGCCACATATGGCTTTTATGACCCTGCTGAATTTTATGAAACTCCCCCCATGATCAGGCAAAACTTGTACTTTTATAAAACGTTTTTATTATTTTAAAACAATGTACTGATGGTAATCACGATCTTTTGTCTCCTCAAAGACCTCCCCAGTGGGCTGTAGGAGGAGTACTATTACCACTTGAAATCAGCTATTTTAGAATCCTGTTAAAATCTCACTTGTTCCAATAAAGAAGTGAAATATAGTATCTATGTGAACATTGGTTGAGGATGATGGTAATTTATATTGAGAATTATGCAAGAATAAATTTTGTGTTTTCTGTGTCTTTAAAACATTATGGTTATTGTATCACCATGAGTTGGCACACTGTTTAAAGAGATATTATTGTCTTCATTTTACAGATGAAGAGTCTGTGGTTGAGAGTAGTTAAATAGGTTAAAGCCAGGATTTGAACTTATCTTCATTTTGGTTTAGGCTCTTAAAGCTGAGCATGTGCTCGTGCCTGTACAGTGTTTTCATATAAATTACCTTATTTGCATAGATAAAGGTTTAGTTTAGTTTTTTTTTGGCTTTTTTTGTCTTTTGAGGGTCGTACCTGTGGCATATGGAGGTCCCCAGGCTAGGAGTCTAATTGGAGCTGTTGCTGCTGGCCTATGCCAGAGCCACAGCAATGCCAGAACTGAGCTGCGACCTACACCACAGCTCATGGCAATGCCAGATCATTAACCCACTGAGCAAGGCCAGGGATTGAACCTCCAACTTCATGGTTCCTAGTCGGATTCTTTCCCACTGCATCATGATGGGAACCCTCCAGCTTAGTTTTATTGATGTTCCTCTAAGCTCCTTAGAATTTCAGAGTTCATTTTAACCAATAAAACTTGCTCTACATTTATGTTAGAGTTACATCTTGCTGATCCTCCTAATCCACGTCTTTGCTGTTTTCCTGAAAAATGAATAGATTAAAGGAACATAAACTCCTGCCCACTAGAAATCTTGTGGTTTTTCTAGGAAAACAAAATGCCATGAAAACCTGATAAAAAGGAACTTAAAAATTAAAAAAAAGAATACCGTAAATAGATCTTTTTGGATGTTAGCATGATTTTTCTTGTCTCCCTTGATTTTTTTAATGAAGCATTTTCATATTTGATATATGCAAAAGAATACATGCAATATACATATAACTGTGTAAGCAAATTAACAAAAGAAAACCAGCCTACTCCCCCAGCACTGAGCTAGATACTGCTGAAGCTCTCTGAGGCCTCCTCCCAAGTCCTTCCTCCTGTCCTCCACAAAGAGGAAAATATTCTGTGTTACTATTTTTGATTTCTTTGCTTTAAAGATGATGCATCTCTAGAAAATATATTGATTCTTTTTTCATGTTTTTGACCTTTACGAAAATGGCATTATACAGTATCTGGTTTTGTGTATCTCATGTTCCTACGTTATCTTTTTTTTTAGACATATCAAGGTTTTTTCCTTTTGACAGTTCCAAACTATATTATATAGTATAGTATATGGTATATAAGCCTGTGTATATTAACACAGTGTTGAATACAATGCTAATAGTGGATAATTTGCCTTATAATTTATTTACTAATTTTTTATTTATTTTATTTGACTTTATCTCTTCTCTATCTTTATAGAGTGTAGTTGACAAAATTGTGCATATTTGAAGTGTGCCACGTGATGATTTGATATGCATACACACTGTAAAATGATTAAAGAAATATTTCTAATGTTTCACCATTTAGGTTGATTTTTGCTCAAATTCCTCTTAATTGAACCAAGTTATTTTTTATTCCAAGTTTCTAAGACTATATTTTTCAAAAAATTATAAATAAGTTTGAATATTAGAAAATTTTTTTTTTAATGGCCACACTTGTAGCATATGGAAATTCCCGGACTAGGGGTCTAATTGGAGCTGTAGCTGTAGACCTACACCAGAGCCACCACACACTGGGATCCTTAACCCACTGAGTGAAGCCAGGAATTAAACCTGCAACCTCACAGAGACAATGTTGGGTTCTTAATTTACGGAGCCACAATGGTAACTCCTCAAATCATTTTCTATACCTATTGCAATGACATTGTGGTTTTACCTTTTAATAAGCAAATGTGGTATTTTACGTTCATGGCTTTTGTAATGTTAAACTTTCCTCCCATTCCTGGAAAAAACTAATTTGGTCTCAATGTATTTTTTTTAAATACTTGCTATTCAGTTCCCAATATTCTGTTTAGTGATATTTCATCTGTATTCATTTGTGAGGTTGGACTAACATTTTTCTCTTTCTATCTTTCTGGTTTTGGTATGAGAGTTATACTGACCTTACAAACTAGTTATTTATTATCTCTTTTTCTGTTCTCTGGAAGAATTCATAAAATTTTAGAATAATTTGTTCCTTGAAAATTCAATAAAATTCAGGGTTAAACCGTCAGGCCTGCCAGTTTATTTGTATTCATACAAATTTAATTCATGTTTTGATTTCTTCATAATTATGGAAAAACTAAGGCTTTTTGTTTATTCATAAGTCACTTTTTGGTAAGTTATATTTTCTTGAAATTCAGTCATTTTGTGTGTTTCTAAATTTATTGGCATAATTTCTTATTCTTTTTATCTTTTTCACTTCTATTATATCTTCAGTAGATCCTCCTTTTCATTTCAAATATTGTTTATTTGCATCTATTTTTATCAATCATGTCACTGAAATTTGCTTATTTTAGTCATCTTTTCAAATAATTACCTTTCTATGTTGAAATAACTTTCAAAAAAGTGGCAACAATGGCACAGAGAACATTTGCCTTATCATTTATTATCTCCACCTCCCACCACATATGCTTACGTACACTCATTTTATTTTTTTCTGAGCCATTTAAAGAAAGGCTGCATGTATCATGACCATTTAATTCTTAATACAATAGGAACAAGAATATTATCTCTCATGACCACAGTATAATTGTCCAATTCAGATCTGATATAATATTTGATTTAATCTATAGTTTACCTTTCATCTGTGGAACTTTTAATTTTGACTATTAAATTTTTTGTATAATAATGTCTATTTTGTTCTTTTTAAAAACCGGTCATTGTGATGATTCCTTTTTACAAAGAGCTTCATTGGAGTTCCCTGGTTGCTCAGTGGGTTAAGAATCCAGTGTTGTCACTGCTGTGGTACAGGTTCCATCCCTGGCCTGGGAATTTCTAGGTGTTTTGGGTACTGCTGGGATGAAAAAGAGCTTTACTGAGGTATGATTTATGTATTATAAAATTCACCCAGTGTGAATGTGCAGTTTGATAATTTTTAGGAAATGCATACTGTTGTACAGTAATCACCACAATCCAGTTTTAGAACATTTCCATCAAGTCAAAAAGTTCCTTCATTCCCATCTGGAGTCAGTCTCCACTCCTACACCTAGCTCCAGTTAACCATTGTCCTACTATTAAAAGTGGGGTCTATAGGAATTCCTGTTGTGGCACAGTGGCAACGAATCTGACTAATATCCATGAGGATGTGGGTTCCACACTTGGTATTGCTCAGTGGGTTGGTGATCTGGTGTCACCATGAGCTGTGGTATAGGTCACAGATGCAGCTTGGATCCTGCATTGCTGTGGCTGTGGCATAGGTTGGCAGCTGTAGCTCCGATTCGACCTCGATATGCTGTAGGTGTGGCCTTAAGAAAAAAAAAGGAAAAAAAGTGGGGTTATATAATGTATGGTCTTTTGTGGTTTCTCTCTCTTTTTTTTTTCCTTTTCTTGGCATATGGAAGTTCCCAGGCCAGAGGTCCAATTCAAGCTACAGCCATGACCTGTGCTGCAACTGCAGCAATATTTGATAATTGACAAACTGTGCCATAACAGGAACTCCCTGTATCTGGCTTCTTTAATGTGGCATGATATTTTTGAAGTTCACCTGTCTTGTGACATATATCAGCAGTTGTTTTTTATTGCTGAATAACAGTCCATTTTTTTGGATATGCCATATTTTAAAAAATCCATTCATCGGTTAATGGACACTTGGGTTGTTCCTGGGTTTTGATTATTATTAATAAGGCCTCTATGAATAGTCATGTACAAGGCTTTGTGTGGGTATATGTTTTCATTTCTCTTTGGTAGATAGCTAGATTTGGAATTCCCGGGTTATATAGTAAGTTTGTTTAACTTTTTAAGAAACTATCAAACAATATCCCAAAGTGGTTGTATTATTTTACCTTCTCATTGTCAGTATATAAGGGTTTCAGTTGTTTTGCATTCTTGCCAATATTTGGTATTGTTGGCCTTTTAATCTTAGCTGTTATAGTGGATGTGCAGTGGTATCTTATTGTGGTTTAAATTTGCATTTCCTTAATAACTACTTATACTGAGCATATTTTCATGTCTGTAACCATCATTTGGATATTTTCTTTTGTTAAGTGTCTAATTCTTTGTCTCCATTCTTAAAAGTTAGGTTGTTTGCCTTTTATTATTAATAAGAATTCTTTTTATTTTTAGATATGTTTTTAATATCAGATATATAGTTTGCACATATTTTCTCACAATCTGTGGAAAGTTTTTTCTTTTTCTCAGTAGTTTCTTTTGAAGAACAACACCTTTAAATTTTGATGAAGCCTAAATTATCAGTATTTTCTTATCTAGATAATTCTTTTAATATCATATCTAAGAAATCTTTTTCTAACCTAAGGGGAAAAAACTCTTCTAGAGACTTTCAGCTAAATTATAAGCTATAACATAATTTTAGCTCTTACATGTAGCTGTTTAATCTGTCTTGAGTTAATATTTGTATGGTGTATAAGGTAAGGGTTTAAATTCTTTGTTTATATGCATATTAAATTATTCCAGCACCAGTTGTTGAATAATTTTTTTTAATCACTTGGTACCTTTGTTGAAAATCAGTAGACCGTAAATATGAGGCTCATTTTTGGACTGTCCTTTCTATTCCATTTATGTGTATTGTTATACTTATTTTCATTACTTGCTCATTTTTCATTCCATCTTTTTTTAATCTTTAAATAGTTTATATTAGTTATCAGGTATTCAGATATCTAAAGTCCCTTTTCTTTTTTTTTGGTCCAGGAAAAATGGTTTGCTGTTTCAGCTGATTCTAAATCACAGTACTTGTTACCTTGTGGATTTAGTGGCACGTGTGAACTCATATTTGCCTGAACTTTATCTTTGTCAATCCTGAAGGCCTTAGGTAGGAATTCATTCATCCACAGAAAATTTGCATTTGCTTCTGGCAGAGCCAGGGTTGTAACGTCAACCTGAGTTCAAGGCCGGGACTAGGATGCGGCAAGTGAGACTGTCTAGGCTACAAAATTTAGGAGGTGCTCACTCTCAGAGTCATACAGGAGTCCTTCTTAAATTGTACTCTGCTTGCCTCTCTTGCCTTACCCTAGTCCTGGCTCTGCCAGACACTGCTTTAATCCGTTTTGAAAGTCTTCATTTTTTGTGCATGTGAGGTTATCTTGCTTCTCCTGCCAATGGCCCCTCAGAGTCTCAGTCTGCTGAAGCTTCCTTAATCCACTTCCAGGTTCTTGACACAATGCAGGAGTTTCAGTCAGTTTCCCCCTCAAGCAAAGGACCCCAAAGCTCAGTTTCCGGAAGTCGGTGACAAATAAAATGGAGCAAATTGGCTTTCAAATTGCTTATGGCTCACCATTGCTGTTCAGCTCGATGTTTTTTTTTTTGTCTGTTAGATTTTATTTTATCATAAACCATCAATGCATTGAAAAATATGTTGTTTACCCAAGATTTAATTTCATTATGGTGACCAAAGCCCTCAAAATATGTAGCCTATGGTATTTTTAAAATAGTGATACTTAATTTCTTTAAAGGCCATAATTTTCATGTTTCCTTTAACTAAAAAAATAACATTTTTAAAAGTAGATTTTTTTCAGAATGATTGCTAGCTGAAAATGTAGACAGTAGGCTGACAATAAATATTTGCCAAGTGACTGGCTTAACCTTAAATAATAGAATAATTTTTATTTTGACTCATTCATCAGTCCTCAAAATAGCAGTTAAATACTTAGTGATTTTCTATCTTGACTGTGATTAAGCCCCTGCCAAGCAGGTGAGCCTAACCATACTCAGAGAATGCTGATTTGCTTTCTTAACTTACTTTGTTCACAAGCATGGTTTCTGGATGTGGTCTATGATCTGAAGTCCAAGAAAAATGAAATATGAAGCTTTGGAAAGTAGAACAATTTCACACTAAACCCATGGTGAATAAATACTGTAATTATTAAACGTTCTACTTCAGTGATAAAAGGAATGAGAAAGAGTTGATTTAATTAAGAAGCTAAAGTATTTTCTGTTGGAATATCTGAACTCTTGTTAGAGAATAACAGGAGGAAGAAACTTGAAATGATCTTGTGTCATTTAGAGAGCAAAAGCAGAATCAATTGCCCCTAGTTTCAGATTCATCTAGTAATAACATAGGCTCTCTCTTGTCCCTGTGTCCTTTCCTATATAAAGAGACATTGAATCAGAAGGTCTCTAAGCTGGGGATACTATGTGCATCCTGCTGGTCCATACAACTTGTTCCATGGGCATCATAATCAGTATTCATAGCTAGGGACAGAAAGACCTGGCTAGAATCAAAGTTTGACCACTACTAGTTAGGTGAGCTTGGATTGGTTAATTAGCATAGCTAGCCTTAACTTCACCATAAAAAACTGATATAATAACAATCACCATAAAAAACTGATATAATAACAATCTTACCTTACTGGGTTGTTTTGAGGATTAAGTGAAATATTACATGAATAATGCTTAACAGAGTGATTGATACAAAGTATATGCCAAATATATATAGTCAATGTTATTGTTGTCTTTTTGCCTTGCTTGGGGGAGTTTATAGGCATGGATGCTTTATAAATTTTTTTTGGAGTAGCTGAAATTTGAATATTTCATTAGTGATGTTATGTTTCAACTACCATGTTGAGGAGTAATTGCCATAGTTTAATTATTGGCCTTTAGAGCTAAGCCAGTCAAATGATCATAATTCGGAAGGAAAACTTGAACATTTTGGTCAACATTATTTTTTTTATGTAGACACAGCTAGATGTTGGTTTTAAATGACTGAGATAACCAACTCTATTCTAATCATATTCTTCATCTTGTTATTTAAATGAAAAATTTAACATACATCTTATGATACTGTGCTTCTGTTTATTGAAGGCCTGTCACCAGTACAACGCAAGTGTAGGCCTTCTGTCTCTTCTCAACACCACTCATACAGAGTGACATAGAGTAATTGGTTTAGTTTGGTCACTTTAATTTATTTCAAATCTCCGTGAAACTTGACAGAAAATTTTAGAAAAATTTTCTGACAGGAAATTGATTAGAAAACTGATTTTAATATCTCTGGGACTTGACTAGAGTGGTTTTCTCCTAAAGAGATGTGCAAATGCGAAAAAGATTTATATACATATATAAAAATTAAAAAAATAAATAAGTCTGTCTATATATCTGTCTGTCTGTCTGTCTGTCTGTCTATCACGTACATGAAGCTCTTTTTGGAACAATCAGCTTGAAGCTATCAAGAGACTTTCATGATTGCTGAGTAATTGACTTCACTTGTGGGCCAGGCCAAATTGCATTAATTGAGTTGATCACAAATAATAGTCTCAAGCACCACTACATCTTGTGAATAATTACCTCAGATACACAATACTATAATTAAGACTCTAGCTCTAAATCATACTTATCCAATTTGTTCTTGCTTGCTAAGTGAGGCATCTCGAGTGCCTTAAACTTATCATCTAACACTGTAGGGTTGTTCCTGTATGACTGAAAAGAGGAAACATTCTACTGGCCCATTATTGGATCTGTATTATTATTACTGTTATAGTTATAACAGGTATGCAGATCAACACCTTAGTGAGGTGAAGAACGATACACCAACAGGAGGCAATACTTAGCACTGTAACTGAGCAGTTTCTGAAGACAACTTCTAAAAAGTACCATGGGCTTCCATTTTCACCCAAAATTCTGGTGGCTTTTAAAACACGTAGTCGGAGTTCCCACTGTGGCACAGCAGGTTACAAATCCAACTAGTATCCATGATGATGCCAGAACAATCCCTGGCCTCACTCAGTAGGTTACAGATCTGTGGTGTAGGTAGCAGACTCAGCTAGGATCCCATGCTGCTGTGGCTGTGATGTAGGCTGGCCCTAAAAACCAAAAAAAAAAAAAAAAAAAGCAAATCACATTGTGAATCTTGGATTTTGCATACAGATCCCAATGGGCTTTTCATTGATAACTGAGCTTCTGGCCACAGAGAGGTTCCTCCCCTGAGGGAAGGGTGTTCCCTTTCTTCTCTTCTTCCCTCCCTGCCTCATACCACTTTCCTCCACCAGCACGTGGTGGACTGGATAGTGCCCTGCATTCCAGTCAGAGGAGCTGGAGTTATTATTGGGTTCCTCTACTGACTGGCTCAGTTATGGGGGTGAGCAGTTTAGCCCTTTTGAGATTCCTTATGTAGAAAAGGGAATCTTTATGATTATCTGTAAAAAATTATCTAATTGAATTTCCGTATGTCACAGGTGTGGCTATTAAAAGAAAGAGAAAAAGGAGTTCCCTTTGTGGCTCAGTGGTTAACGAATCCGACTAGGAACCATGAGGTTGTGGGTTCGATCCCTGGCCTTGCTCAGTGGGTTAAGGATCCGGCGTTGCCATGAGCTGTGGTGTAGGTTGCAGATGCGGCTCGGATCCCGCGTTGCTGTGGCTGTGGTGAAGGCCGGCAGCTACAGCTCCTGTTAGAACCCTAGCCTGGGAACCTCCATATGCCGCAGGTGCGGCTCTACATAAAAAGGCAAAAAGACAAAAAAAATTTTTTTTAATATATTTGTATTTTTCCATATTTCTTCCTGTGATTGATTTCTAGTTGAATTCCATTTTGGTCAGAAAGCCTACTCTGTGTGATTTCAATGCCTTTAAATTATTGAGCCTTGTTTATTGCCAGCATGTGATTTATCTTGGTGAATATCCTCTTTGCACTTGAAAAGAATGTGTTTTCTGCTGTTGCTGGGTGGAATGTTCTATAGATGTTAATTGGATTAAGTTGTTTGATAGTGCTTTTCAGTTCTTTTATATCTTTTATATATCCAAACTGTGTGTGGGGTGAGGTACGCATTCAAAGGCCCAACATATTCACCTCTTCAGTCTTTTAATATTTGCTCGGCTCTCTGGAGGTCTCCTGCATTCATGCTTAGAAATTATCTAGGGATGTTTGGGGATTTATTATCTCAGCATTCCTGGTGCTCTTTTACTTCCAAAATCTCCTGGTTAAGCTTTCAGCTCATCTCTTTCCTGCCCTGAACTGAGTCCACAGTTTCTGACAAATAAAGCTGTAGATTTCTGCAGCCTGAGCTAGGTAGGATTGGAGTGGTAACTGGCAAGAAGGCCAAACAACTCACAGCTGAGTAACAGTTTTCCAATGAGTAAACAATTCTGAGGTTGTTCTTTGACTTTGGTTGTTTTCCAGTGCACCAAAATTGCTTAAATGATTTTTCTCTTTCTAGTATTTTATTTCTGTGGAATGGAAATACCGGGTCCTCTCTTCCTACTATCACAAGAAGTAGATCTCTGTTCCTTCCCTTGGAAGCGTTGTTTTTTTTTGGTTGTCATGACCCTGAACATCTGGCTACCTTTAAATTTCCTTTAAATGTTAGAATGTCTTGGCATTTGGAAGAAACCACTTTTTTAAAAGATTCATTTCTTATTCCACATATTCTTCTTAGATGACCTCATTGATTTCTGTGGTTTTAGTTGCCACTATGTGTTAATTCTAAAACTTATAACCCCAGCCTAGACTTTTCCTTTGCATTCCAGACTCTTAAGCTTATCAATTTATCCCTTTTCACTTAACTCTTTTGTTGGTACCTTAAATACAAGTCCAAAATAGAATGCAATCTTTTCTCCCTAACCTGCTTTTCTTCCAGGATTCTTTATCTTACTAGTACAACTATCATCCACCACTATTACTGGTATGTCTTAGTATATTCATTCCTCTCTCTACCCCTCCATAAATAGTCACCAAGTACTGCCAATTTCACTTCTAAGTATCTCTTGAATATGACCACATTTTTTATTTCCATTGTCTTTGTGTGAATCTAAACCATCATCTCTTTCTTGAACTACTAGAGAACATTCTTATTTTTCTATCCAGACATCCTAGATCTTTTAAACACTATATATATATAATGTATATCTAATTGTGATCCTTACTTGAACACACCTATATCTTTCTGACACTTTAAGTATAGGAAGTCAAATTTTCAACATGGTCTCTATGACCCTGCATGATCCACTCCTGGCCACTCCAGGCTCATGTCACCCTCTATTTCACTCTGTGATTTAGTCCATAAGGATCTTTTTTCAGTGCTTTCCCTGACTCCCTAAGTCCACCGTACTATATGCTTTCAAGTACACTGTATCTCTTCATGGTTCCTATCATGATTATCATGCAGTTATTTGTATGATGCTTTCCTTGCTTATATGTTGGCTACCCAAAGACCTGTGTCTGTTTTGTTCACTACTGTATCTAAATATTAATGGAAAACTAAGTGCAAATAATGCTTTCAAATGAATACAAAGGAATGTAAGTTTGTACTTACTGGCTTTAATGCCAGTGTATTGTTTCTGATTCGATATATGGCCACTAAAATTAGAAAAAGCACAAAATTACACAATCAGGCTAGTCCAAAGATTCTGTAAATAGAAGAAACTTTCTAGTGTGTTCCCTACTCTAACAGTCTCCTGACTGTAGACAGGTCTTCTATCCCTAGCTCAGCTCCTCATCCTTTCCTCACCTCTTTGTGATATTTTATGACTCTTAGTTGGGGTTGGGTAGGATTGGAATAATGGAGGTAACTCCTATTCTTTGGAAATTTCAACCACGTATTTCTTTTTTTTTTTCCAGTTTTTTAAATCTGAAGAGTGAGATATGTATATATATAAATCCTTTTTCTCACATTATCCTTCATCATGCTCCATCACAAGTGATTAGATATAGTTCCCAGTGCTGTACAGCAGGCTCTCATTGCCAATCCATTCCAAAGGCAATGGTTTGCATGTATTAACCACAGATTCCCAGTCCGTTCCACTTCCTCCCCATCCCCCTGGCAACCACAGGTCTGTTCGCTGAGTCCATGAGTTTCTTTTCTTTGTAAAGTTTCATTTGCGCCTTATATTAGATTCCAGGTATAAATGATATCTTATGGTATTTGGCTTTCTCTCTCTTCAGTCAGGTATTTCTTGACAGCCTTCCTTAAGGTCTTTGTTGTGTTTAGACACAATGAAATTTTATTTTGTTCAATGTGCAAGTTTCTCCCTTTAGAGTTTAGTATATGTTATTATCTACTAAATAGTTAAAACACGCAGCCTTTTACACCAGCAAATTCCACTCACACCAGTGTGACCTTTAGCAAGTTTCTAAAACTTTCTCCTGTTTTCTCACCTATAAGATGGTGTAAATGATAGCACCTGCTACGTAGACATAACATGCTTTAAAGAACGTTTGACGCTTATTAAATACTTAATAAATATTAGCCTATGTTTAACATCTGGATCGCTTTTTAGTTTCTCTTGCCATATATCACCTTTTGCCTCCCAAATTAGAGGACCTAATTGTCACTTAATTGTACAGAATCAAATCTTGAAGGACAGGGATCTAATTAATTGTGCATTCCAGGGAAGTAAGGAGCATGCCCTATCACAGTGCCTAGCATATAAAAAGTACTCAGTAAATATTTAGAAATGGGCTTTCTATGAAAATATTATCTAATTCCCTCTCTCATTCAAATGATCTCTCCTTCAGTTAGCATAATTTAGTGTATTTGTTCTACCCCATCAGAAACTCCCAAATTTATTTGTATTAGATTACTGTCAGAGGTCATACCTTTTAACCAGTACTAATTAAGGCGAGTGGTTACCACTAAAAACCAGGGAAAACTTGAAATAAGCTGATTCTGGGCCTATGGGCTCTTTAAAATCTTTAGGCTGCTGGGCCTTGCTGAAAGTGCACTTATTAAAATGTTTAAAATACCAAGGACCATGAGACTGTCTTGGTATCAAAGCAAGGCCAAACAAAACAAAAAGAAACATGGACAAAAGAGATGTCAGCTTCAAACAGGGTAACCAGAGACTGTGGACACCTTTCAATCAGTCGGAGTTATGAACCAATCATGCTACAGACAGCTGAATAGAGGTGAACAGAAATTAGGTCAATTGATTGAACTATTTTAACAGGCTAGTCAGAGTGAAAAAAAAAAAAGAAAAAGAACTTAACTTGGTGTACTGGCATCCATCGGGTAGGAAGCTGAAGTTGAGTGTGCTTTTTTGTTATTAAGCTGCTCCACATTTGATGAATTTGAAGGAATTTTCCGTCTCTCTCTAATTGGTTGGTGTCATACACTTAGGACCTGCTTTACTTTTATTGCCACTTTTGCTCCTGTCCCCAGCTGGAGGCACTCAGAGCTGAGGCTGGAAAGAGGAATAGTAAAGAGGCTTGGCTTGGTTCTCTGTGGTCTTCCCATCTTCAGTTCTCCACGGGGGAGCAGTGCTGATTGAGAAAGAAAGGGTCTTCTGGAGTCGGCGAGGGACATTGACATCTGTCAGAGTCACACCTCACACCACTGCTTTAATCAGTACCAAGAGCTCATGGGAGATGAAAACAGTTCCCCATCTTCTACTCTGCCTTGTGTGGTATTTATCATGTTTCCTTTCTGAAATTAAGAAAAAAAATTCCCCTTTCCTTTGTAATTCAAATCTGAAAAGTTACTTTTATTTTTCAATTTTTCTTAAACTCAATTTCCATGACTTCCATGAATTGCGTGTGTGTGTTCAAATCTGTATTCCCCTTCCCATGGCCGTTCAATTTTCTCTTCCACTGTATATAAATGTATTCCCAGAGAATGTGATAAGACTTGTCAAAAAGTAGATGCTTGTAATCGCTAACTTCAAGTAAATCTTGGAAGATTAACTTTATCTTTCTATAAAGGATGGAATAGTGTGTGAAATGGGCAATTTGAATATTTTCAGGAAAGAGGATTCTTGCCTTACTTGATTGCTTTAAACCAATTGGAGAGATAAAAAACATTGAACACTTGCCCCCCCCCCAGCTTTTCTCCTACCAGGCACTGTCTCTTTTATAGAGCTCACATTGACAACATAATGAACGCACAGCACAGCTGTCAAAGGAAGTGTTTGAGCACTTGTGAAATTACAGGCTGCTGCAGAAATGACTTAAGCATGCCATTACCTCTTGCTGCATTTAGAACAAATAAGCCACCTGCCCTTTAGGTATTATCTGATCTGTTTGAATAGACTGCTATATAGAACCACATAGAAGACTTCCAAACATCCTCTTCTACAATTCTGCTCCAAGAACTGCAGCTTCAGCATCTCACACTTCCTTTTCTCAGTGCTTTTCTCTCCAACTCAGCCTTTGCATATATTATATAAACAGTCACACGTCTGCCTCCTGTGTTAAAGGAAGCGTCATTTTTGTGATTGCAGTTACCTGGCCCTGAGCCACTGTATCTGAGCTCTGCTAGTCTGACTTCAAACCTGTGTAGTCACTTACTTCTAAAGCAAATTGTTTGAGCATGATTCCACCTCACAACTAAAAGCCCTTTCCTCTCAGACGTGGATTAAGTTTCAGAAATGTTTATGATTGCTTCATCAATCTGAAGTGGATAAATTAACTAAAATGCCACAGCTGCATTACCATAGCTATTATCTCCTCAGCAAGGAAGAACGTTTTAGCTTTGTGCACTTGGGAGCCCTACTCTTGCCTTTTGTGTTCTTGGCCAACACCCTGCCTCAAGGGCATCATTGTGTTCCCTGCAGCAGTCAGGGTCCTGGGAAGATAGATAGCATGGCACACTGAAAGTGGTAAGTGGAGGAAAGTTTGCTAAAGGATTATTTGCTAAGGAAGGGGCAGAGTGTAGGCAAACCATCAGGGATAGTGTGGTACCTCAGGGGCACGGGGGTGGCTGCTGTTACCACCCCTGAACCTTCGAGAAAGAGGTTGGACTGGAGTAGGCCAGCTGGTGAGACAGGACAGGGCTTGGCCAGCCCAAGGTAACCCCACAGGGAGGGAGCTGAGGAAATATGCACCTCAAACGTACTCTCCCACTTCCTCCAGACCTCCTGTGGGTCCTCACCAGTGACTATACAAAACAGGAATACAGAGATGAAATCAGTCCCTCAGGTGGGATGTGGGTGGAAGATAGAGAAGAGAGGCTCTGAGGACACATGGAGGGTAACCAGCCCACTTGCTGAGGAGAATAAATAATGGTTCTAATGGTTCCTAATGATTTGTTTCATAGTCACCTCTCCCAATCCCCGCACATTCTTTAAACTGGAGTCCAAATATTAATCTTTAAAGTGTAGCTAACTCTATCACATCCTTACTCAAAGACCTTTACTGGCTCATTCCACAGGGCTTAACGTCCAAATCCTTATCGTTGTATTCAAGGCCACACAAATCTCCTCTTCAACTAACTTTTGAGTTTTTGCCAACCACCTCCCTTCCAGTCCAATCTATTTCTTTAAACTGATAGTGTCCCAAAGTTCCCCCTACTCCCGTCCTTTATTCACTCTCTCCTCACCTAGATTGCTCTTAACTCTCACTAACTTTTTCTTTCTTGTTAAGTGGTCACAAACATCACGTTTCCATGAAGCTGCTTTCTGTCATCCTGGTCCCAGTTATCTCATTTTCCCAATAAGTTGCCATGGCATTTTTTTTCCTTATAATATTATAGCATATTCTGTTTTATGATTAATTAAGGATATATCTGCACAGGTCTCTTGTGGACTATGAACTGTACAACACCCTCTTTGTGGCTAAGGGTCTGATTAAAAAGAATTCCTATTCACATGGATATAATTGTACTGGGTTGGAATGTGCCAAGAGTGGCCAGAGACAGGTGGAACTCAAGGATGAATCCAGGTCATGTCTGAGTAGGTAGTTACATAGGAGGGGGAGAGGTGCCATGTTAGTCTGAGGAGTGAATGAAGATCTGAATACAAGGGGAAAAAAAAAAAAGCCAAAAGGGAATCAGCTGTTGGAACAGTTCTGGAAGCAATGAGTGTGAGGCTGGGAACAATGTGAATGAGCTGACCTGAACTTCCTGATGGTGGACAGAGCTGTGAAGTCCAGAACTAAGCTAATGTGTTCTGGTCATCTGGAAAATCTTCTCTCTGGCTGGCCCTAATGAAGAGTTGGGTCAGTCCATGAACGTAGTCTTTTCAAGGCAGGGCCATGTTTTATTCGTTTTTGTCATAATCTCTCTCCTCCCCTTACACCCCCTTAACACAGTGTCTGGAGCTTAACAGGTGTACTAAATATGTTTGTTGAATTGACAGCAGATTTTATTTATATAAAAGTATTGTATGGAATGTGAAAATATATGTGTGTATATAATGATGATATTTTAAGAACAGTTAAAAGATAGCCTGCTGTAGTTTTTTTTCAAAAGTTCATCTCTTTTATTTTCTGTGTAGGCTGTGGTACCACAACAGACAATGACTCACAGACTTTGGAAAACCTTGGTTTTTTCAAATAAGACAATCTGGGGGGGTAGGGGGATGCACTGTGGGTTTGGGATACAAAATCTGTAAAATTGACTCGTGATGATTTATGTACACCTATAATTGAAATAAAATCCATTAAGAAAAAAAAAAGGTAAACTTGCCTTCAATAATGTTTGCATAATTGAGGTACATTGGGTACCTGATGTCTGTACTCATCGAGTGCTCTTGTGGAGGCTGAGTCACTGAGGATGGGGAGGAAACAAGAAAGTGAATTTGACTACTGTGGTCTTGAGCAAGGTAATGATATAGGGAACCTTTGCTTGTTTTTCATATATCTTCACTCCATGGCACATTGGAGTGGTATAAGAGAATAAGAATTCCACAGTTCAATGATGCCTGAGTCAAAATTGCCTTGAGTGGGTCCTGAGGAAAATGTTAGTTTCAGAACCCTCAGATATGCTTCTCTTTCAGAATTGAAGATGATTTCTTTTTTTTATAACAATGAATTTTATTTCAATTATAGGTGTACAGAAATCGTCACAAGTCAATTTGATAGATTTTGTTGAAGATGATTTCTATGAACACTAAATCTTGTGAACCTTTTCCCTGAACCGGTGAGGGTATACTAGAATCACTTGAAGGAGTTTAAAAATATCGATGCTCAAGTTTCGCCTCCATCCCCTCCACCGAGTCTGATTCGAAGGATCTGGGGAGGAATCCCCAGCATCTTCAATGCCCCATATGTCTGCAGTAACAGCACGTTTGCTATGGGCCTTGGAGGCCTACCACATTGATTGACAGGTTGGAAATAGATCCTCCCAACCTCACAGGAATGTAAAGGACAGACTAGCAAATGTGCTGAGGAAAACAGGGTGGTAGGAAAACATCATAGCCTAGTCACTAAGGGTACCAGCTCTGGAGTCTGAAGTCTGGGTCTGCATAATGGCTCTGACACTTTTGAGCTCTGTGCTAGCAGGCATCCCTGTGCACCTTCTGAGGATCAAAACAGTGCACACCTCAGAGGGTTGTTCTAAGGATTTAAATAAGTTAGTATAAAGAAAGTATTCAAATAAAGCCTGTCATATAATAAGGGCCCCGCAAATGTTAGCCATTGCTACTGTCATCCATAATTACAGGAAATAATTATGTTTTCCAAATATGGTAACAGGATGATCTGGCATGATATTAAAAGTCTCCAGGGAGTTCCTGTCGTGGCTCAGTGGTTAACGAATCCGACTAAGAACCATGAGGTTGTGGGTTCGATCCCTGGCCTTGCTCAGCGGGTTACGGATCCGGCGTTGCCATGAGCTGTGGTGTAGGTTGCAGACGTGGCTTGGATCCCGCGTTGCTGAGGCTATGGCGAAGGCCGACGGCTATAACTCCTGTTAGACCCCTAGCCTGGGAACTTCCATATGCCGCGAATGCGGCTCTAGATAAGGCAAAAAAGACAAAAAAAAAAAGTTTCCAAAGGACTAGAGGTTGTACGTATTTTATGAGACTCAGTGGTCAGAAAAAGTAACAAGGAGTGGAGATTCCTGGGATTTTGATTAGGATTATTATGCAGAAGAACATTTTAACAACCAGGGCCATTTGAATGAAGGAAGGAATGGCTGTGTAAAGTAGTGGTTTTCAGTACCTGGACATATTCCAAAGTCAGTTGATTGCCCATTTATTAGGAACTTTGTAGAAACAATTCATGTAAAGGGTAATGGTTTAGACTATAAATACAATTGATAAACCCTAAAAATAGTTTTTTAAAAGGTACCAAATTCCAATTATTTATTTTTACTACCGTAATTACCTCTAAGATCTAGCTCTTAGAGTCCACACTCCTATGATTTTATCTCAGATTTTAGAAAGTATTTTGGTCACTATTCACCAAATCTTGAGGAGAAAGTAGCTAAGAGTGATCACCGAAACAAAGATGTGTAGATGACTTATTTAAAGCTTCCACTTATTGTTAAGTGTAACTCTAGCTAGATTTGAGCTATATAAGAGAGGGTTCTATGTAACACACATGACAAAGGCCCATTCGGAAAATTAATTCTGATAGGATTAATGGTTTTTACTGTAATGCTATATTTCAACTTGAAATCAAAGAAGAAAACTCACTTGTATGGAAATAAATCTATCAAGTTACCAGCACTGGAGATTTGATTTAATTTAATTTAATTAATTTATTTTTTTGCTTTTAGGGCCACACCCATGGCATATGGAAGTTTCCAGGCTAGGGGTCGAATCAGAGCTATAGCTGCCGGCCTAAGCCATAGCCACAGCGATGCGGGATCCCAGCCGCCGTGCATCTGCAACTTACACCACAGCTCACAGCAATGCCAGATCCTTAACCCACTGAGTGAGGCCAGGGGTCAAACCCACATCCTCATGGATCCTAGTTGGGTTCGTTAACCACTAAGCCACAAAGGGAACTCCCCAGCACTGGAGATTTTAATTAAATAATATATTACATGCAGACCTTCTTGGGTCCCAGCTCTGAGACATAGCTGTTTTCACCAGTTTGTTTAGTTCAAGTTCTAAAAATAAGCAGGACTTTATTAGCTCTCTCATTATTTGCTTGAAAAGGATGGGTAGAATAACAGGAAGAATTAAATAGGAATGGAATTGAGTGTGTATGTGTGTGTGGAGGTGTATGTAACTTTATGAATATATTAGTGCTGTGGATTGAACTGCATCCCTTCAAAATTTATATTTGCAGCCCTAACTCTCAATGTGATGGTATTATTTGTAGATGGGGTCTTTACGAGGCAATCAGGGCTAGGTGGTGTCATTAGGATGGCACCCTGTTTCAGGATTAGTGACTATTGGTTTGTAAACTGGCCTCCACGCATTAGAGAAAAAGGAGAGCCCAAAGAAAGGGGAAACTACTCCAAACTGGTAGTTGACAGTTATTAAAAGCAAGGAGACTTACATAGGAGATGTGTCCTGAGTGGTTTCAAAATGCGTAGATCTCTACATCCACCCACCAGAATTATCAAAGTTCATATGGAGGCCTTAACTGGGTTCAGTCATATATTTGGTTCCATTGGTCTCAACAACATATTCTCGCAAGGCTCTGTCCTTGAAACTTGCAGAATGTGCATTCCGAGGACAAGGGAATGTGTAATAAACCTCTGATTGCCCAGGTCCAGCTTTGAGAGTCACCCAGCAATCATGTCTTCTTGATGATCTTTTCCAACAGTGCGCTTATAAGACGAGGAAGAGAGCCAGCTTCTCTCTGTTCCCACTTGTGCGTACAAAGAACAGGTCACATGAGCACTCGGGAGATGAAAGCTGCTTACAGGCTAAGAGAAGGAGCCTCAGAGTGTAACCTACTTTGCTGGCACCTTGATCTTGGGCTTGCAGCCTCTAGAACTGTGAGAAATAAATTTCTATTGTTCAAACCATCCTATGTATGGTATTTTATTATGACAGCCCAGGCTGACTAAAACTATTATCATCTAGTTTACAGATTAGAAAGCAATTTGTACTCCTTTCTTTATTCTGCAATCATCAGTTGAGCACCCAGTATGCACAACTGATGGATTCAGGAAGGCCTGAAGGATTGAAAGACAGATTAATCACAGCTTCTTCCCCCAATAAATTTATAATGGTATATAAATAATGTAAAACAGAATTGAGTAAGTGAGAATTTGTAGAAGGTACATGTACTTGATTTAATCCTGACTGAAGGATGGTTTTCTTGGAAGTTTTCATAGAGACTGTAGCTTCTGACCCAAGACTTCGAGGAAAAATAAGATTTTTAAAAGGTGGAGAAGATGAGGAGAGAGGCTGGCCCAGAGTGGGAGCAAAGGCAAAGCAGAGTGAAAATGTGTAGCACTTTTAAAAAACCCATAATGGGGGATTCCTATAAAGAGAAATGTATATCTGTGATCTATGCAGAGAAGCCTCCCTTATTTCTGCACCCTGGCTGGCAAGCACCCTGTATACTAAGTTGAGCGGTCAAGAAATAAAGCATAATATTTTTGGAGTGAAACTTAAATTTGGGGAAATGGATAAAAATGTTATTAGTGCAGAATTAAATTTTCTTCCAATTTAAAGAGCTGCTGTGTCATAAGAAAAATCCAGCTTTTAATTGGCAGAAAGACAGACTTGCCTGAAACTCACATTGGTGTATTTACAAGAAAAACAGTGAGCTGCCAATCCCAGCAATGAGGTAGCTGTAATGTTTTAGATGGTACTTCGGGGTGGAATATTTGTAGAGGATGAGTGAGGCCTGTTATCCAAGGAACTTCCATTGGGAAGACAGAAATGTAGATATTGCAAGCTGGTGGCAGAGTGTAGGTAAGGAAAAGGGAGATTTAGGATAACCTTGTATGAATACAGATAAGTCCAGTCAGCCATTTCTCATGTTCTCAAGCCAACTTCTGCTGAGTCAGTTGTCCCTTTGCCTGTACTCCCAAACAGTTTGTCATTCTTCTGATGAGACACTTGACACATTGTTCCCTGTTTGCCTTGTTTGTTCCTCCAGCTAGACTGTGAGCACCTTGACATCAGGACAGCAGCAGTTATTTTGTGGTTTTGGGTCTAACACGGTACCTGGCGTATATTATTTGCTTACTTTAATATTTACTGAATGGTGGGTAAACTAATGATATGGCATTGCTGAAATTTTGCAAAGCAAAATTAAGAGTTCTGTAATATAGATTAATGAATAGGATTTGAGAGTATGAGTGGTTAATTTTGGGACTTGAGCCATTGAAGAACATAGATTAAAGCTGCAGGGGTAAGCATTAAATTGATTTAACATTTTTCAAGGTATAGAACACTCACTGAGGGAAGGAGGGAGAATGATTAACAAATAACTGTTTTCACAATCCAAATAGTGGAGCAAACAGGATGAAAAAGACGGGCACACGATAAGCCCTCAAAACTGGTGTTATATTATACAGTGGAGAATTGTATTTAAGGTGTGATTTTATGGTATCAAGACCAATTTCCATTTACTTACTCTTTTGGAAAAATATTATCATGAACTCCTAGAAACTGGATATACAATTCTCTAATAAATATCCCATTTGCTTGATGATTCACATCTGAAGATCAGAAGATGCTCTGAAAGTAAGGAAGTGCTCACTTAGCCACCACTGACGAGTTTTATGAGGGGCTAATGGGGACCCCCTACCCATCTGTATGTATATTGCAGTCCTTCAAGGACTGAAGATTTATTCCAACAAGAAGGGCTTATTCTGCTAGATGATTGGCTTTACTTTATCAGCTGTGCTGCATCATATCCCATGCTGAAAACAATCTCCTTACATCAGTTGCCATTTTCCAATTGTTTCCTAGCATTCCCCGCCCCGTACCTACTGAGACAAAATTGAAGTTTAAAAAATATGCAGAATTCATAGCTCATAGTAAAACAGACTGTAAAATGCCGAGAACTTGAAGCTTTCATCTGGCTTGTCAGGAAAAGCCCTCCAATTCTAATTTGAATTAGGCCAGACATGCACAAAATAATTTGAGTAGCTGCTGGTTAATGAGCTGTGGTTTACAGGTTGGGCCTCTGCATGCTTCCCCTGGAGTACATGGCATGCTAAGTAATCCACTCTCATTATATCCTCAGCCCAAGGAGCAGCCCATTTGGAGCGATGCAATGATGTGATGTTATATATCACAGAAATTAGAGAGAGAGAACAAGAGCTGGTAGGTCATCTTGACTCTCCCCTGCCAGGCCAGGCTTGTTCCCCACAATGTTTCCTTGAACGCTTCTGTCCAGCCTCGTTTTAAATGACCTGGGCAATGGAGCTCAAACCTCTTCCCCTGAGAGGCTATTTGGCAGTCTAATAGGCTTCGCTGTTAGCAAACTCTTCCTTGATGTTCAGCCTGAGTTTTCCTTTGCTCAATTTCATCTCATTACTGCTGTTATTCCGCTTTTGTGCACCCCAAACAATCCCTCTCTCTCCTTCACGTTCGCCCTTTCCTTATGCTTGTAAACGTTTTACCCGTTCCGCTTAGTTATTGCCAGGCCCCTGATTGTTTGCCACAGTCTTTAGAAAACTTTCTGCTCTTCCTCCATCCACGCTTGTGACTCCCCTCTGATTTCTTCCTTCTTTGATCAAAACTTTCCTGATTTGTGAGGGCCAAGAATAGCATGCCGTATTTCATACTAGATGATGTTCCTAAGGGCAACATCGGGGCGTTCTTTCCTTGCTCTATGACAAATGCATTTGTGTACACAGCCTAAAATTGCATTGCTTCTCTAAGCTGCCAAACCGCCCCAAGGAAGTGAAGGCCTGATGTACTATCAGGGCTCACACTCTATTGAACCATAGAGAAGAGTTACTCACCTGGAAGTGGCGATCAGGCAGGAGCCTTTGGCCATTTTTCTTTTCAGAAGTCTGCTTTAGGCTCTTGGCTTGATTAAGGTTTGATTAAGGACTGAAGAGAAAAAAAACTGCCCCCAAAATAACATTAAAAGTAATAATACTTTGTACTCTGGACCAGAGCATTCATTTTCTTTTAACTCTGTAATTGCAGTGTGATGATGGTAAGGTGAATAAACTGTAACTTCCCCTGTTCTCCTTCATGAAAAGGAATGAAACACAGGGTGTTGGAAAATATATTCTCTTCTTAAAAACATTGCCGTTTCCCAGTTTGAAGAACAGCTAAATGAGAGAAAAACAGAAGTAAGAAGTTATTAAACATCAGCTTCCATTTGCTCTCAAAGATGAGTTCATACATATGTACAAGACCAACTCCAACTGAAAAGATTCTCTGAAATATTTTGTTGAACTTAAATTATATTCCATGGAATAAAAATGTGTATTTAATAAGTTAATATTTGTTACAACATCATTTAACAGGTATTGTGCATGTGTGTTAGTTATTTGTATTGTTTACTCCAAAAATCACAGTATAATGAGGCAAGAGCTATTTGCTGTTTATTACTATTTGCGATTCTACTTCTTTGAAGTGCAGTTGACCTCATTTGATTCAATCTGTTTTGGGGGTTACATCCTAAATTGGTTCCTCCATAATATGCAAAGACATGGTATCACTTGAAACTATGTTTAGGAGAAATTGTGTGATTTTCTTCTTCCTGATTTACCTTAGCTTGCCAAGCAGGTAGATGAAGCTTTGGTGGGCACATCAGCCCTCTGCAGAGCTAGTAAGAGCTGCTAAACCCAGCAAGTTTGCCTGATGGTAAAGCTGTTGTCCCTCTGCCAGCCTCCAGTTTTTGATCTGTAGTAAAAAAAATTATTAATAATATGATTAAAGGAAAACCCTAGGTTATGCTATACAGCATTTTAACCAGTCATATGATATGGAGGTTCACTGGTACTGCGCTGGTCGCTCTTGGGTTCATGGGAAAATAATAAGCTTTAAGCTTGACTCCCAAGGAGATTCACATATCTTGTCAAAGGCAAGACTAATACATGGAAACCAGAAAACTATCAATGGTATTAAACCCAATGCTCTATAAATTCCTGCTTTTAAGTGGTATAGGAAGAGCCTGAAAGTGTGATTTTTGGGGAGGAAATGGTGAGATCTTGGGACACAGGCCTATAAGAATTTGTTAAATGCTTACTACTTGCTAGGCGTAGTGCTAAGTACAATGATGGATTATCTCTTTTAATCTTTGCTTAAAAAAAAAATCCCACATTTTTTACTCATGAGTCTCAGAGAGGCTAAGTAACTTGACTAAATTCTCACAAGTGTTACGAGTGAATTGAGATTCATACTCAGGGCTTCTTCAAAGTAGAGCTTACAGTATTAATTGCTATAAAAGAAGGATTTGAACTGGGCCTTGAAGTCTAAATGTTATTAACAATTCTAATAAGGATTTTATGGTATTACTTGGCATCTGACCAAAGACTCTCATAATGCTTGACTTCTTCTTCAAGCCCATGACTGCTTTTCTTATGAGTTCCCAAGGAGAGATACACACAAGAAATAATGGCACATGGTATATGAAGTACCACTCTGCCAACAGTGTAGAGGTCTTTACGTGGCCCAGCATAAATGCGGTTCTTCCTCCATTTCCAAATCTTAATGCCACCTGGACACAAAGAATGCCAAATTCCCTGACAACACTGTAGCGAGAGGAGAGACAAAGATGACTAGGCTTATCCAAGGATACAGGTATTGGCTCAGCCTAATGTTGTAGGGCACAGAGCATTGGAAGGTCCCAGAGAGAGAAGCCACTCCCACCTATGTGAGTCACTAATGTGCTGTCCCCCCAAATGCCAATTGTGTCCTAGTTATAATCGTTGAAACTGGTTCTTCTAAGATTAATATTTGAGAGAGAAGAGGCACGGAGACCCTTTCTCTCCTCGTTACACTCATGATAATAAAAAGGGGAAGAGAAAGAACCAGGCATCCACATTAGTGGAGAAGTATGAACATTGACAGCATTAGAAATATAGGAGAGCCTTTGGTTTTCTGAATATAGAGAGTTTGAAGGGCCATTGGATTATCTGAATGGAGATGTCAGGTAGATGACTGGACCTACACAGGTGCGGAGCCAGGACTTGAGGTACAGGTTTGGAAGTCATTTGTTTAAAGATGTCAGGAAAGAATAGACAGTAAAGAAATTGAATCTTCAAGAGGATTCACTGAAAGGGGGTTATTAGTGGCAAGACAGTCCATCAAAGGGAATACAGGAAAAATAGCAGTAGAAAGTGGTAGGATGGGAGCAGACAAAACAGTAATTCCAAAATGAAGAGAATTTTGGGAAGAAGACCCTAATTATCTATACATAACAGTTTAGAGAGGCCTAGTGGGTAGTTTCTAAAAGAACTTTTAATCAAAGGGGAGTTAATAATGACCTTGGGGGCAGCAGTTTCGGTAAAATGGAAGGAATGGAAATTCAGGTTATGGGAATCTGGGAGGGAATGCTGATAATAGAAATTATAGAAGACATATATTGAAGTTGTGAAGAGTGAGATGGTGCAAGGGGGAAGAAGGGTTAGGATTATTATGATTGTAGAGAAGGGAAGTAGGAGAAAGTAGAACAGTAGACTGATGATGAGTTGTGGTAATACTTACTACTACCTGATATTTTCTCATTTGTTTGCTTGTTGACTGAACAGTTTATTGTCTGTCGCTTCCAACTAGAATGTAAAGTTCAGGAGAGTGGAGGCCTGTTATGAGCAAAGGGGAAAACTTCCACTGGAATGTAAGATCCATGGGACCTCTTCTCTTTTGTTCCCGGCTAGATCCCCAGTGCCCCAAACAGTGAAACAGTGCCCATCACACCGTAAGTGTGCAATAAATATTTGTTGAATAAACGAATACATTAATGAATCAATCTCTAGTATCTACAGTCATGCTTAGCACATAGTGGGTGTTAAAACTCCCATATTCATTGTTAATAAATTAATAGTGAATAAGAGATGAATAAGAATTAAGAGACAATGGTGAGATCCAGCTGAAGCTAAATGGCATATCTTTGTAGTGAGTCAAGGTAGTGTGTTCTGTCTCTTCCTCTAGGAGTTCTTAGTGACCCAAAGTAATGGAATAATATTAAGAAGAAGAAAACAGTTCACGTCTGTAGTGACACTGCTATGCTCCAGTTGCTATTCTAAGTGATCCCTGTGTTGAAACTTGTTTTATCCTCACTTAGCTATATGGTGAGCACCATTATCATCCTCTTTTATAAGGAGGAAATGGAAGCCCAGAGAGATTTAGCGGAAAAGATGGTCGAGATAAATCAGGCCTGGGAGTCATGACTACTGTGACAGATTAAGGGTGATAAATTCTAATATGGTTGTGAAGACAACATTGAAATGGCTTCCTCTGAAGTTTAACATGGAGTGGAGACCAGTGTCATCAGGAGATAGGCCTTCAAAAGGTGAGAGGTAGTGAAGGCGGATAGTTTGGAGAGAACGACAGAATTAGAATACGAGTCGAAAGCTCTTAGAGACCTTTTGGAAGAATCCCCTTATATTACAAAAATACTATTTTGACCAACTCCTAATGGAAACTTTGCATTTCCTTAAATTAAGAATGTAACCCACAAATCACAGCATTAGAGCAGTAGCTGTAATTTTGTCATCTACAGAAATCACAGCTATTTTCAGATGTTTACAACAAATATTTTGAAGTATCATTTATAATTACTCTACTTCAAAATTATAGTTATTAGACCTGCCAATATTAGACCTGCCATTTTATTGATTGAGTTAATAAGGGAACATAGATATTAATGTATCACAACTTTGATTTTTAAGTATTTGATAACTGTATTCTAGTATAATTGATTTTCTTTATATTTCATTTATTTTATTCGTTTAAACTCATTCTTCTGAGAGGGGTTTTACAGGCTTCATCAGGCTGTCACAGGGGGTCTATGGCCCAAAATGATTACCCCTGTGATAAGGAAATGGGGGCTTAGGGGGATTACAGGACCAAAACTCCTAACTTAATTGGTGTCAGCACTGAAGCCAGCTCCCAGATCTCTCAACTTCTGGTCCAGTGAGGCTCTCACCACTGCCATGTTAATACCGCTTGGTGTGGAGGAGAATGAAAAGTTCTGCTGGCAGAAACAGAGTAGTTCTGAGGGTATCATAGACTGAATGTTTGTGTGCCCCAGAATTCATATATTGAAAAATCCTAACCCCTGATGTGATGGTGTCAGGAAGTGGGGCTTTGGGGAGGTAATTAAGTCATGAGGTTGCAACCCTCATGAGTGAGATTGCTCTCTTTATAAAAGAGACCTCTGAGAGCTCCTATGCCCCTTTCTGCCACTGGGGAAACAGCAAAGAGACAGCCATGTAGGAACCAGGAAAGACTGTCACCATCTTGATCTGTCAATGTCTTGATCTTAGACTTTCTAGCTTCCGGAACTATGAGAAATATGTACTTGTTGTTTAGGCCACCCAGTCTATGGTACTTTCATTACAGCAGTGGGGATGGACTAAGACAGGGGGCAAGTAGTTGGAGATGGGCAGCCAGGCTCCCTGATTATTTCATCTCCTTCTCCAACTCTCTTTCACACACGTTGAATAAAGAGAAATAAGTCCTTCTGTCTATCCTGGGGGAAAACATTTTGTGAGCAGCCTCTATCTGGGAAATTTGTGTCTAGTCTTTAATGAATTATCTTGCTTTTTATTCTACTATCAATTCCCAACTTGCTTGTTCATTCTCATTAGAGCTTGGGTCAGGACCCAGCCTGTCTTTGATTCTGACATTGTCTTTCTCCTGTGTTAATGCTTTCATAAATCTAGCAAGCTTTTCCATAGATATTTAAATATTATAACTTTCCTACTTTGAACACTGTCTCTATGGGAAGCCTCCCAGTCTTTTTGGTCTTGGTGGAGAGGAATGGATTGGCCTACTCCAAGAAAAGGGAATTGGGTGATAGGAAGCAAGAAGCTAGAAGAAGGGGGGGGGGGAAAGGGGTGATTGGGGAATTGGCCTGTAATGTTAAAAAAACTCAATTGGGTACAACCGAAGGGTCTAGCTGATGAGACTTAGGTGGTGATTAGGTTTAGGTTGTAGAGAGATTTGTTTGGGAATGTTTTTTATGAAGAGCTTTTTTTTTGGAGGAAGAAGCTCTGAGGAACACTTCACTGAACAGATAAGCACTATGGATGGGTCAGGTGCACTGAGGGAAGGCAAGAGGAAGGAATTAACCTTGATGTGGTGGGCACCCACCATGCTGAAGATATTGTAGATACTCCAAGTAGTATCTAATCTTTAGCTGTATGGATAGTTGTGACCCCCCCTTTTACACAAGAAGAAAATCAGATGCAGAAAATCAAATGATACAAACACAAGTGTTACAAAGATGGAAACAGATATCAACTCAGGCTTAACTTACTCACAATCCTTTGTGTTTTTCTCTGTGCCTTGATGCTTTCCAAAGAATAAGGAGGCATTTGGAGGATGAGGGAATCAGACAAAGTAGTAGGTGATGTGTGTGGGCATGCATGCATAGATTGGTAACACAGTCTGGGAAGTCTGCCCAAGAAAGAGACGAAGAGAGGCATTAGAAGTTTTGTCACTTTCCCTTACAGGTGTCTATTACTGACTACTCCCCCTATAAGATACAGGTTTCTTTCAGAAAGAAAATGACTACATTCCTGTATTAAAGCAACACAATATAACAGCCCTCAAATAGGATGCTAATAAAATAAAAATGCATTGCACATGTCTTTGCTTCTGGAGACTTTTATTATAGTATCCTGCTAAGAGTGAACTTTGTTTGAAGTGCAACGAGCAAAGTACTTGGGAAACAAGTTTTTTTTTAAATATTGTACATAGGAATAAACTTTTCTCACCTCCAACTTTCAGTATCACATAAGCCTGAGGAGATACTGTCCCATTGCCAGGGATGATATGTAGCCTTTGGACAGACAGAGGTCAAAAGAGGAGAGTGTTAGTCCCTGGAAATGGAAGAAACTGGCTAGAAATATTAGGGAAAATATTAAACATTAGTATTTCTAGAGGAGACATATCTATTTGTGATTACTGAAAAAAGCAAACATTTGAAAATTTATTTCTGAGATTTTTCTCTCATCTGATTAATTTCGCAGAAAAATGGCAAATTTCCCAATTCAGATTCTAATATTTTGTGCCACACTCTATCAGTAAAGCTAATTTCCTTAATAAATACTCTATCAGGAAAGCAAATTTCCTTAATAAAAATAAAAAGTCATAAATAGTGTATTTTTATATTTCACTTTTCCTTTGTAATCAACAGTTTAAAAGTTAAGGAATAGAAATAAAAGTGTGGAGAATGAGATATTTGTATAACAAGTCAGATTAATTTAAGTCCAGTTTGTCAAAAATGCTTTTTGTAATCCTCTTTGATTTTTTCATTAAGTCCAGTGAATATAATCAGTAGAATAAAACTTTAGTCATGCAAAGCTTTTTTTCACATGTCTATAGAAAATGAGAACCAACAATTTAATACTCAGTGATCTTTTTAAGTCTGTGTGTGTGTGTGTGTGTGTGTGTGTGTGTGTGTGTGTGGAGGAGGAGACCTTTCTTCACCTCACATATCTCAAAACAGGTTTTTTTGTTTGTTGTTTGTTTTTCCCCTTTAGGTACTCTGGGCAAATCTAAATAGCACCAGTGTTATAAAACAGAGTTTTTGTTTTTATTTCTTCTTGGATTAACGTTTTGCTCTCCTGTTCATTTATCTTATTTGTTTCTTTGTTTATATGTGTCAAAAAGCTAAAGGTAGAGAAAAACAATATTTTCTGCTCTTTGCAATTTTTCTACGTTGCCAGTTCTGTGAGAGTGCTGGCTTATTAATGTACCTGACTTTTCCAGCATTTATCACAAATGTAAATGAACAGTCTGTGGTGTAGCCTGTTTTCAGGATTGCTCTGATGATCATGTTGCTATGGTGATAACAGAGCATACAGGTTCATGAGACAGTATTAGTAATGCAGCAGCTTGAAACTTAATCAGTGCACTGCGACTTCTCCCCCATATTTCAATATCACTTCGGCAAATTGAATTCCAGGCAGTTGTCAGTCCAATATATTCCCTGTGGTTTCTCCTCTGCAAAATTGCCTCTTTATTCTATACACTGATGATCATGGAGTAATTGAAATCTGCAGCTGTTTGTCATGCTATTTATACAACTCTGTCTTGTAGCCAGCAACCTTTGTATGGTGTGCACTGCAGGTAACAATTAGACCTAGAAACCTTTTTTTGGTTGAACAAGTGAATGATTGTTTTCCCTTAATACTCCTGATTTTGGATACTTTATGCGATACCTTGGTTTGTGGGGGAAAGTTCAGCCAAGGTTTAATTACAGTCTGTTATGGCAGCATGAGTGGGCTTTGCATTCTTTGCTTCCAATGGTTCTGAAACAACTGAAATGTTGAGAAAAAGGGCTCCCTCCTCAGGGGAGGTGCCCCTGGATCCCCCACCAATCTGCTCTCCTGTCGTGTCAGGATCCTGACTCTTCAGCTTCTAGTGGCCCTGAAACATTTGCAACAATAGATGTGAAAACACAATTCAGTGTGGAAGAGAAAGCAGCGATCTGGGGTATGTGGCACGGCTCAGGCATGGAATAATGCTTTCTCTTTAGGCTGCTTTGTAACTTGGGGACTTAAGTCCTCTGCTCTTTTCTAGTGAACTGTTCCATTATCAAATCTCCCCATTGCTCTTTTGGGGTTGTTTTGAGGGTCACTACATGACTTTTTTTTTTTTTTTTCTGAATGTGAACTCCAAGAGAACATAAACTGCACTTTATTTGGAGCCCAGCAGGTAGAAAGTGTCCTTCTCTTCTACTCCCTGAAATGTGTGCTGACATAAATGGGAAGCTATTGCCTTCCCCCGTCTCAGCTGAAGGTGGATGATTTCATTTTAGTGTTCCTCTCACCAAAAAAGTGGGCATGGTAGCATGAGATGGGAATGGAGGATTTCCTGTTTTTATAAAATAAAATAATGAAATGACTGGGGAAGAGCTGGATCTTTAGAGATTGAGGATCGTTTTGGTCTTTCCTGCCTCCCTAGTCATTTCATTAGTCTTCTCCACACAGTCTGTCCTCTTCCCAGCCTTGGCTGAGGACCACAATTACCTGCTTTCTGGCTAAGCCCCTTCCCTGCTGTGTGCTTTCTTCTCTTCACCCCAGCCCAATGGTCTCTCCTCCTTCTTTCTGGTGTGGTATTCAGACACTGCATTGTCTAGGGGTTCTTTGTACAGTTTAAAAGTAACTGAAGGTCAGTCTGTGAGCAATCTTTTTGTTGTTGTTGTGGAAGGCCAACTGGGTATAGAAAAGAAAGTCACTAGAGAGCTCGTAACAGAATAATCAGCAACAAACAGGGATTGTATCTCTACATTGCATAACAGTACAAGTATGAGAGCTAAGTTTTGCACTTTTGAAATATCAGGTTATTTTTTTCAGTTTATTGAGAAAGTTATCAAGCACCTTGAAAATGTTTTTCCTTGGCTAGTTTTTACCTTCTGGCCAGTATGTATATCATACAATACTGACTGCTCCACAGCAGATGGCTTTGTGTGTTCATAGGAGAGTCTGTGACAAGTCTGAACTTTAGTGGATTTTAGTGGCTTAATGGTGGCTGGTGATCCAGGGAGTCTCTTTAGCATCCCTTGAATATACCCTTTCTTTATTCCCATCAGGGCTTCATAAGCATTCTCTTTCCTCAGTTCCTTTCAATGACTTTACTTCAAATGTTAATAAAACATGTTTCCAGGGCAGAGCAGTAATTAGAGCAGAGGGCAGGAAAATGTAGAGGATGCCCAAATTTAAAATAATGTTTAAAAAGAGTGTTACATTTACAAGTTTACAGCATATGCACTCCTTCGGCATTACAGGAACAAATGATTTTAATACCTACTTAGCAAGAATGATTGGCTCAAACAGGAGGCTACCAGATGGCTCAGCATTGTTAATAACGCACTTCTGAGAGCTGCATCATGAATCACAAAGTTGAGGGCAAATTTTAAGGCTCCAGGTGGCAAATTTAAAACAAGAGATGGTTGAAAAATCTTTATTTTTTAAAAAAGAAATGAATGCCAAATTGCAAAGTGGAAACACTTTTTAGTCTTTTTTGTTATATACTTATGCTACTTAGTTATATAGAATTTGCTGTAAATTGACTTGCTGTAAACAAACAGAAGGAAAAAAACAGGTTGTTTAAAAATGTTGTACCAGTTTTTTCTTTTCATTTGAATTCTTTCTTCCTTCCTCCTTCCCTTCCTCCCTTCCTCACTTTCTTCTTTCCTTTCCTTTTTCCTTCCTTTCCTTCCTTCCTTTTCTTCCTTCCTCCCTTTCCCTCTTTCCATTTTTTCCCTTGTGAGTTTCCTTCTCTTCCTCCCTCCCTCTTTCCCTCTTTCTTTTTTCACCTTGTGAGCTAGGGTTATCTATGACAGTCAAAATTATATGCAGGTGATACTTAGGGAGTCTGTAGGGTTATCACTTCAGGTTTGTGGGGGTTTGTTTTTGAAGACCCCAGGGAACCTTTTTCATACCACAGAAAGAATCGTGTTTAAATCCACTTAAAGGTGATTCTCCAAGTTTGAGACTTTCCTAGGTTCCGATCTGAAGAGGTTCCAGAATTTCTTAATCTTGGAATCCTGAATGAACTGGGTCTGTACTGACCACTCCTTGGAATTCTTAGAGGAAAGACCCCCGTTCTTTCCCTTTAGGAACTGACTAGATCAAGAGTGAATGACTTGATTTCCTGGTCTGCTTTTAATCCCAGATTTATTGAATCGATTTAAACTTATGCATGCTTCTTAAGATTATTCTCATTTGCCTCATGGGTAACGTACCAAAACATTGCCTGGCCAAGCAGCCTGTGCGTTTTCATTTCCTTGTGGGTCGAAATTACATTTCTCTGAGACCTTACCCATTCTATCCATATGGAACTTGCCCCTTCAGAGTTTCCCGGGAGTCCCTAAAGGGGGATCTCACATATGTGCACAAACACATCCAATATGCTCTTCCATTTCTAGGTCCCAGGGCCTCTGAAAGTCTCACTCAGTTACTCTCACAGTGCTCACTTTTTGGGTCAAAGGTCCTGTCTTTGCATGATTCAAAAGCTCCAGGCCCCTGAGGGGCAGAGGAGAGGAGAACTATTTTCTTTTAAACTGTAAGTTATATTTGGTTATCTAGGCTCTAAATCAGGTCTATTTGGGCCAAAATGTAGGTACTAATTACAACTTTTGAGTGCTTATTATATACTACTGCTTTTTTCTGTTTGGTCTTAAAAAAGCTTTTATGAACTGTTTCATCAGAGCCAGTCCTTCAGCCCCTCTCCAGTCTCTCATTAAATTCATCTCTCAGTCATGGCCCTCACCCCACAGATATTCAAATCTCCTCCAAGCAGGCAGATGGGGGGAATTTTCAACACTTCATCTCTGTCTCCTAAAGCAACCTATTCTTTTTAATGTGATTCATCTTATCCCCAAAACAACCTGTTTTCTTTTCTTTTTTGAACTCTTTTCTATCTATGCTAACTAGGCCAATTTGTATTTTCTCCTTGGAACCACAGTAACTTGCATATTTCAAGTCTAGAATAGGTGCCTTGCTTTATATTCTGCACAATTTTGTAGAATCTGTGGGCTTTGTAGAATGAGTAGTTTCTCCTAAGAATTGCCTGTTCAATAGATAAATTCAAACTTCTTGCAAAACAGAGAACTGTTTGAACCTCTGATTTGCATTTTTTCCAGATTCTAAAGCAGGGGTGGGAATGTGTAGTGCTTTGGGTTGCAGTTTTAAAGGGTCATACACTGAGAAGGTGATGCTTGAGCAAAGCTCTGAAGAAGGCAAGCCATGAAACTACCCGAGAAAAGAAGAATCCAAGTCGGGGGAGACAGCAAGGGTGAAGGCTGTCATGTTGTAGTGTGCCATGGTGCTGGCTGAGTGTGTAAAAGATTAGCGGGAGAGGATATCAGAAAGCGAACTATGGGTTGAGGTTGTGGAGGGCTTCCTGGAGAGCTCAGCTTTTCCTGTAAGTGAGGTGGAAAGCCACTGGGAGAGTGGAGTCACATTTCCTGAGAAGGGGAGACTGCGGGAAAGGCAGACTGGGGTTGGGACTGGTGATCCGCAGCTTGACTTTGGTCGTGTTAAGTCTGAGGTGCCTGTTAGACCCCCATGCAGAACGGCTGAACAGGCATTTACATACATATGTGTGCAGAGCCAGAGACCCACATTGGGAGTCATGGGTGCAAATGCTGTTCAGAGCCAAGAGGCTGGATGGGATTTACAAAGGCAGCACTATGCCCTCCTGGAGTCAATGTTGGCAGATTTAAAGTGAGATCACGGCAAGTAGGACATGTTCCTTTGGCCCTGTTTACCTGCTGGCATATGGGCCCAGAGCTCACGGAGTTAGATTTAACCAAGACCGAAGTTTTTCAAGGACAGGATGACAAAGCAAGAGGGGGCAGAAGAGGGGAGAGTGTGCAGGAAGTGTTACGTGAAGGGGCCATGGAATTTATCTGGTGTGGAGGATAATGAGGATATGAAGGGATGGATTCAAGGAAAAGTGGTAAGGTCAATGGATTGTATATCCTGGTGGGGTAGAAGAATTGTGGGAGATGACATTCTCAAGAATAGGCTGGAAAGGTAAGAGGGGAAAACTGGGGCTCAGAGTGCTTCAGCAGACTATGAAAGCTTGGAGTCATTTGTAATGACAGAGTTTATGGTCATCATTTCAGGGCAGGCCATGACCCACTTCAACCATTGTGGAACAGGTTTCATGAGTCAAGATCAGCATTATGAAAATGAAACAGGATAAACTGGGAGTGTGGGATTGACCTCGAGGGCACTCTCTTTCGATGTGTAGATAGCTCATAAGACAACCACATCTTGGGTCTTCTGTTTCAAAGGTCACAGTTACACTGGGTAGAAATAAACAAATACAAGAATTTTATATTTTAAGGAATTTATAGTCTCTACAATTGTCGTCTGAACCATGTCCTAAAAGGTTTCATTTCTCCTCTGTCTCTAACAATATCATCATTAGGGTGAAATGTGGTATTCGGTTTCAATGAGGACTACGCGGAAAACCAGGTGTGTTAACGGCTAGTGAACTGAGGAATGCAGGTGCAAAAGTTGTGGCGGACAGCGCCCCCTCCTCCGCACAAAGCTCCTGGGCAGTGGACAGAAGCGTACGAATGGCCAAAAGCAGAGGTGAGCTTTGAGGTAAATTGCTCTTTTTTCAAATGTTCTTTGCTTTCTAAGCTTACTTCCGTGCAGATTCGTCTCCTGAATAAGTAAATTTCAAGGACCAATTTATAATCTGAATCCATTTTGTGGATGCTCTGCCAGTCATTGTTAGCAGCAAATTTGGGAAGCAGCAGAAGATACCAAGGATTATGGTTCAGACAGGGTAATAGGCGATTAACATTAAGGTGGCTTTTAATTCTTGGTTTCTTAGAGAAGTGTTCTTTCGTGTAAAAGGATCTTGGATGCCCCCAGATTTCTTTCTCATACTTTAACAAATAACATAACAAACCGAATTAAAATCATGAGTAATATCACATGTTTATAGCACATTGTTATTTTAGTGTCTTCGTAAAAGTGGAACATATGCAGGGCAAAAAAGGTAGCCTGTAAAAAAGGTATATACGGAAAAGTCAATTTCTTTCTTACCTCAATGGTACTTATTCTTGTTTTACCTTCATCAGAAATAAGGCAAAATGTTCCTTTTAGTGTTGTCTTCATTTGCCATGTTGCCACTCCTGGTTCCCAGTCAGCAGAACTGGTGTGATCAGTTGCTTTTCCAGGACAAGAAAGTGGGTTGCTGATAGATTCATTTCCCTTTGGTGGTCAGTTTTAAAAGGTGATGGCCAGAGAGGACCAGAATTTGGGAGTCGATCATTCACCTCTGGCATCTCCCATTGTACCCAGAAACTCTGGGGGAACCACATGCAGAAAAGCCCCCCCAAATTGAATCAGAATGGGAGAATTCCCTGAGGTATGTTTTATTTACTTCATTAGCAAAAAGTATGGGCCTGAGAGGCTCTCTTTATTTGGTGGGAACTCTAAAAAGCCAACGATGCAGCTAGTTCCTCATTAAAATACCACCTGTGTGCTTCAGTCCCCTCGCGAAATCTACCGACACCAAGGAAGGTCAAGCCTTCCCAGGAAATTCTAAATCACATGAATTATTCTTATGCAGCCCCAGAATCCAGTTTCTGGTTTAAAAGGTTGAAACTCGCTAAGGGCTTTTTTGCTCTTGCTGTGTGGACCCCAATGAGAAGGTATTATAAAAGGTTATTACAGCCTGGTCTATGAAAGTTCTTCCGATTAAGAGGGAAAAAAATGCAAGCAGACATTATAAAAGATGACTTTCTGTGCTGCTAATGATCACTTTTGGTTTTGGTTTTCCTGAATGATCAGGGAAGAAAGAGAGCTCACAGGAATGGAATTTGTTGCAAAAGAATAATTGCCCAGTACATTACGCAGCCCAGTAGGGTTATAATAAGTAAGAGAAAGTGCAATATCTAACCAACCCTCAGAGTTACAGTCAGAGTTTGATTCAACTTCTTATACACAATGCTGAGCAACCAGATCATTTTGCCCAAAGGATTATTCTGCAGTTGTTTTGAAAGTTTCATGGGGGAAATGCAATTAGTGACAAGATTTAATAAAGCTAAAACAACTGAATGTGATGATGAGCCCCCATTCTTTTGTTCTTTCTGTGTAATGTAAGAGAATAGCAAGAAAGCGATTACATTATAACTAAACGAATTAAACAAGGCTCCAAAACATAAATTAGAATTTAACTATGCCATTAAAAACTAATTTAATTTGCAAGCCATCATTACTAGATAATAAAGACCCATTGCAAAATGTACAACAATATCTGTGAACATGTGAAAAAAAACAAGTAATAAATCTCATTGAGCAGATGAGTTTCTGTTACATTAGCAGATAAAAATGCTGAATGGGTGTTTCAGGATATAATGAAAAGCAGCAAATAATGGAACAATTGGTTGGCTTAATTTTTTTTTTTTTTGGTCATAAATGGTTTTATAGTTAAAGGAAGGACTCGGGGAAAGTTAGAGAAGCACACACAGTGTATGTATTTGGTACAATGAAACCTCGCAAACCAAGGCAAAGAAAAGGCATTTAAATATTTTGTTTGTCAACATATGAAATATAGTCTACCTCATTCAAGTGCCAGCAATATCTTGTTTTAGCTAATTGAAATTCTGATGAAAAATGTTACCTTGTCCCTATAATGTATATTATTAAATTGTACTGGAAATAGCAAGGTATATATAAAAAATTCAAGAGATGTGAATTAAAAATATGTTTAGTTTCTGGGGTTAACTGCTTTAAAGCTTACCAAGAAAAATATCATTAACATTTCCTTATCTGATTAGAATACAGCCAGTCGAGCTTCATAAAATTTACTTTAATGGAAATGAGTTTTAAATGTATATTTTCTAATAAAATAGCTAATGGTAAGTATTTTTCCCCCTACCAGTACTTTTACTGTTGGCAGAGCTCTGTCAGAGCCTGCGGGTGTCTTACTGACAGTCATTCTGGAGTGCTACCAGCAGATGGCAGTATAACCCTGCTTTTCTAGTCTGGCCTGCTCCAGCATTTAAAATTGTTATAACAATTTTTGTGTGTGTGTGGCATCACAGCATTAACATACAGTGGAGATGAAGACTTCCCCTCTGGTTTTGTCATTTCATTTAAGGCTGTGCAGTGGCTCTGTGTAGTAATACGCTTTTAAAGAGCAACCCGACTGTCTCTTCCACATGGTGAGGCTTCCGTATAGATTTTCACATGCTAAGTTATTGTGGTAATGCTCCTATTATATTGCTTGGTGATTTGATACAGTTAGACATGCTTATTGTTATGGACTCCCTTCCTCCCTCTCCATTCATATGTTTCGGCCCTAACCCTAATTGTGATGGTATTAGGGGGTGAGGAATTTGGGGAGGTAATTAGGTTTATTTACATGAGGGTAGAGGCCCCATGATGGGTTTAATGCCCTTAGACAAAGAGGCAGAAACACCAGAGTTTCTTTCTCTATCATGTGAGGATATAACAAGAAGACTATCTGCACCTTGATCTGGACTTCTAGCCTCCATAACTACGAGAAATAAATGTCTTTTATTTGAGCCACCTGTCTATGGCATTTTGTTACAGCAGCCGAGCTGACTGAAACACTCATTCATGTTTACGCTGTCATGAAATCTTAACATTAAAAAGGATTAGCATGTACCTTAAATCTCATTTCATCTATGCAGCATTTCCTAAAGTATGCCATCGGGCCGACATTCCTCTTCTTTGCTGTGCTTTCCTATTTACAAGCCTGGGTACTTACTGTTTTCTCTTGAGATTTTCTGCACATGTATTTGCTTTCTCAGTAGACTGTAAACTTCTCAAGGACAGTGCTACATTTTAGTTTTTGAATCCCTGGCCTTCCACTCAATGTTGGCCATTCTGTAGTCACTCAAAAGGATTTGTTGAACTGACTCAAGATTTGTCTGAAGGCTTACAGGATGTAAGTTTTATGTATTTTTCCATTTTACAGAGCAGCTCAATGATGTATTTAAGTAGAAACCGGGAATTCCAGCCTTTCAGAATGAAGCCAGACTTCTAATTTTGCTGAGCAAACAAGAAACCTTACTGATGATAGTAATTAATAGAAAATGATATATGGAATTGCATTGCCCAACTCTGAAATGGGGCCACTCTCTAACATAGCAAATTTCTTACAGTTCATTACCAAGAATGAAAAATTTTAAATCTAATGAAATGGCAGAGGAGACAGAATGTCAATACTAAGGTGAAATGAACCTTTAAATGCAGAATTATCAATAAATGTATTATCGATTTTGGGAGAGTAGTCATAGATACAGTCATTTATTTGTGAAACCGCTTACTTTTTATAAATGATTTATTGCAGAAGAAGTGAAGAAAGACTGTATTTCATTTCAAAATTCTGGTTGCAAGAGATGAAATAATTATCCAAATGACCTATATGCAGACATTTCCTTTATTTATATTACTTTGAATGTCCTAGCATTTTTTTTGGTTAGATTATGTACTAAATGACATCTTAAAATTTCGAAGTTGAAAGACTCCAACTGTAAACTATTATTAATATGAAAACGTTTACCGGGCCTCTGGGACTTTTAGCAGGAGAACATTCTCCCCACAACTCAAGTCTGCTTGTCTTCACAACCAAATTTACTGCATTCATATGGCAAAGAGGAATGTTGATGCCTTGCTTCGCCCATTCCTCATTGCAATAGCATCTTGCTAGTACCAATTCCGGGACCCTCTTGTCTTAGAAGAGATGGATTTCTTCCTGGCAGAGGATTTTTCTGTCAACACTTGGGCAGGCAGTGTGGCTCAGAGGGCCCGGGGTGCGTGTGCTCTGCTCAAGTCATGGTCTCTTAATTCTCCCACAATGTGCACATTCATGCACTCCTAGGTCTTAGACTCGGCAGATCTTTTTTTTTTTCTTTTTCTTTTTTCTTTTTTGGCTGCCCAATGGCATATTGTGTTCCTAGGCCAGGGATCAGATCCGAGCTGCAGTTACCACCTAGGCAGCAGCTGTGGCAACACTAGATCCTTAACTCACTGTGCCGGGCCGGGCCAGGGATTGATCCTGTGTCCCAGTGCTCCCAAGAAGCTGGCAATCCCCTTGCACCACAGCAGGAGTTCCTTGGCAGATCTTCTTTTGACATCGTTCACTTAAGGGTAAAAGAGGCTGCTGCATTTGAAACACCAATTTTGCCTCTTCCATCTTTCTGCATTTGGAAAGCGGCTTGCCATTTATTTCTAGTGACTGGATTAATTCAAGCGCAGTGAATAGTTAATGCTCTGTTTTATAGAGAGGAAAGCTGAGGTGATCCCTGAGTGATCCACTTGTGGTAGAAATGGGGCAGATCATTACCTACTTATATCTGTTTCTGAGGATCAAGTGAAAAACAGAAATAAAAAAACGCTTTGAATTTGAGCTTGGCTGTTTACTTTATAATTGTTGTTATTGTTAACCTTGAATACAGGCCTTAGGAGCAGATAAATCAGATGTCATAAACCCATGTTATAAGCCCCGGGATTTGAGGACCAGTGATTCTAGTCAGATGCAACTCATGTCATTATGCCACAAATATCCCCAGATTCCTCTGCCTTTTACTGAGAAACAAACTAGATTATACTTCCATAGAAACCAACAGATAGGACCATCTTCGGGGATCCTGTCCATCTCCTGTTGTTCCTCTGTGTTTAGGAGATAGAGGGTGGGTTAGGGGAGTGGGAATCCTGTGTCAGAAATCATTTTCTCTTGTGCCTTCTTAGTGGCCGAGGTCATCAATCAGCAGCAGGGAGTGGTTGTTAATCTAGTGGCCCCTGCTTATTTTTTTCACCACGTTAATTTACTAAAGAAGGCGACCTAGCAGTCATTGGTTCCTAGTAGGGGAATTCTGCATTCAGGTGGTGGTATTTAGCAGCAGGTTCTGCTTTTTCTTCTCCATCCTGGTGGTCCATTGGTACAGCTCCTCACGGAGTTAAATTGTAGTAGGGAAATACAAAAAGAAAGCTCAAAGATGCCGTCTTGTATGGAACATAATGCACGGTTATAACAAACAGAGCTTGATAAAATACCAGCAGCAGGGAGCACAGTTATTTATTGCTTCAAGGGAAAATCAAGCAAAATAGCTACAAATTGTTTAAAGTACATTTCCCCCCATCTTTCTCAAGTTTCAGTCTCTTTGGCTATGAAACAGAAGAGACCTTTTTTATTTCCTAAGCCAATATTGCCTTGGTTAGTGTGCAGTGCCTCCCTTGGCCTTGTTGAAGGAAAGAGCTTAAAGCAAGTTCTGGGAGCAATTACCTTGGCACCATTACAGGATGCGTATGCACCTCCACAAAGTCCAGTGGGTGCACCCCAGGGGGCATTATCCTGGGAGAGTGGCATGGGAGCCCTGGCTGGGAGCTCTTTCATCATAGTGCTGCACTGTGCCCCTGCTTTCCACCCTACCTTGGGGTATCAGCCAGGACCCTGCGGGTGCCCTGTCCTATTTCATGGGTAGTATTAAAGAGTAGAGGTGAGTACTGTGTCAAGGGGGAAAAAAAAAAACATTGGGAGAAATGTCAAATAGTGTGGAGAACCTCTTGTTTCTGTCTTTCCCAAAACCCCATTGTGGATTCTACCATTTGTGATCCATGCTGCATCCTTACAGCATTACACAGGACAGTGACAGGCTTACTCATGCGTCAGCACGGTCCCCTGACAGAGAGCCGTGCACCTCGTGGGTCATCTAAAAATACTCAGTGTTTCACTGTCATGGGCAGCTTTGCAGATCCATAGTGATCAGAAGAAAAGTTGCCTCGATGAGGCTGAAAGTGTGACTCTGTTCTTGTGTGAGTATGTGGAAATGCCGTGTTCGATGACTGCAGCCAATGACCACAGCTCACCACTGAAACAACACGTGTTATGTTGGTAATGTGTTCTACAATCCTCACTCTGTTCTCCTTCTCATAAGAATATAAGGTTGATTTGAGTAAAATTATTGAAAGTGGAAAATAAGGAATTTCTATTAAACGATAGGGACTGGCGATAGGGAAGACTAGTAAAATAACAGAACGTGAAATTTATGTGCCTTTGGGCTGCTGGGGATTAGATCAGTAAGTAAAGCATTCTGCTGATATTACACATTTGCCGTTAATCCTCAAATAAACATTAAGAAGTAGAAAAGCAAAATAGAAGTACTACTCTAAGACCATTTAGAGACCATCTGCTGTAAAATATGGGTTAGAACCCTCAGACCTGGTCAGGAAGTGTGCACAAACCTTTGAAGTGCAGATGCTGCTATTTAACAAAATCAGTAATGCAAAACACTGGTTTGTTTAGCTTTCTTTAAGTGGAAACAGGATAAAACATTTTGCAGAAATGAATGAGTAAGGATGTGGTGATAACCCTTATCAAAACATTAATAATGACTGCCTAAAATAACACAGCTAGTAAGTGACAGAGGAGTTAAGGCAAGTGCAGAAACTGAGTATTGCTCAACATTTTTTTTTCACATGAATGAATACTTTGGATATCTCGTCAATGTGGACAGATGCCATGCTTTGTTACTGGTTAGCGATGCAATGTCTTTTGTGATGCTTATATTTTTCAAGCCTAGATTATTGGTGCGTTTTTGGTTAGTAGGGTCCATTCTGTTATTAAACTGACCACAGGTTACTATTTTATTAATTCCACAAGTATTGATCGACTGCTTAGGCCTGCTGGGGTTACAGAAATATTTAATACTTGGTCTCTGTTCTCAAGGAGTTTATAGCTTAGTAGAGACATAAAAAAGAGGCTTGTACATAATGAATAATTCAAAGAAGTGCGTAGTTAGTGCTAAATGTTAGATCCAGTAGGTTTGAGGCAGCTCCTTATAAACCTGGAAACTATTGACTGGATCCTCAGCCACATGCCAGTGGCTTGACCTTTGCCGGCTGCATAGTTTTTCTCAGACAAATTTCATTTATTTAAAATGAATATTATAATGTTTTGTGAATATCAAATGATAACAATACATGAAAAAGTGCTCTGTAATGTACTTTGCTACATTAGAGGCCACTTTTATTTTCAGATGAGGGTACAGTTGCATCTGGTTGAAAAACTTCACTAAGAGGAGTTCAGAAGCCTTGAATGGAAGATTGGATTTCAAAAGCTGGTGGTAGGACTGGGACGTTTCAGCCTAAAGGAACAAAGCTACACAAAGCAGGAAAGAATGAGATCTTTTTCTATTTTAATTGATGTATAGTTGCTGTATAAGTTACAGGTGTACACCGTAGTGATTCACAGTTTTTAAAGATGACCATCCATTTACAGTTATTACAAAATATCGGCTGTATTCCCCATGTTGATGGTACATCCTTGAGTCTATCTTACACCCAGTAGTTTGTACCTCCCACTCCTCCACACCTATATTCTCCTACCCTGGCCTCTCCCCAAGGGTAACCACTAGTTTGTCCTCTACATCTGTGAGTCTGCCTCTTTTTTTGTTATATTTACCAGTGTGTTGTGTTTTTAAGATTCCACAAATAAGTGATATCACACAATATTTGTCTTTCTCTGACATTTTACTTAGCCTAACGCCCTCCAACTCCATCCATGTTGCTACAAATAGCAAAATTTAGTTCTTTCTTACCACATTTTCTTGGTCCATTCATCTGTTGATGGACACTTAGGTTGCTTCTAGATCTTGACAACTGTAAATAATGCTGCTGTGAGTGAACATCAAGGTGCATTGCATGTATCTATTTGAATTAGTGTTTTTTGTTTTTTTTTTTGAACATACACCCAGAGCTGGAGTTTCTGGGTCATATGGTAGAGATTATTTTAAATCGTAGTAGAATAGTCATACCATAAATTTACTATTTTAACAATTTTTAAGTGTACAGTTCAGCAGCATTAAGTACATTCTCATTGTTTTGTAACTGTTACCACTATCCATCTCTTTTTTTCAGTCATTTTTTTTCATCTTGCAAAACTGAAATTCTGTACTTATCAAATAGTATATCTGTTGGAGGAGGTGATCAAAGGGATCCAACTTCCAGCTAACCCACCGAGTTGGACCCGGGCAGTGAGAGGATCCTCACCCCCTCCCCTGTCCTTCAAATGTACCTTCTGCCCATCATTTCCATAGTAGGAGCTGGTTTCAAGGACACAGCTTTGAGAGAGCAATGTGTTGTTGAGACCATCTAGATAGTGACCGAAGGCCGCTAGATAAATTTTAAAGATTCGGACAAGTAAGTATGGAGATCTATCTTCTTGCTTCCACCAAGACAAGCCTTCTAAGTTCCCTTGCTTACTAAACCTACCACCTATCAATCTGGAGTGGTATGCTCCTTTCTTTGGTCTCTTCTTGAACTCCTCGATAAGCAGTTTTGCCCAGGGAAGTCCCGAAGTTGCAAACCAACAACAGTCCTCATTCCCTCTTCTCTCCAGCCTCTGTCAACTAGCCTCTACTTTCTATCTCTATGGATGTGACTTCTCTTTGTACCTCAAATAAGAATCACATTGTATTCTTCTGTGACTGGCTTATTTCTATTACCATAATGTCTTCAAGTTGCATTCTTGTTCCGGCATATGTCAGAATCTTTTTTTAAGACTGATTAATATTCCATTTATCTGTTAATGGACACTTGGGTTCTTTTCTCCTTTTGACTGTTGTGAATAATGCTGCTAAGAACATGGGTGTACAGATCTCCCTGGGAGACCCTGCTCTGAGTTCTTTAGGGTATGTAGCCAGAAGTGAAATTGCTAGATCATATGGTAATTCTGTCTAACTTTTTGAGGGACCATACTGTTTTCCACAGCGGCTGTACCATTTTACATTTCCACCTGTGGTGCAGGGGGACTCCAATTTGTCCGTATTCTTGTCAACAATTGTCATTTTCTGTTTTTTCTTTTGATAACAACCAAGCTAATGGGTGTGAAATAATATCCAATTGCAGTTTTGATTTGCATTTTCCTAATGATTAGACATATTGAGCATCTTTTTCTGTGTGTTTTGATTCTTTGTATATGTTCCTTGGAGAAATGTCTATTCAAGTCTTTGTCAATTTTTGGACCAGTTTGTTTTTGTGTTGTTGAATTATTGAAGGAATTCTTTATATATTCTGGATATTAAGCCCTTATCAGATATACAATTTGCAAATATTTCTCCTATTTCTTAAGTTGCCTTTCATTCTGTTGGTAGCATCTTTTAATGCATAAAAGTTTAAATTTTAATGTAATCCAATTTATTTTTCTTTTGCTGCTTGTGCTTCTTGCATCATCTCTAAAAATCGTCAAATCCATTATCATGAAGATTTTCTCTATTTTCTTCTAAAAGTTTTATAGTTTTAACAATTAACGTTTTAATATTTAATACATTTTGATTTAATTTTTGTATATGATGTAAAGGTCCAGCTTCATTCTTTTACACATGGATATTCAGTTTTTGCAACACCATTTATTAAAAAGACTATCTTTTCCCCAATAAGTGAAAATGTTTTTGAAGAGTGGAACATGCATGGATTAGTTAAGGATCTAGTCAAAGTACAAGCTGACAAGTTTGTTGTGGTCATAGTCTAGGCTGAATGTCAGGCTCAGCAGTTTTGACTTAATTTAGTAGAGACTAAGGTGTCATTGATTAGGGTTATAGTTTAGGAAATAAATCTGCTGACCAGTGTAGGATGAGTTACAGTGGGAAGGAGTTTGCAGTGTAAATGTGTTTGAAAGTGAAAAAGAATATTGTAGAAATATTTTCTTTTTCTTTGTTAATATTTGTCATATCTAGTATGGAAACTTTTAAAATGTTATTGACTAATACTTTCACATTCTTATGATCTATAAAGCACTGTTAATGAATTTTGTACTTTGAATTATTTTTCTCATCAAAACATTTGATTGCTCATAATTTGGAACTGGGAAAATAAAGAGTGACATGAAGAAAAAAACCCCGGACCACCAACAAACCAGACTTTATTGCAGCTAACATTGGCTGCCCATAAATCCAGTTGAAAAAAAAATGTATTTTATGTAACTAAGAATGACATTGAATGTGAAGCTTTCCATCCTTGTGTTCCTTTTAAAATTTCATTTGGCATCATTCTATGAGCACATTTACCTGCCATTTTAATGAGTTTTAAAGTGTATTTAAGTAATAGATATTGCAAAAAGAGGTAGGAGAACTGGTTCTAATCTCCACACTAGCACAGACTTGCTCTATGACTTTTACCCAGATGTTCAGCCAATCACAGCCTCACTTTTACTGCCTGCAAAATTGGATAATACTAGCTACCTACTCCCTGGAGGCACAGTGAAGAGCAATGAGGTAATGCCTGGGAATTGCTTTTCCTTCTCCGTAAGCAAGGTGTTTTGCATGTAAAGATTGTTATATCACATTGAGCCCTTGCTGAGCCAACGATGGAGAGAGCTAAGGCAGAACCATTTCCTTCTATCCTTTACCATGAGCCCCCGTATTCTATCTCTGTGAGCTTATGGGCCTGCTTTCTATACGAAGGACTTATCACATAAACACACAGCTGCATTGTGTTTCTGCAGCTACTAAAAGTATTTATGGCCTAGAAAGCAGTCATTCTTGATGATGTGATAAGTGTGTTATGAACGCACAGACAGTATCAGTAGCATCCGGTAGCATTTCAGTATTCCAGCTTCATCTATTCCTCTAGCAATATTTATCATTGTTCTTTGAATCTGAGGTGGCTGCCACTGCCTCTGCTGAGAGTGTTTCTTTCTGTGTGGATAAGTGTGACTGTGTGACCTGCTGTCCTTGCTATGCTCCCTGTGTCATTTGTCTGCTCATTGCAGGGGCAGCATCTGTCAGTGTATCTTCCTTTTGCCACATAATGGAGTGGAGATGGTTTCATGCCTTTCCTCTGATTGCAGGCTTCCAGGATTATCTATCACATTTGCCCAGAAAGTATGCCTAGAATGATATGACTCTCAACTATGTATAGAGTGGATTTCTTTAGGGACGTTGACTCCATCATTCCTTTTGTGAGACCAGGGTTTTTGTGTTCTCTGTAAACTTCTTTCTACTTTGAATCCATATATTGCTCAGTTTTCCATAGATGTTTAACTGATTTCTCTGAAGTCTTCATGAAATTAGAAAGACTTCTTCTAACAGCTTCTTACATTGAGTGCTTGCAGTTGACAGCATTTTGGAATCATTTTTGTCATCCTTTAAACAGCCCATGGTATGTATATCACATATGTGTATTTTGTTTTTTAATGTTTTAATATTTAAAAAAATTTTTTTCCTTTTCTTTCTTTTCTTTTAGGTCAGCATGTGAGGCATATGGAAGTTCCCAGGCTAGGGACTGAATTGGCGCTGAAGCCACAGTAATGCCAGATCCGAGCTGTGTCTGCAACCTACACCACAGCTCACAGCAACGCTGGATACTTAACCGATGAGTGAGGCCAGGGATTGAACCTGTAACCTCATGGATACCAGTTGGGTTCATTACCACCACAATGGGAAGAGCCACAATGGGAACTCCCTTAAAAAATTTTCGATAGAGGTATAGTAGATATACAGTATCTTATCACATATGTGTATTTTAAAGATGAGGAAGCATAGATTTGAAGCACCTAAGACATGCCCTATGTAAATGGATGAGTCTGCATGCTAATCCAGGGCTCCCAACTCCAGCCAGGTCCTCTCTACCCACTGCAGAGAGAGAAGAGGTAAATTCTTTTCCAAACAGAGCAATAAGGAATAAGAAATCAAAATAAGAATTTAGGATGGCTGTGTTTTATTCCAACACTTTTGTCTCTTCTCTAGTTTGTGTGATGTTGGTCTGCAGAGACTCTTACCTTTTCAGCCTGTACTTAGTACAGCATCTGAAATAGCACTCTGGACAGTCAGCAAAGGCTTGTGGTCACATTGTGCTCTCCAGATCAAACAGTGAACTGTTTGTTTTTTTCCACAGAGGCCTTTAAAAATCCTACACATCTGGACAATGGCCTCAAACATCTAGAGAGATCTGCCCAAGTATCAAGAATATTTGAAAGAGCATTTCTGAATAGCAGTCTTTATGCTTTATTTCTATTATACTTCATCTGTGCTTGTTGAAATGCATTCCCAGCCCAGTTTTATTAATCCTACCGCCTCTGATGTGAGGACGGGAGCACACCTTTTATCTCCATTTTACAGATGTGCAGACTGAGTGGCAGGTTGTGTCGAGGGAGGCTTTTAGGCATTCTGACTTGCAGAGTCTAATAACGAGAGCCTGGCTCCTTTTCTGCCCTCTTGCTCCATTATTTCCAATTTTCTTTCTCATCTTGAGAGAGCATTTTCATCCTTTATTTTTGAATGATAGTTTCGGGTTTCATTTGCTCCACTAGACCTGTGAATTCTTTTGTTCTGTAGAAGACCTGGTCAGGGTGACATCTCTTCTTTTGTTGGGGTGGGGGATCTAATAGAGAGGAAGATCTGCACCAAAAAATGAATCATTTTCCTTGCTTTTAACTCTGCTTAGTTTATCATATGCTGAATGCTTAGGCTTAGCTTTAAAAGAACTAGCAATAATATCTACAGAAGTGCCATTTAAACATGTAACCCAATACCTAGTTTAAATTTTTTTTTCTGGAACTGCTTATAAATACATAAATATAGATAAACCTTAAGAAAGTAATTACCAAACAGAAAATATATTTACCAAGTTTTTTTTTAAACTATTCTCAGTGAGACTAAGAATGACTTTCCATTTTCCATGTACAAAGCTATTGGTAATTCATATTACAAACTGGTTCTTGCTGGCTGTAATGCTATGGAATGTGGTTTTTGTCTTTGTTGATTTAATTAATTAATTAATTAATTTTTGCTTTTTAGGGCTGTACCATGGCATATGGAGGTACCAAGGCTAGGGGTTGAATCAGAGCTGTAGCTCCTGGCCTACACCACAGTCATAGCAATGCAGGATCCGAGCCGCATCTGAGATCTACACCACAGCTCACGGCAATGCCAGATCCTTAACCCACTGAGAAAGGCCAGGGTTCAAACCCGTGTTCTCATGAATGCTAGTCAGATTCGTTAGCCACTGAGCCAAAATGGGAACTCTGTTTTTTTTTTTTTTTTTAAATAAAGGATCTATGTAGTATGCTTGATGACCCAACCAGCAGAAAGAGATCCTATCTGCTAGATCCTGTGTCTTGTTCAGTAAACGCTCAGTTGAAGGGATGGATGAATGAATGGATGAATGAGTGTATAAACTGAGTTGGCAAAGAAGGCTAATAGAAGTCAACTGCACATGGGAGGGCAATTCATGTGATACTTGCTAGGAAATCAGTAGGGACAGCCACTAAGACTATACTAACTGACCTAAGGAAAGTCACGTGGGAAAAGTTATAAACTAGGAGGTGATGTTTAAGAGTAAATTTCCGGTGAGGGAAAATAATGTGGAGAAATGGCAAACTCATTTAGCCTAGCAGGCCAGACACAACTCTCCTAGGTTCTTTTATTTAATGATCAAATATGTATTGACTATTTTGTGCCAGACACAGTGCTAGTGGCTGACTTCACAGATGTCAATCCAGTTTTGACTTCTGTCTTAAGCTTAGTTCAAGCAGAAGACACAGACTGGAAATCTACTGATATCAATGTAATATTATTATTAACATAGTAGAAATATCTATATGATTTGTCAAAATACCTAGAAAGGGAGTGATCAGTTTTGCTTGGCAGAAGGTTTTACAAAGAAAGGAGCAGTAAAGGTTTTGTGGTATTTTTCTTTCATTTAAAACTTTTCTATTTGTAGGCAGCCTGCCATGAGGAAGCTTGATGAGCTCTTTATATCCAGCATCTTTTACCTTCACAACTCTGCTATTCACTTATAAACAAGAAAATTAACACCCTGCCCCGAGCCAAGAAGGGTTACCAAGTTTGCCCAGCTAGTGAGTGCATCAAGCCCAGTTCTGTGGGACTCCAAAGCTCATGCTGCTCCTGCCACTTTGCCACCTCAGGTCTCAGAGTACCAGGAGGAATTCATCTGGCTGGTACAGAGCACGGAGAGGGAGTTCTCTATGGGAACAACACCTCAGAGTGGGGGAAGCATTCAAAGAGTGTGGGATATTAGGGGATACAAGCTTCTCCTTGTATTAGAAGGTAGGGCTACGTTGTGTGCCTGGCTGAAAAGCACTATAGTTGATGAAAGGATTTTAATGTCCCTTCCAGCCTTGAGGTGTTATAATAGTTAAGAAATTATTTATCACTAGCCCTGAGGGGCATATTAAATCTTTTATTAATTTGCCAAATATTATGAATTATTTGCTGGGCTGTATTCTAGGTGCTGGTGATACAGCAGTAAGCAACACAGAAAATGTCCATTCTCTTATGGAGCTTACGAATAGGTGAAAATAGATACCAAACAAAGGAACAAAGAAAGAAAGAAAGAAACAATGCTGGATAGTGTAAGTATTATGACGGAAAAAATCAGAGAAAGAGGATAAAAATTGATGGTGTAGGTTACGTATGAAAGTCACAGAAGGCCTCTACAGTAAGGTGATGTTTGAGCAATATTGTCTAATACAGGAGATCAGACGTGTGTATAAGCAACTACAGAATAAGACAGTATGTGGTAAATACTATTAAACACTGAAAAGAGCACAATAGACTTTAAAGAAGTGAACATTTATTGAACATGCTTATATTTTGGACAACATTCACAATACACTTGAAAGGCATTATCTGCCTTAATTTGACAAATGAAAAAAACAGAGATTCAGAGGTTGGGTAATTTTTCTAATAGCACAGAACCTGGATTCAAACTCAGATTTATCTGAATCTGAAGCCTATGCTCTGCCACCTCTTCTGGGATGAAGATGGGAAGCTTAAAGGAGGATTTCTTGGTAGAAACAGTGGGCCTCGAAGGATAGATGGGATTTTGATATGGGAAAATGAGAAATATGGATGGGAATGGAATACCCAAAGCAAAAGATATTAGAAAGGAACAATGCAGTTTGTGTAAAAACAAGTTGGCTGGAGTTCGGACAAAGAGGAGACTCACAGGGAGATAGAGACCTCAAGACAGGAACAGATGGCAGAACATAACCGAAAAAGAGCTTGCCCTTTATTTGGTAGGCCTTGGGAGCTACTAAAGGTATTCAAGAGATTCTGCTCATCCGTAGGATGGATAAACCCTTTTGGAGGCTCTCATAGTTCCCTATTTCTCTGATTATTTTATTAAATGCACCATACTGAGCAGCTTGTTGTCAGTGAGTATTATCCACACTTCTTCACTTCACAATTAGATCTGGCATTAACCTGAAACAGTGTTATATCAGGGAACAGTACTTGGACATAGCTTTGCATGAAAAACTTCAGGTGTGCCAACTCTCAATTGATTCTTGAAAAACGGCATTGTCCCTGCCAGATGGATGAAGGGCACTGGATGAACTCCATCTGGCTGATCCAACCCCCAACAAGTTGATGGGATGCTGACAGGATGAGGAGGTAGAAGCTAGACGGGCTGAGCAGTCAGGGAGATGTTATTCAGGAGACAAGAAAGCGCACAACTAAATTCACCTTTGCTCCCAGTTGGAGATCAGATTGCATTCTTTACAGCAGTGTGATGACTCAAGCCACCCGCCGTGGAGGGAAAATAGTCTGGGGTGAGAGCTCTTTAAGGAAGAGCTGAATGGTATCATGAGAAACCGGTATGTGCCAACGTGGTGCCATTCAGGGTCAGACTCCTAGAGTGCCCTTCAGGCATTTTGGTGGCTTATTATATAATCTGCCCTTTTTGTGCTTTCTGTCTATATTTTTTCCCCTGTGTATTGTACATTCCAGTCTCTGTATATCAAGCTGCTTTGTGCCAAAGGCGACAGCCAAAATGCCTTTCAGAATCATCTTTCAGATAAATTTTCCATTCAGAGACATAGTTTTACAATAAATCCCAGTGCAAGTGTTCACTCTATGAATGGGCTTTGGAAAGAGGTCTATGAACTCTTGAAGTTGTTTGCACATTTTTGTATTTACATGCATTTTCAGGGAGTAGTCATGAAACTTTAAAAAAATTCTGTTACCCTGTTAAGGTCAAACCCTTTAACTTCTCTTAGAATTGCTTGTTTTCCTCCCTACCTCCCTTAACTCACTTCTTTTCTCCCTCCCTCCATCCCTCCCTCCTTCCCTCCCTCTCTTCTTCCCTTCCTTCCTCCCTCCCTCCCTCTTTTCTTCACAATCACCTGATCTCCTTACTTCCCTTCCCTTACTTGCTAACTGATGTACTAATACTTTCTAGCTAACTTCTCAGTTTTCTTTTCTTCTCTCAATTCTGCAAGTCGTCTCTTTCTCCATGTGGTATAGTGTGGAAAGGCTGGGAAACAACGAAGGCAGGAGAGTGGAAAGTAATGAGAGTAAGTAAATCGAAGTCATAGGAAGTCAGGCAGTGTGAGTTGGATTTGGGCACCGAAGTGTTGGTTATCATTTCTTTCCTCCCATACTTGTCATAAACTGTTGGTATTTACTGGCATCTATTTAAAAGGGGGGGGGAGAGAAAAGAAAAGGGATAATTAAGGCCTAAATATTGCTTCATACAAAACTAACAAAAGATAAAAAGGGTTAGAAATGGAGTTTTCTTATTCGTAAAGGTTAAGATTTCAAGTGAGTCTAAAGAAATGTTTGAAACAAATCTGAAGCAATGAATAAATAGAAGCAGAAACTGAATGTAATGAAGACAAACTGGGAAAAAAGGACTGTAGTTATCTGAGTTAAAATACATTACAATAGCACTTCGTCTCTTCCTCGCTTCCTCGCCGGACACGCTCTTTCGTCTGGGATCAGGACGCCTTGACTTCCCTCGCTCAGTTTCTTCTGGAAGCTGAAGATGAGCAGAGATTGGATTACGATGGCGGAATAGAAGGACTGGAGCTCAACTTCTCTCCCAAATAACAACAAAAATACAACCAAATGCCGAGCAACCTTCAACCAAATGGACTGTAAACTTCCAAAAAAGATACTCTGCTCCAGAAGACACAGCGGAGACAACACCAAGAGGTAGGAGGGGCGATTACGCGACAGCAGCAACCCATACCTTCCGGGTGGGAAGCCCCACAGACTGGAAAGTAACTAACTGCATCACAGGGACTCAGCTACAGGACTGAGAGTTCTGAGCCTCACGTCAAATCCCCACGCCTGGGGATCGGGCACAGGGAGAAACAGCCCCCAGAGCATCTGGCATTGAAGGCCGGAGGGGCTTGTGTGCAGGAGCTCCACAGGACTGGGGGAAACAGAGACCCCATTCTTGAAAGGCACACACAGACTTTCATGTGCACTGGGTCCCAGGGCAAAGCAGTCTCCAGAGGAATCCAGGTGGAACCTGACTGCAATTCCTGGAGGATCTCCTGGGAAAACAGGGGTGACTGTGTCTTGTTATGGGGGAAGGGCATTGGAGGTGAATCTCTCGGTGACATTCAGCAGCCTGCATTTCTCTGGAGGTGGCCATTTCTGGGAAAACCTGGTCCCTCCCATCAGCGCTGAGAAGCCCCAGGCCAAACAACAATTCAGGTGGGATCTCAGCCCCACCCATCAGTAAACAGGCTGCCTAAAGACCCCTCAGGCACACAGGCAGCCCCTAATCTCATCCAGAGACAAAGCCCCATCCATCAGAGGGAGAGGAATCAACCCCACCTACCAGTGAGCAGATATCACTCCCTCCCATCAGGAAGCCTATAGCAAGCCCCCTCCATACCAACTTTAGCCACAGGGGAGGCAAACACCTGAACTAGGAGAGGCTACAACTCTATTGTCTACACAAAGGTCACCACACCAAAAACCTACAAAAATGAAAAGACAGAAAACTCTAACTCAGATAAGGGAGAAAGGGAAAAGCCCAGAAAAACAGCTCAGTGATGAGGAGATTATCAGCCTCCCAGAAAGGGACTTTAGACTGTTGATGCTGAAGGTGATACAAGGCATTGGAAATAGACTGGAGGCAATGATTGATCATTTACAGGAAACACTGAGCAAAGAAATACAAGCTGTAAAAATTAAACAAGAAGAGATGCAAAATACAATCACTGAAATAAAAAATTCATTAGAAGCAGCCAACAGTAGAATACAGGAGGCAGAAGAACGAATCAGTGAGGTGGAGGACAGATTAGTGGAAATCACTAATGCAGAAGAGAAAAGAGATAAA
>PVHT020000257.1:1591432-1739192 GCA_004024745.2 Catagonus wagneri
AAAAAAAATAATAATTTTATTTAAGTAAAAAAAATACATTACAATAAGTTACTCTAACAAAATATGCATAAAGTCAAAATTTCTCTAGAATTTTTCTCTAATTTCATAATATATCAGGAATTTCAGTGTGTCTCTTTTTGTAAGATCTGGATACATTAATAGTATCATAAACTTGAAAACTGATATTATTTATACATTCAAGTAGCATTATTAGAAACAGAGAAAAGGAAACTAGTTAGGATTAAACAGATCTGGTTTTGAATCCCCGCCCTGACAGCTGCTATTGTTTTGCTATGGACAATTTACTTAGTCTCTATGAACCGTAATTCCTTTATATATGAAAAAAGGCTAATGATGTTTAATCCATTAAGTTCATGTTAAATTAAAATTGAAAGATTTGTACTTAGCATATAATAGGTGCTCGATAAATGTTTGCTCACACCACAAAAACAGACCTAAAGCAAAACAAATACAAACATTTAAAATTAGTAAGCTGTCTTTTGTATAATTTAATTTTTTTCTCAATAATTCAGAATTTTGACCTTACCCATGTGTTTTTTTTAAAGATTTTTATTTTTTCTATTGTAGTTGATTTGCAATGTTCTGTCAATTTCTGCTGTACACTTATCCATGTGTTTTAACGCTAATCATGTATAGTGATTGTTTATACTTTTCTTTCTCATTCCAAAGGTAAATGGTTTCAGGCTATCTCTGCGCTGCTTTAGCTATTACTATTTAATTTTTCTTCCTTTCAATCAAAGAAGAAACAGTCAAATGAAAGTGAATCACAAAGCATCCACTCTGGTCTTGTTTTTAGTTTTACTCACCCTCCTGCTTGCCACATGGTGAGAGTTCAAAATATATTTATTGTTATTATTACTGTTGTTATTACTCATTTTTTTCCATGCAGCAAAAGCAGGAAAGTAAGAAATACCTAAGTAATGGTGTGGGACTCTTGAAAGGGTTGAAGACCCTTTGTTGGCTTTCCCTCTAATTAGAATAAAAGTATTACTTCTGGTGCTCAAATAGAGAAATAAAGTATCTTTTTTCCCCCTCTATATCATGCATTATTTTTTTTAATGCAGTAGATCTTTCACTCATTAAACACTTCACACTAAGTTCTCCTTAGCTACACCCCTTCACACATTTTAGAAGAAGAGTTAGATAATAGCTTCTATTAAAATTGCTTCAATCATACTGTTTTTGAAAGAACCATTATCCATTAAACAGAACAAAATATTTTGAAAAAAATTTAAGTGGAAATTTTTAAGTAGTGGTTTTTAACTTTCTTATAAATAGCTGAAGAATATGTGTGGATTTAAATACTCAAGTACCCGGGGGATTACCATAAGACAGTTCTGATGATGGGACAATTCTGAAGGAACAGCTCTGCAAACAAGAGTGACTCTAAGAGACCTATACTGGGCTGATTTGCCTGTTAATTACAGCCAATCTGAGACATCAGTATCAGAGGCTGGGTTTCCCAAATGCATCCTTTCTATCCCTCTTGACCCCTATTTACTTCAGATTTCTATCAACACCTCAGACTATTCTCTATCTGAATCCCACTCAGATAATAAGAACTGGAAAGAAGACCCTTCAAGATTGCTGTCTCCTTCTCAGTTCAGATCTTTTCTCAATTGCTGCCTTTGTTTATAATTGTAGATTTGAGAAAAGTTGAATTTTTTTCTCCATTTTACCTTCTGTCAGTGGAAATACTTTCCATGGTGTTGCATACTAATTAGATCCATAGTAGTATTATCATTCTGATGAGTTAATTTAGTTTACCCAACTCAATATTCAGACTTCATTATAGTTTCTTTTATTTCCCTCAAGAATGGAGACATACCCCAATACCACTAATCTTTTGTGTTATTTTGCCCTTTGCATGAAATTATATCCAATGTTACACAGTTCTGTTCCTAAATATTTGGAAAAGCAAAAAATAGTCCCACATTGAACTTTTAGGGGGAACAATCTGAAAACAATGGTGCATCAAAGGTTTAGTTTATTCCTTTTATAGGTTTCACTTTAGATTAACTTTATTTAGACTTTACCTAAGGGGAATTACACAAGGCACTTTTCAGCCCATACAATTCTAGCCTGTTCAAGTCATTGTTAGTTTTATTGTTTTCCTACCTTGTATTGACTAAATTTCTCCAATGTGTATCATCAGCACATTTCATCACCTTACTGTATTTTCCTTCTTTTAGATCAGCAAAGTAACTAAAATCAATACTAATGCTGATCCTTATGACATGCCACAAGTCACTTCCCTCTGTTTGGTACTTCTGTTTCCCACAAACACCTTTGGCTTCAATGTCCTCTCTGGGTCATTATCCACTTCAGCAACTTGTTTCTTCTGGTTCACAGTATGCCTTCCCTCAGTACATATCGCTCAGACAAGAGCAGGCTTCCTTTTAAAGAGACTCTCATGTCTAGAATCAGAGATCCTTTTAAACCAGGTATAAGTAGCTTTGAGAAAGCAGTGGCATGTTACTTCTCAAGGAAATAAAAATTGAATTATATTTCAAAGGGAGGGTAAATAACTATTGGACACAATTCAGGCATGGGAGACAGATTATATAGATACCAGTCTAGTCCTCGATTCACTTTTGCCACTGGCGATTCCAGATAAGACACTCAAATTGGAATCCCCAGTACTATTAGTGAATGCGTTAGGATGCTATAAAATATCAGTGTAATAATAATCGTTTGAGAACATCATCTGCAAAGAAAGGGATTTAATCCCTTTCATCAGAAAGCGAGAAAGAAGAGCTGCATTCCTCCCATAGAAAAGGAATTTCACAGACCTTTACCATAAAATATTATGAGGTCTAAGATCATGGAAAAGCCCGACCACCTAATTTAGACCCAGAAGTTTTTTAGTAACAATTATGAGTCTGACTCAAGAGCCCAATTAATTCTTTCACAGCTTATAGTTAATGAACAGAAACTTTAAAGAAGTTGCTTATACTGCTTTTTTTCTACCTCTGTAAATGTTTCTAAAGAGTTAAAGAATAAAAAATCAAGTTTCCCAGGGACTTCTCCCACCACCGTGTCACTGATAACATTGTGGATTTTCAATATTAGGTGTATAATCTATGCTCTAGATTTCATGGTTTTAAGTCCAGTTTATTTTCTTGTGATGCTTTGAGTTTGGTTTATGATCTATACAACCTGGTACTCTTTATTTGCATTAAGAACAGTGTCCATTGTGCAAAATTACAACATGTTGATAAATTACCACTTTGGTCTAATTTCATCAAAATCAAATCATTGGATGACTAATTACTTCTATATTTAAAAAAAATCACAGTGATTGCTGCAGTTTCAGCCTGAAATCATTCAGCTAGCAGATAATTTTGTAGCATGTATACAATATTGGCTAAATCAAATTCCTTAGGTTAATTCTGAGGAAAAAAAAAAGGCCATCATATGAATCTTGAAGGCAATGAATTAGAAACACAAAAACAGAACAAATGACTTAAGGATCAGAGGAGAGGGAAGAAGGAAGAAAGGTAAAATTTGTGCAACTTATAGAAGCATCACATTACACTTCCTCCCCTTGGTGAGACACAGGCTAGATTAGGGTATGTCTACCTCTAATCATTTTAGCTGTTGTTTTAATGAATGTCAAATTATCACAATCTCCTAAGATTTCAGCTAGGAAGAGCTTCTGATGAGTCTTTTACCTTGTTTTCTTTCAATGCAGTAGGAATTATAATGAAGAAATTAAATCATTTTTTATAGACAATAGGAATACAATCCCCAAAGCTTTTATTTATGATTAGATGTCCTCTTGGCAACAGCATTAACTGTGTTTCAGCTTTGTATTTAATATTTTGGAAAGTCGATTTTTTAAGATAAAAATAATGTTCTGAAATAATAGTGGCCTTAAATGAATACAGATTCCCTCATCTTTGTGTTACTCGGTAATTTATGACTCGACGCCATAGAAATACCCAGGCACGATGGTATTTTTATTTACAATTAATAAAAAGCTAAAAGGTACTTTATTTTTATATAAAAATATTCATAGAGTGTCTATTATGTTGCAGGCTTTGTGATAAGTGCCATGTGTATAATTAAATAGGATGAATATACCTGCTTTTATAAAGCCTATTGGAGGATTCAGAAATATAAATAGGCAGTTGCATAACAGTGTGACAAAAGTCCCGATAGGAAATTATAATTGTAATTATATCTAATTAGGTATAATTCCCTATCATGTAGGAGTACCAAAGAGGGCATGACTCATCCTGAATTTGGAATTCAGGGAAATCTTCCTATAGGAGGTAACAGATAGCTAAAATTTGAAGGAAGACTAGGAGGAAAATGATGCTGTAGTAATGAACATGTGAAAAGTTTCGAGAGAGTGCACAGAGCAGAAGTAGTGTGTTTGGCTCAGTGTTACTGACTGACAGTAATATTGGTAAGGGTGTTGATCATAGATAAAGAGGAGGCTAGAGAGGTTGACAAAAATCCATACATATTGTATGACATGTTAGGGTGACTGAATTTTATCCTGATACAAGAGACCAATAGGTTTAAAGGGGAAAAAATAGCATAATTAGATTTATTTTTGGAAGCTCAGCCAAATCGTTAAGTAATACGTAGCAAGATACTGAGTTTTCTGTATCTCTAATTGTAGGGAACACAATACACGCATGGATTTATGTTTAGATTCAATATAAATGGACTTCTGTTTAGCAGTAGCACTCTAGGTTCTTTGATAGACCTGGATAAAAACAATTGAAAATCTTCCACATTGCTATATCATTGATGTTCTGGCAAGGAACTAGGTAATTATCAGAGGCACTAAGCGTTAAGTGAGAATTTAGACAGATAACTGCAGCATTGAGGCCAGCTTCCTCTCGGAAAAAGTGGCCTGATCTTTAGTTTTTATGTATGCATAGGATATGGAAAACAGGAGAAAAGGCCTAGGGCCTGCTAAATATGGGGATTTTTAAAAGACACATCATATAAAATGGGACCCCCAATGCCCTATACACTCTGAGTAAGAATGAAATTAAAATTAGGAATAATATTCCTTGCCTTGACACTCTTACCACAGCAAAGGAAATCTCTTAACATTTTGACACTGATTTGAAGGAAAAAAGATCTCTTTAGAATTTCTAGCCACAGGATAGTCCTCCTTAAAATTGCTAAGTTTTAGGATTATGGAAGAAGCTAATTCAAATCCTCTTTGAAGAATTCATCTTCAACTCAATTCTCAAATAATTCCTGTGAATATCCTAAGGAATATGAATTTGCAGTCCAAGTCCCCCAAACACAAAAGAAAGAAAAACAGCAAAGTGAGAACTATCAGAAATAGCAGATATTAGTGTCAAGTTTAGAAAGTCTTCAGATATTGATAATATTGGATATAGATCAGAAAATAAGCGTGTTTACTCAGTGTGTTTAGAAATAACATAATTTTAAAATTATTAAAGAGCAAACTAATACAAATTACTAAGCAGATATGGGAAAATTGGAATTCTAGAAATGTAAGATGCAACTTTTTAGATAATAAAACTCAATGAACTGGTTTAACAGAAGACCAGAAACAGCATAATAGAAACTTTGTAAATTAGAAGACATGGCTGAAGAAAGTGTCCAGAGCAAGGTGCCAAGATACAAAGAGAAATTAAGAGCATAGAATAGAAAGGGAAAGTAGCATATGTTTAATCAAAGTTCCAGATGGAGAGAACAGAGAATGGAAGAAATAAAAAATTTCAAGAAATAATGGCTACAAATTTCCTGGAATTAATAAAAGATACCAACACTTCAATCCTGGAAGCCTAGTTATCCATCTACAAATTGTGTATAAAAGAAAATCTGTACCTAAATTTATCATTAAAAACTGTAAAATCAAGACTGTTTTAATTCAATATAAAAATGTTCTGATAAATTTTATCCAATCAATATCATAACTTTTTATTTATAGAAATTTCTCTATACTTACATAATAATTATAACAAATTTTCTAATCACAGTTGAGTAAAACTTTGGCACTACTCATTTATTTACCCGTGTTTATTTATCATTTTATTTTTTTTAAATTAAAATGTAGTTGATTTACAATGTTGTGCCAATCTCTGCTGCACAGCAAAGTGACCCAGTCACACATACATATATGTTCCCTTTCTTATATTAGCTACCATCATGGTCTATCCCAATAGACTGGATATAGTTCCCTGTGCTATATAGTAGGACCTCATTGCTTATCCTTTCTAAATGTAATAGTTTGCATCTACTAACGCCAAACTTACAGTCTATCCCTCTCCCTCCTCCTTCCCCCTGGGCAACCACAAGTCTGTTCTCTATGTCTGTGAGTCTGTTTCTGTTTTATAGATAGGTTCACTTAGGCCATATTTTAGATTCCACGTACAAGTAATATCATATGGTATTTGTCTTGCTATTTCTGACTTGTATGTATGAGAATCTCTAGTTTCATCTATGTTGCTGTAAGTGGCATTATTTTGTTCTTTTTATGGCTTAGTAGTATTCCATTGAATATATGTACTACATCTTCTTAATCCATTCATCTGTCAATGGATATTTTAGATTGTTTCCATGTCTTGGCTATTGTGAATACTGCTGCTTGGAATGTATGGGTGCACGTATCTTTTTGAACTATGATTTTGTCCAGATATTTGCTTAGGAGTGGATTGCTGGATCATATGATAGTAGTTCTGTTTTTAGTTTTCTGAGGAACCTCCATACTGTCTATCATAGTGGTTGTAGCAATTTACATTCCCATCAACAGGGCAGAGGACTCCCTTTTCTTTACACCTTCTCTAGTATTTGTTATTTGTGGGCTTATTAATGATGGCCATTCTGACCAGTGTGATGTGGTACCTCATGGTAGTTTTGATTTGCATAATAATTACTGATATCAAACTTTTTTTTCATGTGTCTACTAGCCATCTGTATGTCTTCTTTGCAGAAATGTCCATTTAGGTCTCCTACCTATTTTTCAATTGTGTTGTTTGTTTTTTTTTTTGTTGTTGTTGAGTTGTATGAGTTGTTTGTATATACTGGAGACTAAGCCCTTATGAGTGGCATTGTTTGCAACTATTTTCTCCCATTCTGTGTGTTGCCTTTTCATTTTTTAAAAATGGTTTCCTTTACTGTGCAAAAAGCTTGTAAGTTTAATTCAGTCCTGTTTGTTTGCTTTTGTTTTTATTTATATTGCCCTGGGAGACTGACCTAAGGAAACGTTTGTACAGTTTATGTCAGAAAATGTTTTGCCTATGTTCTTTTTTTTTTTTTGTCTTTTTGCCTTTTCTAGGGCCTCACTCTCGGCATGTGGAGGTTTCCAGGCAACGGATCTAATTGGAGCTGTAACTACCGACCTGCGCCACAGCCACAGCAATGCGGGATCTGAGCGGCATCTGCAACCTACACCACAGCTCATGGCAACTCCGAATCCTTAACCCACTGAGCAAGGCCAGGGATCGAATCTGCAACCTCATGGTTCCTAGTTGGATTTGTTAAAACACTGCGCCGCAATGGGAACTCCCTTGAGTTTATTTTTGTGCATGGTGTGGGGTGTGTTCTAGTGTCATTGATTTACATGCAGCTGTCCAGTTTTCCCAGCACCACTTGCTTAAGAGATATTTTAGATTTTAACCACATGTGGTAATAAAACCAGGATCTTGGACTCCTAGAGTAAAAAAAGATCATAAATGTTATTTAGTCCAGTACTTGCCTCCCCCCTTTTAATTGAGAAGTATTACTTTCCTGCAATATAGAGTTATTTAATAGTTGTAGATTCATGACAAATAAGAAATCATTCTAAATGACTAATTACCAGTGCCATTCCCTTTCTTTAGTTTGATGGAGGGAAGGACATTAGTTTCAGTGAAAACATTGGTAAGAATCACATGACAGGACAAAATTCTTTGATGAAACAGTGTTGGTAAAACTGAGGTAAAATTGGAGTCTTTTAGAATATAAATTTTAATGGCATGATGGGAAGATATATTGCTTTTCTGGCTCAGTCAGAAATTGAATTTTAATCAACCACTAAATAATGATGTTAACTACAGGTATTGCTATTATGGTTCACAAAAACTCCTTTCCCCAAGATTGCTGAGAACAGAAAAAAAAAAAGGCTCATTCTCTTCCAAGGAGCAGGATGCTTTAAGATATGCAGCTTTGTTCCAGGTAGACCACATTCTGTTTCTAAATTAAACCTGCATTATAAATTAAAGAATTATATGTCCAAAGCAATTAATAACATTCCATAATAATTCCTGTCTTCTCATTGTACTTGGCCTTAATATTAATGAAAACATCAACAGCCTTATTTTCTTAGTCTCCCACTCCCATAAGCTCTCCAAGCCTAATATGGTTTACAAATCTGGAATCTTTTTTATAGCTATAGTTATTCTTAGTTTCATGATTTTCTAGGCCATTTTAATTTAATATATATTAACCATCTTCATGACTTGAATGACTTTAGTTGAATGTCAACAATTTAAAAAAAGGAAATTTTTTTATTCTATAAGACAAATGCTTTGAGGAAGAAATGTTATAAAGGTGTAGAAAGAAATACTACAACTGATTCTGGGTGCAGAGGGCTAAAGGAAACCCACAAGTGATCCTCTGAATGTCAGAGCAAAGTCACTGCACACAACCACATAGATATTCATACTAACTCTGTACTTGTCAGTAACTCAGGCAAGCATATTGCTAGGAGAGAACTACTTTTTATGAACTCCCACATCCATTTATCTCTGCTAAGTCCATATTTTTTCTTAGAACAAAGAGAGAATAAATGTGACTTCTGCACACCAAGTGAATAGGATAATTACTGGTAATGTAGGATGATAATTAAAATTTCCCTGCTTGAGTTGATAACCGGCTACTCTCACTGCTCCCTCTAGATGGCAGTGGCACTCTTTCATTCTGAGATTGTTTTTTGTCTTTTTTTTTTTTTTTTTAATCTGTTCTGTTTCACTCTCCTGGATAGTTGATCTCAGCTCTGCTGGGCGATGATTTAAACAACGTTTTGATGCTGTAGGATGTTGGTGTTCGCAAATCAGGTCTATCCTTTTCTTTTTTCTAAAAAGATAATATACTGCTTTTTCAAAGTCAATTAACACTTAGGGCAAATGAAATGGGGAAAGCAAAAGGTCATTTTCTAAAGGGTTGCCTTGAAACCTTTTGCTATTATTCAGGTTTCATCCAGGAATTGTAAATCATTGGGGGAAGAAAGAAATAATAATTAGTTCATTTTGTTTCTTGATAACATCCAATAAGAGGGCTTAATATGACGTTTCTGCCTAATTTCCTATGAAGCCTGTGGTGTGCTCAGAGTGTTGGCTGGTAATTTCTATATGTCTTGCAATCTTGAAGGCAATTGAGATGCTTTTGGGACAATTTATGCATTGGAAGAGGACTGCTGAAGAGAATCTTTAAGATTTCTGAATTGTAATGTGGTTGAATATGTTTAAAAGAAAATTGCACAGTTTGTGGCATGGCAAAGGATAGGGAGGTGATAGTCAGAATGGCAAAAATGACAGGGCTCTCTTTTATAATGTAATCATCGTCCATTCCTACATGAAATCAATGCTAAATGAACTGAATCTCAGGAGTTAGTAGAAGGCTGCATCAACGTGGAAGAAGTCCATGTTCTGACCTCAGGAGCACTTTGAAATCATTGCTTAAGTATCAAGATGGTTCCCGAATGTTCTCAGAATGTAACAGCTCAAGGTTCTAATAACTTACTTGAATTTCATTTAGGAAACAAGCCCGGATACCCCAAAACAATCAGTAGATATTAAAAAATAACTGAACACATTGCAAATGAGATTATTAACAAATTGACTTTTAAATTGACTGCTGACAATGCACCAGATTGGACGGGCCAGCTTGGAGCTGTGCATTGCTCATACCTCTCACGTTGTGCCTCAGTTAAGATTGCAGTCACAGTTCCCCTCTTTTTATTTTAATATTGAAAGACCTTCATTCGCTTTAATAACCTTTTCCTTCTTGAATAAGGAGTTTCTGTTTGCAATCACATGAATAGAAAAAGACCTGCTCCAGAAGCTCTGGGAGATTATTTCACGCCTAGCTACAAAAAATAAGGTTTCAAAAGAGCAGAAGGGATGGAATAACTACATAATGAGCAAATTCTTGTGAGGTAAATTATTATTCGGGATTTTTGAACTGATCTTTTAAAAAAACAAATAACAATAATTAGGATCCTGCAAATACTGTTGCCTGGTGGGGCAAGAGTAGCTTTGCTGGAAATACTGCTGGGTGCCTGCACTTTGTTCTGCTCCCACGTTGCAGCCTGAAACATTATAAACCCAGGAAAAGATCTGCATTCACGGGATGGGCAATGTTTCCTAGCTTAGATTCTGTATACATTTCCAACTGCACAGGGATGGACGTGGTAATGCATGCCTTTTCACCCTTTAGAGGTCAGAGCGAAGCCTGAGGCTTCAGGTAAATGGTATGCTGAAATGTGTGTTCAAACTGTGATGTTCCATCATTAGAAATATTTCTGTTCAGTGTCATTCGAACTTCCACAGTCAGAACCAGCAATTGGGTAATTGAAATGAATTGAAGGTGCCGAGAGGGCGAGTGCCAGCCTGCATTCACAGGTCACAGTCTCTCTTTCTAGTTCTTATACTCCCATTACAGTCTTCTGCATCACTAAGTCTGGGACTCTGACCCTCATCACTTCTTTTCACTTATAATAGGGCCAACTTGATTCCGTTCTCAAAGCCTTTAAAAATGGCAAGTATCTCCCTTTGCATTCAGTTGAAGATTTTAGCTGCATTTTTGAGTGAAGCTTATATTCAGAGCTGGCTGGAGCAGTTGGGAAGTTGCGGTAGGCGTGAAGAGGGTGTGGAAGAGGCTTTCTCTACTGTCATCAGGAACTCTGGGTGGGAGAGGTGGTGGTTGATCTGAGGGCAGCCACTTAACTGTGCTCTTGACCTATTCCTGGTCTGAGCATGCACACTCTCTTTCTTTTGTCCCAAAGAACTTTGGTGTCTGTCTTCCCCCCAACTCCCACATCAGCACAGTCAGTACATGTGACACAAGATTGTCACTGAAATCAGCCTGGGCCACCCCTTGTCAAAAGGACCGTCACCATCTGACCCTCCTCTTCCCAAGTGACTCAGTCTCTGGCAGGTGTTACAAACAAAAATTGAGTTTTGTGGCAGCTGCTCCTGGAACCTCTGAGACAGCACTGCACGCCTAGAACGCAGGGAACAATGACGAAGCTGCCCATCACCGGCCTGTGCCAGTGCCTGCTCTCCCTCAGGGATGTGGCTGCTTGCAAAGAAAAGATGTTTTATCTTACATGAAGAAAATGTTTTTCTCTTGTTTGTTTACCCAGTGTTCACCATTTAAAAATAATGCAGCCTCTTCATTAAGGGGTAAACTTACAAAGCGTTACTCCTACTTGAATTTTTCTCTAGGTGCCAACATACCTCCACAAACTTTCAAACAGTCACCTAGCAACAATTTTTTCATACATTAAATGATTTCAGACTCTTGCATTTTCCTCTATGAGAGCTATCTATTTCAGCTTTTCTCTCCCTCTCACAGCTCAAGAAAAGAGCCATGAAGAAAAAGAAAGTGTATTCAGTTTCGTCCCAAAATATCAGTTTTAAATGGTTGTTTTTAAATGTGAAAATGTCTCTGTAATAGTTTGCTCATCCATTTGTGATCTCTATTTAAGGAGCCAGGTATTAGTTAGGATGATGTTCCATTGCAAGTGACAGAAATAACAGAATATAGTGAGTTCAGCCAGAGAGAAAGGATAATGCAGGCAGTCCTGGGCTGGTATGACAATTCGGGTTCATCATTTTTGATTCATCTGCATCGTTAATATGAAATGTCTTAGTTCTCTATCTGAGGTGTCTGTTGGAGGTCCAGCCATTGTATCCTCACTTCGGGAGATCGGGAAGAAGAAAAGAGATATACAAAAGCATACTCTCTCACCTTAACATTACTTCCCAAGAATTTCAATTGTTTGCCTATATTCTATCAGCTAGAACTTAGTCATAGGAGCTTCACACAGAGCTTCAGTGCGGTCTTTATTCTTTGCCTTCATGTGACCAATTAATATCCAGGGGTTCTATCACTGAGGAAAAAGAAAGGATATTGAAGAACAATAATAGTCTCTGCTACAGATTAAATATTAAAATTAAGGTAAACTACAGAATTTATATCTCATCACTAGCTCTTTTGTTCTTCCAGAAGAAGAAATACTTTCTTCTCTTCTCTTGAGAGGAACAGATGACTGGGATGAAAATGGGGACATGATCTAAATTGCAAGTGTTAGCAGGCTTTGAAAACATCCTAGTGTATTACACAGAGGCTTAAACAATATTGAAACAATATTGCACTGAAACAATATTGGAACTTGATTGTGCTATTTGTTACCCTGATGAATTCAGAGTAAGGTCCATCTTGGTGCCCATCCAAGGGCATTTTCATTAAATGTCTTACTAAAAGAATTTCCCGTGTGATGTGTGTCACAGAATGAAGACAAGGTTATAGAATCCCAATCATGAAAAGCAAACTCATCTAGACCAAGGAATGTGTGCTGAAAGTATCTGGGTTCAAGGAAATTTTGAAGACTTTTAATAATATACCTGAATTTAAAGATGGTAAGGATCTAAAGTAGAACAGAAAGAATGTGGCTTCTCATCTTAGGTCTTTAGCATTTGCCTGCTTCCTGAGTCAGCATAGTAACCCCTTAATTAGTTGAATACTTTGTATCGATTAGATCTATGCAGTTAAAACACGTATTAGTGTACAGATGCCTGTTCGTCACCATAGAGGTGCTGATTAATTGGTTTGGAGTGGGTCCAGATAGCGGCCTTTTTTTTTTTTTTTGAAGTTCCTCACATTATTCTGCCACTCAGCTAGGCTTGAGAACTAGTAGGTTAGATGTCCCAAATCAGAACCCTATGACTCTATGCGATAATCTCCTAGGAAATATCATCCAACTAAATATTAATGCCGTGAATAACTTCCTAGTCTTTAAAAGGTGGCATATAATTCGTACATTATATAATTTACTATTTCATGTCTATATTTTGAAGATTCAGTAGTAGTTAAAAGCAAAGACTTGGAGTCACATTGTTTCTATCCCAAACCCAATTCTACCAATAAATAGCTGTGTCCCAATTAGTCACGTCATCTTTATATGATTTTCTTTCCTTTCCTGAAAAATGGGGTTTTCTTGCTTGAAATGGGGTTTATGTGATGACTGAACGAATAAGTAGAATGCTTAGTGAATTGCCTGACATAATACAAGAGCTATTAAAATTTTATAGTATGGCTTTAAGATGTCATTAACATACTTTGGTAATTAAATAATTATAGTTAAGTTAAATACCTTACTCTGGATAATTTGTTGATATCTGCATGTTTATTTGAGTCTCTCCAATGTGGAAATCCTGACTGCCCTAGACCCTATGAGAACATAATATATATATGTAATATCCAGTGCAGTTACAGAGTCAGGTCATGTATTTAGAAGGAATAAAGTAGAAATACAGGAAGTATATTTGTAGCAGAGATTGCATATTAACCACCAAATTATTTTTTCCATGTTCCGTTTTTGAGTTTGTGGAATACTTCTACATTTCTCTTTGGGTTATTGTGGTCAGATGCCTTATTTCTTGCAATTGGAATGTGAGTAGAAATGACATGTGTCACTTCTGGATCTGGACCTTAGTTTATTGGGTATACCTTCCCATTCCCACTTGATGGAACCTACATGTAGCAGAGTACAAAGCTTTACCATGTAGAAAATAATGTTATAAGGAATGACAGAGCAACAAAATGGGAGAATTTTATATCCTGAATAACAATCCTGATTGAGCTGCCCTGGATGTTATACAAGAAATAAATAATCTTTGTTCTTTAAGTGGCCCAGTTGTTGCATTTCTGTAATAAGAATGCATAGCCTTTGCCCTGATGGATACTATTTACTAAGTGTCAGATGAATTGAACATTCCGATTCTGTAGAATCGTGGTTCTCAAAGTTAGGGTCCCAGGGCAGCAGTAGCGCCCGTGAATTTGTTAGAAATCAGAATCTCATAACTGCTCTTCATAGTGGTTGTACCAATTTACATTCCCACCAACAGTGTAGGAGGGTTCCTTTTTCTCCACACCCTCTACAGCTTTTACTATTTGTAGACTTTTTAGTGACGGCCATTCTGACTAGTATGAGGTGATGCCTCATTGTAGTTTTGATTTGCATTTCTCTAGTAATAGTGTTGAGCATCTTTTCATATGCCTTTTGGCTATCCGTATGTCTTTAGAGAAATGTCTTTTTAAATCTTGTGCACATTTTTCAGTTTTTTTTTTATATTGAGCTATATGAGTTTCTGTTTATTTTGGAGGTTAATCCCTTGTCAGTTACATCATTTTTAAGTATTTTCTCCCAGTCTGTAAGTTGTCTTTTTGTTTTGTTTATGGTTTCTTTTGCCATGCAAAAGCTTTTAAGTTTAATTAGGTCCCATTTTAAAATTTTTGTTTTTATTTCCAATATTCTAGATTTTTTTATTCCAATATTCAAAAAGATATTGCTGTGATTTATGTCCAAGATTTCCTTCTAGGAGTTTTATAGTATCCAGTCTTAATTTGATACATTTTGAGTTTATTTTTGTGTATGGCGTTAGAGAATGTTCTAATTTCATTCTTTTACATGTGGCTGTCCAGTTTTCCCAGCACTGTGTATTGAAGAGACTGTCTTTTCTCTATTGTATATTCTTACCTCCTTTGTTGTAGATTAATTGACCATCTGTGCATGGGTTCATTTCTGGGCTTTCTTTGCCTTGGTTAGTATAGTAATTTTGACAGTATTGATTCATCCAATTCAAGAATATGGTATATCTTTTGGTATATTTGTGTCATTTTTTATTTTTTTTACTGGTGTCTTACAGTTTTTGGAGTACAGGGCTTTTGCCTACTTAGGTCGTTTTAGTGCTAGGTATTTTATTCTTTTTGATGAATTGGCAAATGGGATTGCTTCCTTAACTTATCATTCTGAGTTTTCATTGATAGTGTATAGAAATGGAATGGATTTCTGTGTATTAATTTTATATCATACAGCTTTACCAAATTCATTGATGAGCTCTAGTAATTTTCTGGTAATGTCTTTAGGAATTTCTATGTATGAGTATCATGTCATCTGCAAAAAATAATAGTTTTATTTATTCTTTTCCAATTAGGATTCCCTTTATTTCTTTTTCTTTTTGGATTTCTGTGGCTAGGACTTCCAAAATTATGTTGAATAGAAGTGATAAGAGTGGATATCCTTGTCTTGTCCTGATCTTAGAAGAAACATTTATTTTAGAGGAAACAGATTTTCACTGTTGAGTATGATATTAGCTGTTCTTTTGTCATATATGGCCTTTATTATGTTGAGGTAGGTTCCCTCTATGACCACTTTCTGGATAATTTTTGTTTTTAATTATAAATGGATGTTGAATTTTATCAAAAGCTTTTTCTGCATCTATTGAGTTGACCATATGGTTTGCATTCTTCAGTTTGTAAATGTAGTATATAACACTGATTGATTTGCAGATATTGAAAAACCCTCGTATCCCTGGGATAAATCCCACTTGATCATGGTGTGTGTTCCCTTTAATGTTTTGTTAGATTTGGTGTGCTGTATTTTGCTGAGGATTTTACATCTATGTTCTTTAGTGATATTGGCCCGTAGTTTTCTTTTTTTGTGTTATCTTTGCCTAGTTTTGGTATCAGGGTAATGGTGTCCTCATAGAGTGAGTTCGGAAGTGTTCCTTCCTCTGAAATTTTTTTTTTTGAACAATGTGGAGAGCTACCACATTGTAAAAAAAAAAAAAAAAAAGAGCTACCATATGAACCTGGAACTCCACTCCTGGGCATGTATCCAGAGAAAAACATAATTCAAAAAGATTCATCCACCTCAGTGTTCGTACCAGCATTATGTACAATGGCCAAGATATGGAGGCATCTTAGGTGTCCATCAACAGAGGAATGGATAAAGAGAATATGGTACATGTATGCAATGAAATATTGCTCAGCCATGTAGAAAAATGAAATAATGCCACTTGCAGCAACATGGATGGACCTAGAGCATATCATATTAAGTGAAGTAAGCCAGACAAAGACAAATATCAGAATCTAGAAAAGGATATAAGTGAACTTATTTACAAAACAGAAAGAGACTCATAGACATAGAAAACAAACTTATGTTTACCAAAGGAAAGGGGTGGAGAGGGATAAATTAAGAGATTGGGATTAAAATACACATACTGCTATGTATAAAATAGCCAACAAGGACCTACTGTTAATTATATTCAATGTCTTATAATATTGTACTAACTGGTAGTGGAAGAGAATTGAAAAAAGAAAAACTATATGTAATTAAATCACCTTGCTGTACACCTGAAATTAATACATTATAAATCAATTATATTTCAATAAAAATTAAAAAAGTGAAATCTCAGGGTTCTGAATCAGAAACTAGGCAGTGGGGCTCAATAGGCAGATTTTCTGAAACAGTTCTCTCCAGATTATTCTCTCCAGATTATTCTGAAACAGTCTTAAGTCTAAGAACCACTGTTATGGGGGGAGAGATTAGGAAGGAGTAGAGTGTGCAGAGAATAAGCTAGTAGTGCTTTAAGAGAATGGACACTGGAAATAGAATGCCTGAATTTCAGACCTGGCTCAGCCACTTACTCTCTAGGTGACCTCAGTGGGTTAGCCCCTCTGTTCCTCAATTTGTTTATCTGTAGAATGGGATAATAATTGTACAATAATCATAAGATTATCAAGAGGATAAAATCCATCAATATGGATAATGCATTTAGAACAGTACCTGGCATATAATGAATATTAGCTATAATTGTTATTTAAACAACAAAGTTGTATTGAAGAGTGGAGAGTTAATCTGCATGAACAAAGGTGTAGAGGTGGGTCACATAATTTGTCTATGGAAAGCAATAGGTTTGAGATTTATTAAATAATTTAATACATATTTATTCAACACTTCAGAGACATAACTCAACACTTTTTTTGTGGAGCTCTTCCTAATACTGAGTGGAATCTGTCTTTGTGTTCTAGCTCTAGCCTTCCAAAGTTGCATAGAATTATTTTGATTCTTCTTGTACATTATCAGTCATTCTTCTGGAACGTTAGTAGCAGTGAGTACTCCAGGGGATTCAGTCTAATTATAATAACAAAGGTCCAGTCTAATTCTTTTAAAACATGCTTCAACAAAATAGCTACAACTTCCCTCTCTACTAGCCATTCCTCCACACTCAATCAGCTTTATAATTGCTTCTTTCCTTTCAGATCTTGAAGCTTGGTGGTATTATTCCAGTGTGTCCCGGAGTCTGGAGTCTTTGAAGTCTCTAAGCTAGTTTTCAGCATTGAGGTCCTGGAGAGGAAGGGCTGCATTTCCGCTAATATCTTTGAAGAATATGTATCACAGTCAGGACCCTGAAGGGACTACCTTGCAGAGCCGTTTCTCTGTTTCTTAGTTCTGCTGCCCTCTTATGAATAGCTATTAAGTCAAAACCAAGTTCCCAGTGTGGACTCATTTCCTTTCATTAAGGAGGATCTCTATCACACAGCACAGTTGTAACTGTACCAAAAACAAGTCTTGTGTATTATTTCAATAATCAGTTAAAGGTCTCATTTAACTCCCAGACAATCGTACAGGCTATCTTGTTTCCTTCATGTCACATCCAAGTCCTAGTTGGTATCTTTCCATTTTAAGCTGTCTCTCATCCAAACACATACATACATATATACATACATACATACATACCTAAGGTCCATTCCCTTAACGTCACATTCTTCCTCTAGTTATCACTGCCCCGTAGAGAAAAGTTTCTACAAAAATTTTGTCCGTACATGCTGTCTCTAGTTCTTCATCTCTTATTCTTTATAGTTTAAAAAATACATATTTATTGAGTATTAGCTCTATGCAAGATACTATGGTATTTGTGGGAGTAAGTACAGAGGGAAAAAACACAGATCAGATATCAAAGGCTTTAAACATGGGTTTTCTGACCCCTAACTCCAAGCTAGACTCCACAACCTTGAAATGCTGTAATATCCATAATTCTAGCCAATTTCCAGTCAGTTTCAAGATGGGGTTCTCAATTATTCCTATATTCATCAGAAGACACACCAGCGGACCAAAGTTACAAAGCACAAAGGCATTTAACTGCATATCTGTCTGATTTTAATGTTCTATAAAAGCTGCTTTTTATCAAAAAAATCTGGCTTTTACATCAAGTGATGATTTGACATTAATGGATATACCTCTTCAGAAGTAATCAAAGAACTGAGGTTTTCTATCAAAGTACCTGATTGCACTTTAAACTTTATTTTTCTATGGTATGGCATGAACTGAGAATACTTCTTATGATTTAGGAACGATTATGCACTTCTATATTCCACCCTACTCTATATATAGTAAGTTCAGGCTTACAAGAATGGCAAACTAATCACAGAAGAGAAACGCTAAGGGTTGGAATGAAGCAGTTTGCTGCAGGGAGGACATGTATTTCATTTTGCTGCAGGGAGGACGTGTATTTCAACATTAAGAAGGCCTTGCTAATTTATTTTAGACTAAAACACTAGCAAATGTACACAGAAGAGACCATAGGGTTTTCATTTCCTAAGAAAAAATTTGTCGTATCGTAGAAGCTTTGCTCTGTTCTGATACTGCTTTTAGAACCAGGAGATACTATTTTTCCTCTGAGGTTCATGCTTTTTCTTATTAGAAGCTCAACATCTGTTCCACTGCGGCTAAAGGAGAATGTGGCTAATAGATTTAAAAAAAAAAAAGGAAAACTCAAATCAACAACAACTTCAAATCTCTGCAATTAGAATGTAGTCATCTGTAACTTGGCATCCTTAGAATATATATTCTGTAACAGCGTAAGGGAAAAGAAAGGTTTAGGTTGAATATGAGAGAAAAAATCAGAAGAGCAGCATTTTTAGAAAGGAATAAAAGCCTCCTGAGTAGTAGAAGACACACTTGGAATCACACTAAATTAAGCTTAGAAAAATATACTGAGAAGTATTCCTGACCAGTAGGAAAATGTATACTCTGACCCAAAGATGGTTTTTCCATTATTAATATGAGGCTTTCTAAGTAAATTTTAGAAATTTGAAAATTTGTTTAGTTTGAGATGCATGTAGCTAGTTTGAGAAAAAATGCGAGTACGTACTCTAAGCATTTACGGTTACTATTTTCTTCTGTTTGTGATTAAATATACACACCAAAATCATATGTATTTTGATTTTTTTCTCTTTTTCTCTGTGTGCTTGAACCATGATGAATATAATGAGTTGTTATTTGTAATACAAAATGTGGAATGAAAACTTGATGTGTTATGGCTTCCTCCTAGAAATGAGCCATTGTTACAAATGATTAGAAAAGAGTCAATCAATTATCCAACTACATTCAAGGATACATGAGGCACTGAACACATAATTTTATACAGTTACAACTCATCTGTCCTCTTGGCAAATTGTGGGTAACTGAAAGCTTATCCTCTTTTTTTCTTTCCTGACACAGAAAGATTTGGGTGAAATTCACTAATGTTTGGTAAGAAGCCCAGTTGCCTTTGTCTTGATTTGTTCTGATTTACAGCTTTGAGGAAAATAGTGCAAGCTCTTGAGTTTGGTTAATGCAGGCTTTACTTTAATTTAGGATTTCAGGCACAGTGTAATTTCAGAGCATTATGACTTACTGTTTGTACATTCTCAGCCAGACTTGGAGATCCTTAGACCATTGCCTCTGCTAACCAGCCTTAGGTTTAACAGTTTCTGTTTACAACTGTTCATAACTCAGTTCCTACCAAAAAAGGGGGTATTCGCCCAGGGATCTCATGCTCAGTCTAGTCTCAGATTCTTGAACGGCTTCCTTTACCGCCTGTTAAAGTTCTAGCCCCCTCTCAACGGTCCGGTCCAGAGCTACCTTCTCCAAGAAGCCCCTCCTGCTCCTTATTACTGCAGGCCATCCAGTCTGCTTTGTCTGCCCCTGGCCCTCCCCTTCTTTATAGCCTCAGATAGCTCTTATCATAGTCTGTCTTTGTGTTTGCTTGAGTCTTTCCTTTCTTCCCAGCAGATTATTCTTGAAGTAGAGAGTGGGTCTTACACACATTTCCTATGGCATCGAGTGAGTGCTGTGCACAGACTGTGTGTTTGACAGTAAACCCAACCTCAAATAACATGAGGTTCAGACTGTGTTTCAGGGACTGGGTGGGCACAATAAAAAACTATAAATTTTTACCCTCAAAAAATGAGAAAAATGGTTAAGACTTGTGAAAAGATTTTATGAGGAAGGGTTTAAAGGAAGTCCAAGGAGAGATAATAAACACCCTAAGTATTCACAAAATAAAAACATTATTGTGTGTGTGTGTGTGTGTGTGTGTGTGTGTGTGTGTGTTGGGGGTGGGGTGGATATGAGTGCCAAAGAAACCTTCAAGGAGAGAATGCAAGATAAATCACAAAGTATGCTAGAGACCAAGAAAGAAATTGATTGGGACTTCAAAATTCCATCCAGAAAAGTTTTAAGGAGCAGAAATCAAGTTGAGTGACCAAGGGTATTCAAGCTTCTTACAAGGCTTGGGAAGAAGGTTATAAAAGGCCCTTTATGCCAGTCAGAAACCATTGCAAAATAATGTGCTAGGAAAAGTCATCTGGTTTTTGTGTGTAAGATGTTTTAAGGGAGATGAGACTTGTCCCATTTTATGTTACCCATGTGGTGAAATCCTTCTGACACACATGCAAGGCAGTTCTCTGTGTAAAGAATAACAATTATTTAGAAATTTTCACAAAAAAATTCTTGCTTTGTAAGAGACTTAAAGTAAAATTCTTTTAAGAACAGTGAGCACTTCTGGTGAGTTTAAGATTATTTTTCTTCAACTTTTACAAAACTCAGAAACATAACTGAAGCATATACCTCTATTCCTGATTTACAAGGACAAAGACAAAAGTCCTTACGTTATTTCATTTAGACTGTAAGTCTTCCTCAGAGTCCTAGTCTTCAAAGAATCTCAAATGTGACTATTTCAAGCTGCATAGAGATAGACAGGACAGAGTGTAGAAACTTAAGAATTCAGATTCTTTTTTTCTTAAAAAATGTTGCAATGTCTTCTTAACTTCCTTGGGATAAATAAGATTCACAAGGCCCACTCAGCCATCTGCTTTGCTTGATTTCAGATCATTTCCATCTTTTCCAGGGACACAGAGGCAGATAACATATGTGCCTATGTGTGCATGTGTGAGCAAGTACATGTGTTCACACACATACACACAGAGTGCTTAGGTTGCGTTCTCTATATCAGGTTTTGGAAACAGTTCTTTTTTGAGGTTTTGTATAACCAGTTGTTTACCAATGATGCTTGCCGTAAAGTTATTTTAAAATACAGAAACTTTTTTCAAACGTTTTTCCTCTTTTGACAGTGAAAAAACAGCTCGGGTGATTATAGCATACCTCAAAGTCCATGCTACTTAGTGTCAGTTTCATGGTAGCAGGATGATGTAGTTTTACTTTTATGCAGGGTTCAGGGCTTGGGGGGGTGCTCTTGTTAAGAATTATGAGATTTGTGTCTAAATATGTATATAAGAGTGTAATGATTTAGATTGTGTCCCCTCAAAGGATATGCTAATATCCTGATCCCTAGTACTCAGAATTTGACTTAATTTGGAAATGTACCCAAGATAAGATTATAAAATGGTCATTAGGGGGTCTTTATAAGAAGAGGTAAGGACATACAGACAGAGACCTGAAGTGAGAAGAAGTTTTTATGGAGACATAGGGAGAGGGGCCGCAAGAAGTTAGAGGCAGAAACTGGAGTGATAAGTCTACAAGCCAAGGAACAATAAGAACATTCAGCAAGTGGCCAAAAAACATATCCATAGATCCTTCAGAGAGATCATGGCCTTGCCAACACCTGATTTCGGACTTATTCAGAACTGTGAGAGAATGAATTTCTGTCATTTTAAGCCTTTCTAGTTTGTAGAACTTTGTTGTGGCAGCCCTAGGTAACTAAGACAAACAACAATGAGCTAATCTCTGGAACTAGGTGAATCTAAGAATGCCACAGAGGATAGCACTTTCACCCACAACGGTTGAGAAGAGCACAGCAACCTCTCCCCTCTAGGGACCATGCACACCACTGATTCTTTGTTTTTATGATCTAAATTCTACAGAGAAGTTGTTGAACTAAATAACAATACCAGCTAACATTTACTGAACACTTATTAGGAGCCAGATCCTAGTCTAAACACTTCATGTGTGTCATCTGCTTTAATGCTACAGCTACCTATCTGAGGTAGATTCTATTATCCCCTTTCACAGATGAGGAAATTGAAGTACCAAAAGGTTAAATAACTCACCCAAAGTTACAGAGCTGGGAGAGATGTGGTCTGAATCCAGACAGTTTGACTTCTGAGCCCCCCCTCATACCAAGTGTTCACTTCCTTTTCACTCTTTCCAGAATCCCATGGCATTGTGCTCTTTCGGAGGAGTGAAATTAGGAAGGAGAAATTAATGTTGATAGAGCACCTTTGTAAGTAGGTGACATGCTTTGATCTGTTATCCTATTTTATCACTTAATCCTCATAATGACTCTTTAAAGTAGTTGCTCTTGTTTTGCTTACAGGTAAAGGAACTTGTCTAATGGTTTGTAAGTGGTACCAGGATTTGATCCTGAATCTAATAAATGGCATTTATTCAGTACCTGTTCTGTACTATGGAATGTATATATATGTGTGTGTGTGTGTCTGTGTGTGTGTATATATGTGTGTGTGTGTGTATATATATGTGTATATATATATATGTGTGTGTATATATATATATATTTATAATTTACAACAATCTGGTAAGGGAGTTGTCTCTGGGAGTCATAAGAATGAGGTTATCAAAAATGAACAGAAATCCTAAGTAGGTTTCAGCCTGTGGAAGGCAGGCTAGCTGGGCTGACATGCTGTATCACAAGAAAGAGATGCACTTGCCCATGGGTTGAGTAGGATTCAGATGTATCTATCACCTAGAACTTGACCTTGGTTAAAAGAGAGGATGTGAAAACAGTAAGAAAACAGATCATGGGTTTAAGGTCAGGCTGTTGGCATAGAGAGATGGGAGGATGGCTAAAGGCAGGAAAAATATCATTACAAAGGAAATATCCCATATAAGACTAAACTATCTTCTTGCTGTGGAGAACATAGTTCCCATGGGCACATTTGGCATGAAATGTTTGATTCTGTGGCAGAAATACTGTTTTTTTTGTTTGTTTTTGTTTTTTACATCCTTTCATATGTCTGGGTGATATTTTCCATAGTTTAAGCCAGGTGGGAGCTGCCCATGTATAGCCTCCATAAGGCCTAGCCAGTATTGATGACTGTAACACTTCCTAAGATTTTTTAAATTGTATTGTCTTTTGCTTATGTTTAAATTACCGTAGAACCCTATGTGCATGGCTCATGAGAGAGGTTCCTGATATCAAAGAAGGTTTCTGGTATCAAATGAGTTATGACTCATTTTCCAGGTGAGGATCTGAGACTTAAAGAGGTCCAGGATCTTGTCCGAGGTTAGAGAGCTGATAAATGAGAGAGCCACAATTTGAAGTCAGGTCTGTTGACAGCTGGAATGCGTATCAGAGTATAGCAACACACTTTCTTTTTTGCAGAATTTCACCTCTTTTGCTTGCACAGTTTTTTATCTTGGCGATTTCTTTTCTCATCCAAACTTTATGTGAAGCTATTCCTGCGAGCTTGTGTAATGGAGAAGAGCCTCAACTGTCGGCTGATCTGTATTTAGGAAGTACTCTGGCTGCCACTCATCCTTAAACTATTGCAGAACTTCTCTAAGCATTCTCAGTCCTCAACTTTCTTTCCTTCACAGAAAATTGTCAGGAAAAATGTTAAAATAGATCATATCACAAAAACCTGCAGTAGTTTGCCATTACTGATAAATAATTGTTTCTGGCTTCTGTGCCCATGAGACCATGAGACTCAGGTTTGAAGTGTTTTAAATATGCAAGCACTCATGTTTCACCACGGACAGAAGCTCTTAAGCTGAGTATTGGGCAGATAAGTTTTGTAAGTATATGTATTTTTTTAATTATAAAGGACTACATGCACAAGATAATCTCCCCCTTTAGCCACCCCACCCCCCAAATAAAACTATTTCCAGGACTTGGGAACAACTTTCATTCCTTTTATGGTTAACTGCATAGAGCTGGATAATGGTTCTCATAAGAAAATGCTTCATAGGTGAATGTGATTCACACCAAAGGTTGCCACACACTGATGACAGAATGAGGACCAAACTCATTGGGCTGACATTTAAAGTTCTTTATAATCTTACTCGTTAACTATATCTTTCTCTGGGTCTGATGTTAGGGTATAGACATTTTCAAGATCCCGATGTCTTTTCTCATATTGTTCTCTCAGCCTGTTATGTCCTAACTTCCATTTTCTTTCTATTATTATTATTGTTACCCTTCATGTACTCACTTCCAATGCATTTCCTTTATGTAAGTGTCATCTAATCTGTTTTCCTACCTTCTTTTTTGTCATTTTCCTTAATACTTCCAGACCATTGATTTTAGCTGCTCAGAACTATTCAGTGGCATCACACACTATGCTCATTTAACTCATGAGACTCAAACTGCAGACCTCTAGAAGGAAGAGAGAAAGAGAAAGAGCAAAAGATGATGAGTAGAAATCCAGTGTTCCTGCAGTTGGAATCAGTCCTCCTGGTCCTTATAAAGATTTTTAAGCAAAGTTTGACTCCACTCAAAATTCACATTACTTGCTGACTTTAGAGCCCCACTCCCCCAGCGAGATACCAGTCCCAGTTAATTAGCTGTTTGCATATGTCAGTGCAATCTTATTTTATTCATATGTGATTACTTGCACACAATATACTGCAGTGCTTTCTAGGCACATTATTCCCCTGTTTCTTCTTTGTTGCTTGAAAAAGTAGTAACCATTAAGTATAACATAATGGTTACAGTTCCAGGCTCTAGAGTTAGTCTGCTTGGATTTGAATCTCAGCTGTACCTCCTTGGGTAGAATGACATATATTCTAGTTTACCCAGGATAGTCCTTTTTTATACCTACTGTCCTAGCATCCTTTCCTGTTAGTTCTTCCTTTCACTCTCAAAAATGTTCTGGTTTAGATGATAAACCATATAATCATGGAATCACTTAGTCACTTGAAACTGGAGCTTTTTCATCTGTAATGTGGAAAATGATGACATCTACTTAAAGGCTTATTTCTAAAGCATGAAGAACAGAATTTTGCACTAGTAAATGCTCAATAAGCATTAGCCATATTTCTTTATTGTTTTGTTTTCATGTGGCGTCTGTGTCTAAGTCATACAGTTTAGAGCTTGTTCAGCAATATTCAGGGCTATGGCTTACTCATGCAATTTTAAACTTTCAGGAGATTATTGTGATATATAAATTTTGTTGAAGCAAGACATTTCATTGTCTCGTATCAAAAGTTGTCATTATATTTACATTCATACATACGTATATATAGAGAAACACATGCACATGTATTTAATTTTTTATCAATCTATAAGTATATAGACACATGCAAACAATCAGGGCCACTCAGATAGGATGCCCTCAGGCACTAAGAAACATATACAAAGTCACATGGTGGTCTGTAATAATTAGATAATTATCCGTGAGGAACAGGGATAACAAGATATGATCAATATTTTATGTCTTTATAAGCTCAACTTTTGACATTTTTTTAAGAGCTTTAGGGGTTGGAGAAATCAGAAGTCAGTATTACTTATAACTAATGAAATACTAACTAGAATTTTGGTTTAACAGGTTTGGGGTTGAAAAGCACATTTTGGGAAAACTTTGTAAATAATACAAGACAGGAAAAAGGCAGTGATTAATTAGGTCACAAGTTCATTAAGAGAAAGCGTCATATGAGATTTACAGATTTCTAAGCTACTCAGTAGACCTCAGTAAGTGGTTGAGAATCTGAGCTGTAAGAAATGAAACTCGAATAAATAACTACCAAGATCAGAACAAGTGTAAATCTTACTCTACATGCCTTCAGAGTTGAGGCAGAAGCCATCTAGAATGCAGTCTCATTCCTAAACCTCTGAGAAGCAGGTCATTACTCTTGCTACTTTGAGAGAGGAGCCTGTCAATCAAGCAAGCTTATTTTGCAGGTTCTGGAGGGGAGGATAACACATTAAGTTTTACTCTCTCTTATGTGCAGTAACACTTTATCTCAAGTGCCCATTAGCCAGCACACTCTCTAATTTGAGCTGAATTATGATGAAAGCACTCTCGTGGGAGTCCAAAGCATCTGCCTCAACCAGCCGCTGCCATTAGTTTACAAGAATGAGTCTCTAGCCATACCCAGCAGGGTGAGGTGCTCCTTCCAGGAACTACACAGTTTACTCTATTGACGAATCAGAGGAAACCTTTGTTCTTTGTTTCTCTAACATCACCTGTGCTGCCTGGAGAAGCCAGGAGTCTTCATTTCTTCTTTTTATAATGACATATGTGACACTTCACCCTGGGATTCAGATCATAATTTTTCAGTTCCTTTTTTCATGTCATAATAAAAAATTCTAGGGCATATATAGTGTCAGCTTCCTTTCAGATTCATCATTTCAATATTTTCATCTGCTACAACTGTTTAATTAGGAAAGGCTCCTCTTGGTAGGCTCCTTTTGTATAACTTTAATGAAACTGAAGAGCATGAAATGTGGTTTCCCTGCTTTTAAATGAAGCTACTTTTATAGAAATAAGATGAGAAATGGAGAAATTGTTGAAGTCACAGTGCATGAAATTAAGGGAGACCAAACTGTATTGGCAATAGTGTTTTTTTTTTTTTCTCCTAAGTTGATGTTTTGAGGACCAAGGTTGTGGCTGCTAACAAACAGGGCTGATGCTGTTCTCTCTCTTTTTTTTCAATTTCATAGATTTCTCACAGACATACCCTTAAGGATTCAATTTGTTGTTGTTTAGGAAAATTGTATGAAGCAAACTATGTACGATGGAGGGCTATTTTCAAACAACACAAAAGCAAATTAATGATGGCATCTAGTTATGAGATAAAACCTGAAATTGTGCTGGAATTCAAGTAAAGCAGGATTCAGTGTGTGGAACTGAAAACAGAATAATTACAGAAGATTTAAAGCAACTTACGTTATAATCATATGTCATGCACTAGGAGGCCCTACCAAACCAATATGGTATTAGTTATGTGGGTATTCTAGTCATCCTCAAATTTTCTACCATGCTGTTCTGTCTTTCAAATATAAAGGAAAGAGATGAAGCTATACTTTTCTTGTACATTAATCAATATAACAACCATGCTGGAAATTCAAGGGGTTTGCATTGCCTTGCTGTACAATTTAGGCATTTTTTTGGTGGGGTGGATGCAGGTCATGGAACTGGTTTTAATTGCCAGTTTCAAGTTATGAAGATACTGAGTGAGATTTTCCTGCTGACCTAGAATAGAATAGATGGTTAGTACTCTAAGATTGGAACAAAAAGACTTTAAGCCCTGAGTTTAAAGAGAGAACTTCCAAGAGTCAGCAACAATTGGGTCCTGAAATCTCCATCGGAAATTATTAGCTCGTGAAGCCCAGTCTTCACTGCAGCAGACTGTGTAAAGGAGAACTGAGGAGGCAGAGAGAGTGAGTAAGAAAGGCCTCACGGGCTTGTGTGCCCCTCTTCTCCTCATGGGACATCTGGGTTTTTGTCAGCTCCTACCCCATCCACCTTGTGTATGGGGGAATCAAGAGCTGAGAGGGTTGGAAGATAAGACCAGACCTTGCTTCCTTTTTCAGAAAACTGAACAGTAGAGAGACTCCCTAAGGCCTCCTGGTAAACTCTGAAAGACAACCCCCCTCAGTCGGTTGGCTGGTCGGTTGGTCGGCACTTGGTCTTCTGATATTGAGGACACATAGATGGCCATTCAAGGTTAACTGGAAAAGCATTGACAAGCAACGGGGAGGAAGCTACAGCCATTGCATTTAGTTTAGAGAACTTTGCACCTCCTTTCCATCACTCCACCCACCTACTCCAACCCCAAGAAGTCCAGCCTTGAAAAAGGAAAAGGATGAATTAGTGTCTTACTCTCTTCCCCTCAGAGATGCTGGTTAAGAGTGAAAGAGCTGACCAGGCCCTGCTCTCCACACCCAAGCTATTGAAGCTGCAGACCTGGCCTTGGCCAAGGGAGAGCTGAGGCAGAGAACAGATCTAAATGAGATGCGAGAACAGTTTTAAACTGGAGCATGTTCTAATCATTGAGAGTGAACTGAAATGCATGAGACTTGCTTAAATGTTGAATAAAACAAGGTTGAAGGCAGTGATTGGGGGGAAAAAGTAGTAGTTTGTACCCAAAAAGTCAGTTCAATTAATTTCTGTTGGATTCCTTTGATAGCTTTTGATCTCTTTTTATAATTTTCTTTTGATTTTAGGATAAAACCACCGAGGTAATCCCTCTTTAAATAACTAAAGTTAAATAAACACAAATGCTGAATTTTTTCCTCACAAAATCCTCAGAGGTTTCCTACATTTAATATCACATTAAAAATTTCCCCAAGAGGAGAGATTTCTGGAAAAAGAAAGCAACAAAAAAAAGAACAAAAAACTCCCTACAAACCCCACAACATTGTTCTGCCATCTCCACTTTTTAGCAATTATTTTAAACAGTGCAAAGTCAAGTAAATATTGTATTATAACTAGTTATCTTTCTAGAATGATTAATTTTCTATTTTAGCTCTGGGTAATAAACTCTTTCTTACCCATTTGTCCCAGGTTGGGTTTTTCTCTTTTAAGAGAAGTTCCTGGGCATATGGAAGTTCCTGGGCTAGGGATCTAATTGGGACTGTGCCACTAGGCCACCTGATCCAAGCCACATCTGCAACTTCCTCATCAGCTTGAGGCAATGCTGGATCCTTAATCCACTGATCTAGGCCAGGGATCGAACCTACGTCCTCACAGACACTATGTGGGGTCCTTAACCCTCTGAGCGACAACAGGAATTCCCAGGTTGGGTTTTTAAAGAATCCGTCTCTGTGGTGGAGATTTGTGTGGAGGAAATTTGCTGGAGAGAGTGTCCGGATCCACACTGGTGAGGGAGTAAAGGGAGCAGAAAGGAGTATAGGGAGAAGTCAGTCACAAGGTAGTTGTAACAAAGGCTGTGGTGGTTCTTTAGAGCTGTTCTGAATTCGGGTGGCAGGGTTGGGCGTTTAACACTGCCTGCTTGGGCCAGCCTTGGATGCAGGATGTTCCTAGGAGGGGGAAGTTATCTGACTCCACTGAAGGCTTCAGCTGCCAACACTCCCAGCAAGCTCTCTGGAAAAAAGAAAAACAAAACAAAACCAGCCCCTCTACCGCATCCTTATTTTTTTGTTTGCTGATTTCTATAGTGTACAGAATCCCATCGTGACTGATTTCAAACTGTTGTTTCAATGTCATCGAATGTGAGTTGGGAAGAAATGCTCACAGTTCACTCTCAGGAAGCAGGAAGAGCTGTCCCAGCACATCATCGGTTCAGTCCTTGGAGGGCGGGAGGATCTTGATAGTGTCCCATGGCATCCACCACAATGAATTCTTTTCATGTAAAGAAATACTTCTGAAACTTTAAAACTTTTCATCTACATTGGGCACACCATAATAAGAAATTGCAAGTTTCAATTCAGTGAAATTAAATACCCCAAGTGAGAAAGTCATTTATATTCCATGATATCCCAGCAGCCTATTCTTATTTGGCAGTCTCAGGCTCTGAACCAACAACAACATCTGCTGGCAATTTATTCTCTATTATCTTCTGCCTACTACTTAACCTACTGGATCAAACAATTCTGTGTTCACTGTTCCCTATCCACCTGTAAGTTGGAGTGTTCACTTGTAAAAATTTAAATGTAGCTTTAGAAAAAATTTCATATCCTGATTTTAATTAGGTTATAAAATTTTCAAATATTTAGTAAATATTTCCCCCAGTCCACTGCGCCTTTGGCCAATTTGTAATTTATTTCCCTATGGTGTCAGCGTGATTGACTTTCTGAAGGCTTAGGAAGGGCAAATAGTATAATAGGATTGTTGACAATAAAATGGAGAGGTGCTAAATGATGGCGCGTGCTTGTGAATACCTGCTGTTTTGGGACCCACTGAGATCGCTGACCTCAGAGCCTTATTTGCTTTTCTCACTTACCCATCAGAGATGGGCCTTTATTCTCTCTGGGATGCTGTCTTCCCTTGTCCACTTGGAAATGAATGCTGTAACATAGCTCTCATTCTTGTCTCTAATCTGAGAGAAGATTGTGTGCTTCAGTGTAGGAGACGCACATGTAATATGTACTTTTTTGTTGGATTACTCTGACAAGTAAAGGAGCATGTGGCAAATATTGTTCTCACAAGTAAAAGGAAGGCAGTCGAGGCCCTTGAAATAAGACACAAGAGGAATTTTCAAAACAATAAAGTATTTTCACTCTTTATTATAATAGTTATCTCTGGTCTTCATTAAGGTGTAAAATAGGCCCCACTTTGGTTTTTCACCCATTTAATTTCTTAGTTTATTTTCTATGAATTGGTGGTTTTCTTTATTTCTGGGCATGGCTCCCAGAATTGTACTGCCTTAGACAAGAAAGCCCTGTAGTCCCTAGGAAGGGGCAGAAATGTGAATGATATTTTAGTAATGGCAAAGGCTAAGCTGTTATAACAAAGGAAACCAGAAATAAAATAGCTTGATTAACACAGAGTTTGCTTTCGGGTAACATCTCGGCCAGTCCAGGCCTGAGTGATAATGGATCATGAAGGACAGAGTCTTTGACGAACCCAAATTTCTTCTGTCGTGTTCTGCCATGTTCACCATCCTCTAGACTGCCGCACTAACTGGCAAGGCTCCGGGTGGAATCTGGGGTGCAAATAGGGCTGTGCTCCAGTTCAAGGGGAGGGAAAAAGTCCAGAGCAAGAAATTTCTTTTTAACAAAGAGACCGTAAACTTTAAGATCCAAGTGTTACTTCTACTCACTTTCCACTGGGGGTTGGAAAATGTAATTTCTAACGGACGACCATGAAATTATGTGAGAGCAGATTTGGGGGGATGGCTAGCAGTCTGCCACTCTGGCACCCTAAATATCCATGTACACATTTGTTATCATCTTATTGTGTTCCAAGGGAAACAGTCCAGCATCCCACCCATTGCCACATCAGCTTGAAGTCTAGGAACTCTGGGTGATGATGGAGGGTTCTCTTCAACAGCTGCAGATGAAGTTCTTTGTCATCTGGTGAACATAAACCAATAGGCAAATTATCAGCCTAAAATATGATAACTTCAATCCAAAGCTCTTATTCGTAAAACAGAAGAATTGGAAATGCAGCAGTCCTTAGTGACAACAAAAACGTCCTACCCCCGCAGTGGAGTACAGTTTGTAATTAGCCATCTGGCCACCTCTCTTTGTGCTTTCTGGGAGAGACGTCTTGTCCATTTTCCTCTGTGGACCCCAGCTTTATCCTTTGTAAGAGTCTCACATGGTAGTTTTTCTCTATCTGGAGTGGGTGTTGAAAAGTAAAGGCTTTTGCTGTCTGCTCTGGCAGAAGCAGGCCTAAGACCTAACATGTTGCTAGACTGGTAATTTCTTTGGTCATATAATTTCTTAAAAAAATGTAGGCCTTTCAACCTATTTGCTTTCATTAATTTCTGTTGATAAGTAACCTTTAATAAAAGTTTTTATTTTCTAGATACAGTTTTATGCCTGCTGATTCTCTTTTATTCTGGCATCATTGCCCAGTCTACCTCCCAATTCTTTGGTTAGGCTTGGCCTGGAAGATAATGCTCTGATGTCTATACTGGAGGCAGCTCATGCCAAGACATCTTCACAGGAGGTGTTTGAGAGAGGATCCAGGTAATTGACTTATGCTCTGCTATTTTCTGTGTAGAACCAATCCAGCTTGTGTTTCCAATCTTGTGAGTCTCCAAATTTCTGGATTCTCAGGTGATTTAGATTTCAGACTTTGGGCAGAGAGTGTCTCACTTAGCAGATTTGTAGCACTTTACGTCTGCTTTCAAACTGACAAATTCTTGTCTGAGTCTCTCTCTTCTCAGGTATCTTATTAAAAGTGGCAAGGAACAACTACCTTCTAAATTTCTGTGTGTTTCTCATCACTTCCTCCACAGCCATAGGCCCCAGGGATATGCTTTCTGAATTGACACGGGTGAGAGTTTTGCTAAATGCTTTACTGGGCATAACAGGGGCTATAGAAGGCCAGCAGGCAAGCTTTTCACTACCCACCTGCCAATTTCTAAATCAGTTTAGATAAGTATTTTAGGTTTTGTTACTTAGTATCCTGCTTCCAGTGCTAATTTCTATATTAATCAAACTAAGTCAAGGTAAACGTTATGTCGCTAAAACAAAGAGATCCCAGAATGTGACTTTTATAAGAAGTTTTAGTTTGGCTGCTCCAGGATCTCAGGGTAGTTCTGCTACTCAAATTCAGTGGTAAACCTAGATTTCTTCCATTGTGTCATTCCACCCTCCCCCTATACCCTACCCTAAATGCTTGTTTTTATGGAAGAGAAGGAGAATGGATTTGAGAGAACTAACTAGTATTTGGACAAAATCATTAGGAAATAGGCCCAAAATGTTACGTGTAAGATTAATTAATACTTTAGAAATCATGACACTATGCCATCAATCTCATTGCTTTCCTCTTTCACAAATAATTGAGAATCTTAAGCCATCTGCACAAGTGCCTTTTTGACTAGAATCATCACATCATCCAGTTGGATGAAATCATCTAATCAGCTCCAACAGGAGGCATTTGCGGGTAGTTGAAATGTCTGGGGACTGTTACTACCATTTTAATGCCCAAGAGGCCTGAATTATGAGTGACGGACATGACCTCAAAACAGAGCATTCTCTTACTCAAAATTCATGAAAAACTAAATTTCTTAATTCACAGCCCTCATCTTCAGGTCATTAGTGTCAAAACTGACACAAGACTATAGATTTTCTGACTGTTAGGATCACTTTCTAAATTCCAATCCTTGAAGAGAAATTACACTTACCCATTTTGAGAGAAATTACACTTTAAAAAAAGTTAGAAAATTTTTTCCTCTGCTCTTGGCTCCCACCTGTTCTATAGCAACAGCACCTTACCTGCATAATTTTGTCTTTTCCTACCATATTTGAAGAGTCAAAAATTGGTTAAAAATAGAATGACAGTTGTAGGGGAAGGAAATAAAAATCTAAATACAGTATCTCTATATGCATATCTAAATAGGGATATAAACAGGCAAATATAGACTATGACTATAATGCACTAAGACTTTATTTTGGTATGAGGTTAATGGCATCAATCTCATATTCAGCCTTATGTATATGAAGGTGCTGTGCTTGCCCTTTTCAAATAAAGAAGGTTTGGGAGTGAAGAGTGGCGGCACTGGGATGTGGGTGGTCAAGCCCATGGGCACTGGGCAGATGTCTGTGGCTCGAATGTCAGGTCAGAGGCTTCGTGTCTAGGAGGCTGAGACCAAGGAACCAAGGGAAAGAGAAGAGGCAAAGGAGAGAACCCCCGCGTCAGGAAGACCTCAGAGACCAGTGTGGAAGCAAGCCAGCAGCAGACTTGCCTGCAGGCAAGTGGGCAGTGAAACAATCCGTGAGGCACCAGGAAAGGAGGACTCAGCACTGGGATGTTGCTGCAAACCACGTAACAGCAACAGCAAAATAAAGAAGAAACAAAACACGGCCATATCAGCAATAGTAATAAATACCATAACAGGATTCCCAGGGAAAGCCACCTTGTCACCTGGAAGGGATGATGAAATAAGGAATGGTAAATACATTATCTACACTGGAGGCACAAAAGCTGGAAGAGCAAGTTGTGACATATTTATCTTAGCCTGTTGAGTATGTAAAAGAGCATATTGTGACTGCAGGCCCAAAGGTGCCACCGAGGAGGGACAATATAACCATTTGGCTTAGGATCTTTGTGTCTTTCCCTTTTATGTATTGTTTAAGCCATGAAAAAAAATGATAAAAATAGAGATGACAGGTTTTGGAGGAGGAAATGTAAAATGAAATACATTATGTATGTATGCATAAATAGAACTAAAACACAAATATGGAAGAAGATACAGTAAGAACACCATGGCACTGATGGCAGAGTCTGCATCAGGAGTGGGTACAAAGATGCATCCTTTTCTGTAGGTCCCTGTGAGCTGTTTATTTTAATTTGCTGAGAGGATCGAGAATGTGTGAACTTGCTCGCTCTTTTTAGAGTCTAAGACTGTCAGGTTCTGGAGCTCCTTTGAGTTCCCTATAATGTTCTGATTTCAAATAGTTTCATATATGGTTAAAAAAAAACGGGTAACTTTTTATTTGCCTCCTTAAAAACCTGTCCCATCTTTATAGTATAGTTGCTGCTGACTGGCATTTTCCAATCTGGTACCAGGGAAAATCACCTACGCTTTTTCTCAGAGTCCTAACACAATTGAACATCTATCTTTTCTCTGTGAATGACACCCTCTCATTCCCAAGCACATAGAATTTTACTTTTTTTTGACTATGGCTTCAGTTTAACAGCTTAGTTTGTGGGCGTGTTTGAAAGATGAGCTGGCTAGCCACTCACCAACCCACGTACCAAATTTCTCTTGGTTTATGTGGTCTATTCTGGAGTTCATGACTTTAAAACAGGAGGAAGTGGGTAATGCAGGATCATTCACTCTCCTTCCCCCTGTTGATGAAATTTCTTGCTACCGTGAACTGCAGAGCCATAGTTGGCTCGTGACAGCCAGGGTGGCAATAGCCTTTCACTGAGGTGGTCACATCCTTCTTATTCTTGAGTCTTCTTTGCCACAATTACCAGCTGTTTCTTTGCCTTTCTCTGGCTGCATTCCAGCCTGCACTGTGTCATGTTTAGTGATTAATCTGGCTGCTGAAAGAGAATCAAGAAAGAGAATCTTGGAAAGTTAGAGCTTTAGGGGAAACTTAAGGATCATCTGCTTCACCTCGTCTTTTGCAGACTGCGGAAAGAAATCTCATGAAACACTAGCTGGAGATGTGAGTAAGGGCAGTGCTAGTCCTGGAACCCAGGTCTCCTTCTGGTCTATTTCCAATAGGCCATGAATATTTCCTTGCCATAAATAGGAGTCTGCACAATGTTATCTGAGTATTTGCTTTATAAATAGACTTCCAGGGTGCCTTTTTTCTTTATGTTTTATATAATAACACTGCCATTAGCATCAATTTTCTGCCACTGCATAGTTAGCAAAGAGAAGAAGGAAAAATCGCTATCCTCTTTTTTTTTTTCTGTTTTGGGACTTTTCTCCAAGGAAGACCTAAATATAAAAAGAGGATGGATGTTTGATACCTCTTTTTTTTTGCCCTATATAATTTTTGCCTTTGGAAAAAAAAAGTATACTTATTTCAGATTCCTGAGAAGACAGTGGATTCCTCTGCTCTGTGGGAGATCTCCTTCTCTTCTCTTCATATCAGCATCCTCTTGGATTTAATCTTGAAGTGCAAAATGTTGTCTGACTGGCTTGGCTAATATCTTGAGTAGCTCCTGCATTGTAACTAAGGTCATGGAAATCACTCCTCACAGATGGCTGCGTCCCCTTCCCTTTGTGACAGTGTCTCAGCTAAAGCATTTTCAGGTGTGTTTCCTGATGGTTACTTGGGATTATGCTGCCATATGGTGTCAAGAGCAACATATACATCAATAGCTTCTGGATAATAAGTACCTGAAGAGCATTTGTTAGAGATTCATGGGAACCCCAGGGGTCTGGGTGTGCAGTCATTGTGTGCTATTCTATTTATTCATTTATTTGTGCTTTTTTCATTTATCAGCTATTTAGCGAGTTCCTACTTTGGGTGGGTGTTGGGTTTACTGCACTAAATGAGATACAATCCCTGCTCTCCAGAAGCTTAGAGTCTAGTTGGAGAGATGGATAAAAATGTGCGTGATTATATAATTTGGTATGAATATCACTCTGAAAAAGGCAAATTAGAAGAATAATAGAGGACGCACAAAGACATTGCTTTTCATTTGATCTGAGAGGGCAGAGACCTTTTCCTGACATGGCAATGCTTGAGTGAGTGTTTAAGGATAGGTAGGCACAGGCCAGGCATTCAGGGAGGGAAGGAAGCCCAGGCAGAGGAGAGAGCATCGCAGTGGCACAGAGGAGGAGTGAGAAAACAGGTTCTCTTGGGAAATGACAATGTTTAAGTATGGAAAAGGGGGATTACATGAGAGAGAAGGCTGGAAAAGCAGTGGGGGCCCAGATCATAGATATTCTTCTCAGCCAAAATTAAACTTTATACTTTACTGTGAATTTAATGGAAGCCATTAAAACATGGTATAAAGAGATCTGTAGATTGGAAAACTGAGATGGGCAATGAGGGTGGTTTGAAGGGAAGCTGTGAAACCGAATGCAGAGAGATGGATTAAGAATCACCTATTGTAGTTTACACAGAAATGTGGGTGGCATGAAACAAGGCTGTGATAGTTGGGGATAGACAGAGGGGGCTCAGAGCTGTCATAGTGTTAGAATTGATAGGATTTAGTAACTGGCCAGGTGTGAAGAAGGAAGCAGACTAGAACGTCATTCAGCAACTGTGCTGGTACCATTTACTGTGATAGACAGTGAAAGGGCAAGTCTGATGAGGGTGAGGCTGGGCTTGGGGACAGAACAAAATGCCTGTAGTACACACAAGACTCTGTCCAGGAGGTAGTGAGCACATAGGTCTATAGCTCAGCAGAGATGTTAGGCCAAAGACTCAGACTTGTAGTAGGACACTGGCAAATTTGGGTGCTGAAAGTCTATAGGCGGATAAGACAGCCAGGAAGACAAGCTAAATGAAATGGTGGGTCTGAATTTGGCTTCCTGGATGTAAATCCCGGAAGGATTTGTAGGCTGTGTAACTCTGGAAAGCTATTCACCTCTCCAAACCTTGATTCCCTTCTCTGTAAAAGGGGAATAATCATAGTAACCACCTCACGCATCATGTGGAATCCTAGTCAGGTGCATGGCACGTGGTAAATGCTGATTGATCTTAGCTACTATTATTGCATTATTAAATTGATGGTCTAAGGTGGGAGTTGAAAAGAAGATTGCAGATGAGGGATGTTTAACATTTTAGAGAGAAACAAGTGAGAGGAAACAGGAGCTTTGAGGGTAAGCCAGGAGCAGCTTAGAACGAGGGAGGGAATACATTTCAGAGTGAGTGGCCAACAATGTCAGATAGTACTGTGAGCTCAAGAAACAGTAGGTTCAGCAAACAGTGTGATACTTTTCAAGGACAATTGCATTAGAGGGAGGAAAAAGGAGGCAGACCCTAGTGGATTTAAAAGCAAATGGAAGCTGAGATAATAGAGACGGGAGTACTCTTTTAATAAGTTTGACTATAAAAATAAGGAGTTCTCAGTATCTAGGGGAAGTTTTAAAGAACAGAGAGGGCTTTTGTAAAGTTGGAAGGAAAATGGCAAGTTCGTAAACTGAAGAAAAAAGATATACATGCAGGATGCTGAGACCCAGATTAAAACTCTATATTGATCTCTCCCTCCTAAGCCAGATAAAATGTGTTATGCCCTAAAGTTCAAGGTCAAGGCAGAAAAGAGGAAGAGAACCAACTTTAGCTAATTTCCAGGCATTGTACAAGGGCTTTCCCTTTAATCCCTTATTGGATCTTTATGGAGACTTGCCAAAAGAGTTGCCCATTAATAATTCATATTTTCCATCGATAGAAACCAAAACTTACTGAGAATAGGTAATTCACCCAAGGTCACAAATAAAAGTTGGGAATTTGACTATACTCTCTTCCTTTCTAAACTTATGTTTCTTGAGCTATTTAGTAGTTTCAGTTATGCAAAAGATTTGTGGAGAGTGCATATTTATTATGATGGATGCTTGTAACACACTATCAGCACTCTGCCCACATCCCCTTAGGCCCCATTTTCCTGAACATTGGCTCTCATTGCTCTTTCTTTACAACTAGCACCTGCACCTCTTTGTTGGAAGGCTGTCCTTAACCTCTAAGAGTGAACTTTCCTGGATAAAGACTAGAAATTCTGGGAAAATTGGGTTTATTACTGCCACTCCATACTCCTAGCCCTTAAGCAGTGCTTAAAGGTTGCCATGGTTTAATACCCAGCTCTTTGGTCCCTGATATAAAACTCCGAGATATGATTTATACTGTCACCAGATTTCCTCCAGGGAATTGAGCTGGTTACCCTCTCTGGTCCTTTGTTTGATATTACATCTTCTTTTGGCCTCTGTATTAGTTTCCTGTTACTCTTGTAACAAAGCGTCACACAACTCATGACTTAAAACAAATAAACAAAACTTATAATTTTATATTTCTACAGAAGTCTTATCTCAGTAGGCTGGAGGTGTTTGCAGGAATTGTACTTCTTTCTATATACTAAATAGGTGGATCCTTTTCTGTGCAGAAATTCTTTCCCACGTTTCTGTGGTCTTGTTTCCTTGGTGACTATCAGCAGGGCCCCACCCTGAGCTCCTAAAGGCCTCTTTCTGGTCCTTGCAGATGACTCCAGTATCTAAGAACCAACATAGGGCATCAAGCCCTTCTTGTGCTGCCATTGTCCTGACTTACCTTCTTAAGGACTCCTGTAATTAGATTGGGCCCATCCATGTAATTCCCTATTTTATGACCAGATGATTACTAACTTTAATTCCATATGTAAACTTGCTTCCTTTTTGCCAAAATATTCATAAATTCTGTGTATTGGGAGGTGGGCATGTTTTGGAGGAGGCATTATTATGCTACTACAGTTTCCTTGTGGTCTCACTTCCCTAATACCCCTAATGGTTTCTTCTGGAAACACTGCCTAACAAATCCCTTTCGTTACTGATTTATTCGAGGGTCTGCTTATGGGGAATTCAGCCTAAGGTAGTGAAGAATGCTCTGAATTCAAGAATTGTCTCTCTTAACTGAATTAGGAGTGGCCAGTAGGGAGGTTAGGCCAGCTCTTCTAGTACAGGCAGAAAACAACCAATCCTATGTCTGTGTGGGGACCTGCTGGACTCACTGGCTTTCTGGCAGTCAGGAATGAAGAAGAGGGGAGACCTTGCTAATGAGATTCTCTCTGCTCACCTGAAATCCTCTGCACATCATCAGCGTGGCACCCTCACAGCCTGCCTACCCGCGCGAGTCTCTGTGTGTGGCATTTATAAATACAAGCAGGCGGTTCTGCCACAACTGTCAAAGGCGGCAGCTCGTTAGTGAGCAGCAGATCCCAGCCAGGGCTGGCCCAGCCCTGATGCTATGTGGTGAGGCATAGAAAATGAACATGCCACCCAGTTTAGGGTCAATACGCAAAACAGGAAAGGGAAAACTGGAAGCTTGACAGTCTGTCACAGTGATTATTAGCTGTCTCCCGGAATCCTGTGGGCTCCTAGCTCCCTACACACTTAGCCAGCCGCGCTCTATAACAGCTCTTTAGCACGCATCCTTTACTCTGTGTATCACTTGGGTCTGTTTTATCAGGTGCCAGAGTCCTTGTCCTCTAGGTACGCAGGTGCTCTGGCTACACCCACTGCAGCAGGGCCCACGGTGATGGAGGCACATATATTTAAACTTGGGACATTTTTCTGGTGTTATCCAGGTTAATCACAGGCTCTGCCAGGTGACAAAAGGAGAGGGGCTCAAACAAAGCATACCTGCTAAGCAGAGTTTACATCTGGTCCTTGAAAATATTACTTCAGAAACCATTAGTCAGAAGGCCTCGACTGAAGGAGACCCCTGGGTAATGGTTGTAATAGATGCTCCATTCTTACCTTTCCTTTGCCTGCATTCCCTTTCTTTCACCAACCTACGGCTCCAATTTATACCTCTCTTTTCCTTTACTACATAATCCTTATGGCCTGAAATTTACACCTACATTCCAGACTCTGCATGACAGCTACGTTCATAATACCACCCATGAAAAGGCTTTTATGATCTTGAATTTTATACTTCTCAACATTTTTTCCCCACTACTTTCAAAACATACATTCTTAATATTCCAACAAAGGGAAGCAGATTAAAAGGAGAAATACTATAAAATAATTCAGTGAAGACCTAATAAAAGATGCAATCAATCAAGTGAGTGACAGTAGCAGTTTCTTTTAACATCAAATCTAATGGTTTCTTTTTCCAGTACAAAAGTGCTCCATTAACAGTGTGAGTCTTTTATTTAGGTAATTCACACAAGTGGTTGCCAGATGTAGTTTATTTTCAGGAGGGCACACTTATAGAAGCAGCACACTGAGCGGAGACAGAGTTATCTCCAACTAACCTACTCTCTAATGACCTTTCAGAGTGAAAATCTCAGTGAAATCCTAAGACTGAAATCCTCAGAATCAGATCCAAGTAGCACTTCACATTTAAAATGATGGTTGTGTTTCAGGGCTGTTCTACAGAGAATGGTAGGGTGATTCTTTGCCTCACCATCTATCTTCAATGCACAGCCTTGATTTATCAGAGCTTTCCTCTGCCCTGTGCAGCCAGGTCTGCCTCTAGCTTTGGCTCTGTTTTGACTCCCTTGCTTCAATCAAAACTCACCTTTTTGAGCCTTCTTTTCCTCAAATGCTTCTTTTCTACTAGGTACTTCAATCAACTAATGTTCACTAATGTATTCCCTCTGTGCAGTGATTGATAAGTTTCTACTCTGAGTGTCCATTAGGAAAGGACACCTATTAAAGATGATGCCTTTAACCCAAAGCAGTGGCTACAATGGTCTCAAGCAGAGAGGGATGTAAATGGGTTTGGTTTTTAGAGATTTGAGTTGAGATCCAGACTTGTTACCTCTGTATACATTATCTATGTCCCAGGAGTCTTATGTCCTATTTTGATGATAATGTGGATAATAGTGCTAAATTTTCCTTCTTTCAAAAATATATATTTATGTTTTGGAGATTAATCTCATGTGAGTCGCTTAATTTGCAAATATTTTCTCTCATTCTGTGGGTTGTCTTTTCATTTTGTTTATGTTTTCCTTTGCTGTGGAAAAACTTTTAAGTTTAATTAGGTCCCATTTTTTATTTTTGTTTCTATTTTCATTACTCTAGGAGGTGGATCTGAGAAGATATTACTGTGGTTTATGTCAGCAGTGTTCAGCCTCTGTTTTCCTCTAAGAGTTTTATAGTATCTGTCTTATATTTAGGTTTTTAATCCATTTTCAGTTTATTTTTGTGTATGGTATTAGAGAGTTTTCTAATTTCATTCTTCTACATGTAGCTTTCCAGTTTTTCCAGCACTACTTATTGAAGAGACTATCTTTTATCAGTTGTATATTCTTGCCCCCTTTGTCATAGATTAGTTGACTATAGGTAGCTCCTGCAGCTCAATATATATAAAAAGAGCACAACTCAATCAAAAAATGGGCAGAGGTCTAAATAGATTTCTCCAAAGATATACAAATGGCCAAAAAACATATGAAAAGATGCTCAACATCACTAATTACTAGATAAATGCTAATCAAAACTACTGTGAGCTACCCCCTTACACCAGCCAGAATGGCCATCATCAAAAAGTCTACAAACAAGAAATGCTGGAGGGCATGTGGAGAAAAGGGAACCCTCTTACGCTGTTGGAAGGAATGTAAATTGATATAACCACTATGGAAAACACTATGTAGTTTCCTCAAAGAACGAAAAAACAGAACTACCATATGATCCAGCAATCTCACTCCTGGGCACCTATCCAGAGAAAACCACAATTCAAAGGATACATGTTGCTTAGTGTTCATTGCAACACTATTTACAATAACCAAGACATGGAAGCAACCTAATTGTCCTTTGACAGAGTAATGGATAAAGAAGATGTGGTACATATATACAGTGGAATATTACTCAGCCATAAAGCACAAACTGGCTTCTCATAACTTCCTTAAACATCTCATTGTAAGAGCTGCCATTGCACAGATTATATGTGAATTGAGGCTTGACAAAACCTTTGTAAGCGCTTCTATTTCTCTCCACATTTAATTTTTCTGGTTTTTCTCCTTTTTTTCTGCCACCTTTTCTCACTCTCCATTAAATCTCTTATGTTGGACAGGTCAAACTATGAATAGAATTTACTTTACATATGGCTTGCCAGACAGTTGCATCCTTGAGGGATTAGATCAACCACTTTGTTATCATAAAGGCAAGACGAATGCTTCATACAGATGAGTAGGATGCATGGGGAAGGAATGCTTTCTAAACAATCAACAGTTGTAGGATGAGGGAAAGATATTGTGCTGAAGGTAAGCAGAAGGAAGAAAAGAAGAGTAATGCCATGTGGCTTGTCCAGTAGGGAATAATGAGAATAATAAAGTCCCTTATCACCATGTTAAAGGAACTGTACTAAGTGCTTTACTAAAGACTTAAGAAGAAGATACTCTTAATAATCTGACAAAGAGAAGAAATTGAGGCCCAGAAAATTTAATTTTATTACCCCAAATCATACAATTAGGAAGTGGCATTGTCAACATATAGATTCAAAGTACTTGACTCCAAAGCCAAGGCTGTTTACCACTATAGTCTTTACAGGACCTAAAAATATGGGTTTGGACAGAAATGAGGTATGAAGTCTATGATAGTCACTTGAATGTGACAGGCACTGAGCAAATCAAAAGAAAGCTAAATTGGGTTAGAATGGGAAGGATATTCCTTTTTCTTTACTAAAGAAGCCTTTTTTGGGTGGGTGGAGGGGATAGGAAAGGTGGCCTTATCTGCCGCTTACATTAGAATAAAAGGGAACATAGAATATTAGACACTGACATCCATAGGTTTTCTGAGGTTAGTCATGGCTAGCATGGAAAAACATATGGTAAAAATGCATGTTAAAGTGAGAAAGACAGTCTGTGTTCCTGTGCCTGTGCATGTGTGTGTATTTGCTAAAGTTTATTTGGGTGACTCACTGAGAAGACAGGTTAATGCATTCACTGAATTTTTCAGTTGTTTAAAGAATGATCTACATTCTTGCCTTATGCCAGACTGAAAGGGCTTCCTAAACAGTCATGCAGAAAAATAAAATACACCAAACTGTGTTGTCCTTGACATCTCTTCATACACTTGTTTAAAATTAATATACCTAAACAGAATAACCCACTATCTGTGGCACCCAGTGGCTTAGAACTATACATAATACATATTAGTAAACTAGGAGAATGTGGTTCCTGCCACACTCATTTTGTTTTCCTTCTCCTGACAGTGCTCTTGCTGTCAAAGGCTTCTTCTCTGATAATGAAAGGCAACACAAGACACACATATTCATTCCTTCCCCCCTTCAATCCTCTTTCCTGTCATCTCTGAGCAATAGACTCTTCCATTAGTGTTTACTTTAACAAGCCAATTTCTTTGGGTTTATAAGTGACAACTTTTAAATTTAGTAGGGATCCATGCCAGTTTTTCAAAGCAGGGTATCTACATGTTGCTCTCTCACAATTAGGTTTTAATTAGCAAGGTCACTGCTAATTTTAAGAGAATGCAGCAGGGCCCTTTTGCTCTCCCTCCCTATTTTGGTAACATATGGTTTGTAATGGAAAGATAGATATGCTATAACAGGATATGCCTAGACAATATCAATAAGATCCACAAGGGAGTAAGCCAGAGCGTGTTCCCTCAGTACCTCTACATAGATTCCTTTTCTCATTCTGATTCTGCCCTCTGTAGATGTTCTGCTCCTCTGACTTATGGATATACATCAAGAAGACTTTGTGAGTTCCCGCTGTGGCACAGTGAATTAATGATCCAGCTTGTCTCTGTACAGATGCTGATTTGATCCCTAGCCCAGGGCAGTGGATTAAGGATCCAGCATTGCTGGAGCTGTTGCATACATAGGTCACAGCTCTGGCCAGGATTTGTCAATCCCTGGATCCCTGGCCCAAGAACTTCCATATGCCACGGGGGAAGGTAGGAGTGGGGAGGAGAAAAGGAAAAAAAAAAAAAAGGACTTCGTAAAGTTGAGCATTTTTAAAATTTATGTTTTTGTTGTAATCCTATTTAAATAGGTTAGAGCTGTTCAGGAAGACAAAATGAGTTTGGGCAAAAGTTACAGGGAGAAAAACTTTGTTCATGGAAGACAATCCATTTTCAACTGGGGACTCAATGTGAGGATGAGTCAAACCAAGGCTGTTTGCTGGAGGAGGGCTGGCCATTTACATCTTTTCTGCAGAGTAGAGAGTGGTTAGTGGGAATGCTGAGATTTGCTCTTGTTCTCAACAGTCCATGTGGCATTTTTTCCTTCCAGTTACTCTGGACCACTTGACCATCAATATTACACCACACATGCTATAATCGTTGAACTTCCCAAATCTCTTTGTCCACATGTTCATATCACGTGGAAAAGACTTGAATTAGATTCTCAGATTGGGCTGTAGGGAGAGTATATATCTTTATAACCCCTTTCTGAAAGTTCAGCTATAACTAGTAAGGGCAGGCCAGCTGCTCAAACAAATAAAAGCAAAAATGTAAACATTCAAAAGACATTTCTTTCTTTCTCATATAACAGTCCAGGCAGGTGTTCCCAGTTTCATGCTTCTTTTAGAATCATACCATGAAACTAACTTCGTGTGCAACTCCTAATTATGGAAGATAAACTACATTAAGAAAAAACTTTTCCAGTCCAGTATGATATATATTCTTTTCTTTGTAAGTCCATAAAACACTTTGGTGTAAGATGTTTTAGGTTCATTGCTGTGTTATTGTGGTGTTTAAAAAAAAAAAAAAAAACTGAAGCCTTGGTTTGACTTGGAGACCATCACTGTGGGCTTCTGTGAAACAACAGTAGCAGATGGTATGGTGTGGAATCCAGTTCTTGGAAATGTGCCTTTTAGAACTGGAAGGGACCACAGATCTTCTAGCCCCAGACAGTGACTAAGTGTTACTGAAAAAACAAGTCACAAGTTAAAGAGTCATTCTGGGAGTTCCCAACGTGGCACAGCAATAATGAACCCAACTAGTATCCATGAGGATGAGGATTAGATCCGTGGCCTCGCTCAGTGGGTCAGGGACCTGGCGTTGCTGTGAGCTGTGGTGTAGGTCACAGATGTGGCTTGGATCCCAAGTTGCTGTGGCTCCGGTATAGGCCAGCAGCTGTAGCTTCAGTCACCCCCTAGCCTGGGAACTTCCATATGCCATGGATGCAGCCCTAAAAAGACCAAAAAAAAAGAAAAAGTCATTCTGTCAGAGTAGATTTCCTATTGGTTATTAATGCTTTTTTTTTTTTTTTTTTTTGCTGCAGTGTGAGTATTGTTGCTGAGGTAATTTTTTAAACATAAATTGAAAAGAATGTGTGTGTTGGGATTTAGCCAAATGTGTGATATTTCTGTATCTCAGTGTCATGGAGGTGGCCAGCTCTTGAAAATATTTTGTCCACACAGCTATCTCTTAATGAGGTCCCAATCTTCTGGGATTTTCTGTGGCTCCTTTGGCTGTGTAACTTGGAGGAAGTAGAAAGGTGATTATGTTTTGTCAGAAAAGAAAGCCAGCATAGAATTTCAACTGAGTACTTACATCTTCCAAGTTGACAGTGTCATTCAGCCTTCACTGCAAACTTTCTAATTAACTCAAGCTCCACTGAATTCTGACTTGTATTATTTGGAGCTTGTTGTTGGTTAATTATTTTGCTTTCCAGACCTATGTTGTTGAGATTTCAAATGCATATTTGTAAGTAATATTGGCAACTTTTCTTCTTTCAGGACTGCTAACATTCTTTCCCACGATAAGAAGCCACGTCTTGCTGTTTTTAGGTAAAGTTATCATTTTCTCCAAAGAAGGACTGAGTGTTATTATAGAACCTACTAAAACCTTTGGCAGGAAAAAGTGTGTGAAAGGCAGAAAGTGAAAATACTGTGTCTCCCACCGTGGGCTTTCACACTGCTCCCACAGAGCTACTGAACTCCTCCTGAAACTGATCGATTTTATCTGTGAAATAGGTGAAAAATGTATCCCAGCAAGATAAACCCTGAACTGTTCCTGAGTTAAAAAAGCAACAAGATGTAAGTAGGGCTTTATTTAAAGGAAGAGAAACACATGAGATAGTATCCAGTGACAAAGCTGGATGCCAGCACAGGTTGAGTGCCAATGTCAGACCTGTCGAGAAAGCACGTCATCTGTATAGAGTTTATACAGATGTATAGAGTTTATGTTTACAAGACAGTCTGGCAAGGTGAATCGTTTTTCTCTGTAGCGCTATCAAGATCTCTGTAGTGGTGGATAATTAAAGACAACAAGTATTTATTGAACAACTATTATGAGGAAATCACTGCATAAGATTCTCCAAAGTTTAAAAAAATAAGCAATATATAAACCATAGTATCAAAGAATTATAAGCTTAATTCAGGTAAACAAATACTAATATAACAAGTTATAATATGATATGTCCTTAGACTCCATACAAGCATATGCTTTTGGATATTGAAAGAGATTAATGAAAAATATTTTATACAGTTAAACATCAGCTCTTAAAGGGCAAAGCCTATGTTTTACGTTCTTTATAACATTGAATACTCAACACAGGTGACATATTCATAAGTTTTAAAATCACTGAGCTTGTATTCATTGGAAGTTCATTAGCACCTATTAACAAGAAAATACTGGGAAATAAAAGCATCTGATGTAAACTGTTGGATTTGCCTCAGTGAAGAATGTCTCTAGCCATTTCTTTCGCAGATTTAAGTAATAGGGCAATTGTAGGTACATTAAAATATCTTTAAGAGAATAAAAGAGGGTCACTTCTGACTAGGGGTCTTGATCATTTCCTTAGGAAGATTACAGTGGAGTGAATTCCAGATGCAAGTATGGAGTCAAGTTAGAATTCTTGAGTCCTTTGGAACAGTGATATGCCCAAGACTGGGTAGGTCTTGAAGAAGTGGCAATAGGTTGGGTATTTGCACCCTAACATTAGCCTGATGGCAATTAGAGATCCTAGAAGATGAAAATCCTAAAATAATCTTCGCTGGGCCTTCACACCATGGATACTTGGGTTATTGCTATTTTTTTAGTTATTCTAGCAGCTTCGCCATATTTTCAGTTCTTCTGAATGAAACTCTTAAGATTCTACTTAGTGGGAAAGAGGGGTACTGGGACTGGGTTTATGAAGTACCCATAAAGGGTTGGAGGTGTGGGGAGAGTCTTAGCTTTAAGGTTATAAGTTGTTTGAGTGCAAGGACTGAGCTTTATATTGTACTAACATTCCCAACAGCATGATTCAATAAATACTCATGTTGATTAAAAATGTGAAAGGTAGGGGCCTTTCTGCTTTAGGGATCAAGTCTAGGAATAAAAATATTTTGCTCCAGTTTTTAATTAAACTTCTGATTTTATTTTATTTTATTTTTTATTGTTTAAACATCCAATAGCTGTCAAGCCTTTGAAGGAATCACTGTATTGCATCTGACAAACATTGGAATATATGAGTAAGTCTATTTTCCTTACATACTATGTCCTACCAAGCTAGGGGAAAAGGCAGCTAGCACAATGGGATAATATGGCATTGAGTTCAAATTATAGAATTCAAAAACTTAAAATATTAAAATATATGTGAAGCTGAGTCAGGCTGTGCTTCTATCTTGCTAATAAATCACATTTTCCACTTGCTGCTCTGATTTTAAGAACTAGCAATTGGAAACTAGGGGCATAAAAGAATAGGCTTGGAGTGAATTTTAAGGAATAATCTAGTTCATTTTTCTGCCGTTGGCAGATTTTGGTTAAACTCTTCCTTAGGGGGAGAATCTCTCCTATTTGGAAATACCTGCTGGGAAGGAAATTCTAGCATTCCCTATAATGCTATTATGATCCCTAGAAACAACTTGTTTCCTTCAAAAATAAATAGTTTGCTCAGTTATTTTGTTTCTGGCAATGTCCATTTCAGCATAATAAATCTAGTATAAGTGCCACTTTTTTATAAAGGTTTTAGTAGAATATATTAGTTGGAGAGAAATATGTATTCAACAGTGAAGAAAAAAGTTTTTTCTTCCAGATCAAGGTTAATTCTAATAAGAAAATAGAAAGTCCATTACTAATGCCTTTGCATTAAAGCTCCCTTCCTCTCTAGTGATCCTGAGGGAAGTTCTTGCATATCAATGTTGTACCAAAGGCTTTCATTATCTCTGTGGTTTTGTTTATTCAAATATCTTCCCCACATGTGATTTCTTCATATATAAACTAAATAGATGTAAATACATGTCTTTTAAGAAGCCTGTAAATCTTTCTTTTATGAAGGTGCCCTTCAGTGCAATGGTCCTATTTGGGGATCTTCAAAGATGGGTTTGCTTTCATTATGGTCTTTTTATTTTCCTTTTAATCAGGGACGGCAAAGCCAGATCAAATAGAAGAAAAAACTTCTTTTTCATATGATTCAATACTCTTCATTTTCATGGTGCTCCAAATAGCTGACTGTTCTCGACACAGCAGAATTTAGGCCAATATGGGGAAAGGGTGAATACCTCTAGATACTGGTGACCCCGAAAAACTGGTAGAGTTAAGCAGAGAAAAGAATTATTATTTGGTTATATAATTGACATCGTTAACCACAGAAGCATGGTAATATGTTACGACCGAAAAGCAAATAACTCACCCCTGTCAAAAAAATATAGCCCCCCCCAGCGATGAAATTAACTATCAATTCATATGCAGTCACAGATAAAAAAAATGGTGGTGAACCAGATGCAGTGGTGCATGAGAATGGAAGTAATTGTTTGTGGTTTTCATGAGAAGATTGCCAGTTTGCAGCATTTAAATTACACACAAACTGCTTTTTTACATCTCTAATTGTAGCTCTGTTGTTTTCAGGGAGGGTTGAATTGACATTGACAAACATAGACTTAGAAAAAATACAAAGACATGAAAACAGCACTAAATTTACCCCCAAAATGATTCAGTGAATAGTGCTGCAACGTTCTATTTATTCTTTGATATGCCAAAATTTCGTTTATTCCCCTAAGGAGCAATGCTGACTTTGGTAAGTTAATGAGAAGTAGTAACTGCAGAGATGCTGAGTAAATCAAGCACATGACTTTTGTAAATTATTATATGCTTACTCTTTCATTTTTTTAAAAGAATTGCTTAAATTTAATGTAGTCCTTTGCCTGTTCCTTTCACTCTTAAGATTCTTTATTTGCCTTTGGTATTTATCTGTAGCAGCTTTTCTTCATTCAGATTTTGCTGTGATCACATTTTTGTGCTGGGGAAGAGTTAAAACAGAGTCTATTGATATTCTGCCCATCACCTTTTGCTTTAATCCCTGATTTTTCTGTAAAATAAGGCCACTAACCTCTTGGGCCTAAAGAATGAAAACCTAGCGTATTACAGAAAAAAAATAATGAAACAAAGAGGTAATTTAAATTTTGATTTTGTAAACCCAATTGAGTGTGTGGTGTTAATTCTAGTGTACAAGACAACTGCACCAAAAAAAAAAATGATTTGCAAATCTGCAACTCAGTATTGGTTTCTTTTGAAAAAGACTTTTGTTTATAAAAGGGTCATACTGAGTTAAAAATACAGTTATGAAGATAAACAATAGCTTAGCAAGAGGAAATTCAAGGTACATATGTTGGGGAAAAGGTCCATGTTAAAAGCAGAAAACAAATGAAAAAAATTTAAACTATCTATATTTTTACAATGCTACAAGGAAAACTGCCCACTCTTTGCTTGGCACAGCCTTTTGAAAGTTCATGCAGTGAGAATAATTAGCAGAAGCCATTTTTTTTGTGTACATCCAGAAGTGCTGAGCCCCATGAACACTTACAGAGGACTGCACTGGGGAAAGAACTGTCCTTTACCTGTAAAACTTGAAGGAAAGCAAGGATCCCTTTGTCCCATAATGTTCACAGGCTCTGAAGGAAGCAGAGATGTGGGACACTGACACAGCAAGCTGACTTGTTGCTTCGCTAATGACGTGCCTCTTGCTGGTTTTCTTTGATTTGTATCTTGATCCAGACAGGGGCTTAATTTGAGTAGAAAAGAGTGGAAATTGTAGGAATACAAGCTTTAGCACAGTAAAAGAGGCCTTTCTTTATAGGCAGAACAGTTTAAAACTGGAAAGGGCTGCCTTGGGGAGTGTGAGCTCTCCACGGGTGCAGGTGCAGGAACAGGCGGGATGGCCAACTGTCAGGGAGATTTACGGGAAATTGAGTAGGAGGACAGACTAGATGACCTATAAAGTTCCTTTCTCTTCCAATACATACTCTATTTTGGCTTATTTTAAAATTCATTCTCAGCTTTTGCTTTCTTGGCTTTGGGTCAGCTACTATTCCTGGTTCTCTAGAAGCTGCAGAGTGCTGCTGCGTTGTGTGGTGGTAGAGGTGGGGGTGCGGCATCAGCAACTTGGAATTTTCCTAAAAGTTTCATTCGCTTTGTCATGTGTGATGCCAGTAGAATGGCTTTTGGTATAAGGCACCTGAAGAAATTCACACCAGTGTCCCTATAAACCTAATTTTCCTTTTATTTTTTTTGGAAAAATCTCTTTCCTGCTAGTCCCACATATGGTTCATACTAAATCAGCGGGAACTGTAAATTGCAGCTCTAAAATTTAATTTGGAAATTATTTCACTAAGCAATTATTATGACTTCTGTGGTTACCTGACAACTCACTCTGTCCTCAACAGAGGATTTTTTTCAAAGACAATTTGTTTTTCAAACATGATGATAATTCTTCTAACATCTGATTGACAGTCAGGTGACCTCAATTTATTTTCCAGTAGATCTTCCAGTAGCCTTTTCTTTTGGTTATTATTTGGTTTCTATTTTTATATGAACAATTTGGGCTGAATCATCTAAACTCTCTTGTCTTGGTTACTTAGTGACTACTGACAGAGGTGACAAGAGATTATTTTCAAACATTATGATCTGTGCTTTCCTCTTTTCCTCTCAGGACCTTTCCTCTAGCCAAGCACAGATATCTACTTTGCCTCTGGGGAAAGGTAGACTTGTTTCATGGGAATGGAAATAATATGAACCTATCATTCTGGTGCCCCCCCCCCCCAACTTTCCTAAAGAACTTTTGAGAATCAAAAGAGGAAGCCCAGAGGGTAACAGGTTAAAATGCTTATTACAATGGATTTGGAGAAATAAAAAGAACCATTCTAGCTTCCCCTTCCCCTTACTGTGTGACCTAGAAGGGTAGTTATATTCCTGGTGAGGAGAGGGAGATGATTGGGTATGAACTGAGGGGAAGTCTCTAGTGGAAGATGAGAGGATTTGGGTAGACTTTTTGGAAGACCAGCTTAGAAGATTTTTATGAACCAACCTTAGAAGTCAAGCAATGTCAGGAGTTCCCTTCATGGCTCAGCGGTTAACGAATCCGACTAAGGACCATGAGGTTGCGGGTTCGATCTCTGGCCTTGCTCAGTGGGTTAAGGATCTGGTGTTGCCGTGAGCTGTGGTGTAGGTTGCAGACGCGGCTCGGATCCCGCGTTGCTGTGGCTGTGGCGAAGGCCGGCGGCTACAGCTCCTGTTAGACCCCTAGCCTGGAAATCTTCATATGCCGCAGGTGCAGCTCTACATAAAGGCAAAAAGACAAAAAAAAAAAAGTCAAGCAATGTCACTTCCACTGAATTCCTCTGATTAAGGCAGTTACGAAGATACACTCATGTTCAAGAGGAGGGAACATAGATCCCACCCCTTGAAGGAAGAATATCATAGGGAATATGATACATATTATTACAGTTTTCTATGAAAAATACCATTAGCTCCAATGGCTTAGTGCATCCAGAGGACTCTAGATCCTTAGAAGACATGGTGTATTCCACCAGCATGCAGTTCTCAAAGAAAGATATCTGAGAGTTAAAAACTGCTCAATGTTTTATAATAAATTTCTTGGCTATTTTGCATAAAGCGACATTCTCCTGAAATAGAGACACTTTCATCAAAACTGGCTTTCACTTTCATAGACATGTAATTAATTTGTCTTATAATGTAAAATAAATATTACACGTTGTCATGATTTGTATCTACCAGTTTTATCTCAAGATGCTTTGTTATATTTTTCTACTTTTCTGATTTTTCTTATTTAAATTAAATACTTTTTGATATTTGGGATGGAAAGATATCTTCAAAGTGTCAAGCAAAATTGTTAGGCTGAAAAGTGAGATTCATGTTTTGTATATTTAATTTTAATGCCTATATGATGAAGATGTAAATTATTAAACTATAGTACATTGAATTTATCTCAAAGAAAGAAAATGAACTATTCCTATCTTTTCTTTTGTTCTGTATCAATTGGTCTGCTTTAAGCTGTGACAGCTCACAATGGTTTAACCAATGTGAATTATCTATTATCTTACTAACAAGAATACAAGAAACAGGATTTCCCAGGGCTTAGTAGGTCAGGGCTGTAGTTATCTGAGGGTCTCTTAGCTCTGCCACCTCTGTGGGTGTGCTGGCTTTATGTTTAGCCCAGTAGCAATATGGCTGCAGCAGTTCTAGGTGTCACTTCTAAGCACAACAATAAAAAGCACAAAAAGATGATCTCTTCTGATGTTTCCTTCTTAGAAATGAGAAGCTTTTTCCAGGAGACAACCCAACCCCCCAACCCCCTATATCTCTTTGGCTAGAACTGGGTCACATGCCCATCTCAAACAACCACAGGCGAAAGAATAGGATCAGCTTGATGGGTTTCTACTGAAAAAGATTTGACACATAGAGCTGGAATTGGGTCATGCTTTCTAAATCAAGAGATTTACCTGTGGGTCATATCCACCCCTCTGCCTGTTTCTGAAAATAAAGTTTTATTGGCTTACAGCCATACACATTCATTTACTTACTGTCTATGACTGCTTTCACACTGCAGCTGTTGAGTAATTGCAACAGAGACCATGTTACCTGCAAAGCAGAAAATGTTCACTATTGGTCCCTTTATAGAAAATGTTTGCTAACTCTTATGTTAAACCACAGAACAAAATTGGGGTTTCAAAGAAAAAGTGAGGATAGGGTATGGATAGACAAAGGTTCTACTAAATTTGCTGATCACTTTTCAAAAAAGTACCTTATAGTAATTTCCACAAATGTCATAGACATTATTATATGTACATTGTGACATTTTATGCTATTACTCTATGTCGGTGATCCTATTGGGTTATTGAGGTTATTATACAGCTGTATATAATTTAAAGGTTTTTCTACACTCTGAAGTTCAGAATATCATCTACTGTATTGGGTAAATTTATACCTTTTCCCTTGTATAGAGTAGCCATGAAGCCATACTGACCTCTAGCCTAAATAGAAACAAAATAAAATTTTCTACTCTATACTTTACTTGGCCAAAGTTTACAGACTGAATTAACTGGAATGAAACTTCATGAAAGACCTAGCATGTTTAAATATTAATGTGGGTTTTTCTTTCAGATGTTATTGTTAGAGAAATTTTAGGTTTACAGTAAAATTGAGAGGAAGAAAATAATTGAGAGGGAGGTAACAGAGATTTCCCATCTTCTCCCTGCTCCCACAGGAGCATACCCCTCCCCCCATTATCAACATCATTGGTACACTTTATTGACACATCATAATCATCAAAGTCCATCCACAGTTTACCTAAGGGTTCACTTTTGGTGTTGTATATTCAATTGGTTTATACAAATGTGTAATGATGTATGGCCATAATTATAGTACCATAAAGAGTATTTTCACTGCACTAAAAACCCTCTGTGCCCTGGGTATTCAGCTCTCACATCTCCTGTCCCTGATAACCACTTATCTTTTTATGGTCTACATCATTTTTCACTTTTCAGATAGTCATAGGAATGGAATCATACAGCATGTAGCCCTCTCATACTGGTTTCTTTCATTAGTGATATGCATTAAAGGCCCCTTCACATTTTTTCTTGGCTTGCTAACTCATTTATTCTTAGGGCTGAAGTCCATTGTCTAGATGTACCATGGTTTTTTTTATCCATTCACTTACTAATTTCAAGTTTTGGTGATTATGAATAAAATTGCTATAAACATCTATATGTGAGTTTTTGCATGGACATAAGCTTTCAAAGATTTAGGTAACACCAAGGAGTGGAATTGTTGGCTTATATGGTTAAGAGTATGTTTAGTTTTGCAAGAAACTACTACACTCTCTTCCGAAGTGGTGTGCCATTTTGAATTCCCATCAGTACTGAATGAGGGTTCCTGTTACTCCACATCCTCATTAGTGTTTCATGTTGTTGGTGTTCCAGATTTTGGTCATCCTAATAGGCCCATCCTAATAGGCCAAGTTTTAAATCAAGTTGTTTGTTTTCTTAATCTTCTGGGGTTAATAGACGCAAACTATTGCCTTTGGAATCGATAAGCAATGAAATCCTGCTGTATAGCACTGGAAACTATATCTAGTCACATACGATGGAGGATAATGTGAGAAAAAAATGTATATGTGCATGTGTGACTGGGTCACTTTGCTGTACAGTAGAAAATTGACAGAACACGTAAACCAACTATAATGGAAAAAATAAAAATCATTAAAAAAAGAATCCTTTGTATATTTTGGATAGCAGCCCATCAGATGTGTCTTTTGCAAATATTTTCTACCAATCTGCAGCTTGTCTTCTAATTGTCTTGATGCTATCTAATCACAGAACAGTGGTTTTTAATTTTAATGAAGCCCGGCTTGTCAATTATTTCTGTCATGGATCAGGTCTATGTATCTAAAATGGGATCAACCAAGGTCATCTACGTTTTCTCCTATGTTATCTTCTAGTTTTGTAATTTTGTGCTTTACATTTAGGTCTATGATTCATTTCAAGTTAATTTTTGTGAGGGGTGTTAGATTTATATTTCGATTCTTTTTTCTTTTATTTCTTTTTTTCTTTCTTTTTTTTTTTGCATGTAGATGCCGAGTTGTTCCAGTACCATTTAAAGAAGAGACTGTGTTTGCTTCATTGTATTACTGTATTTATATGGGTTTATTTCTGAGCACTTTATTTTGTACCATTGATCTATTTGTCTGTTCTTTCACCAGTACCACACTATCTTGATTACTGTGGCCTTATAGTTAAGTCTTGAAGTTGGGTAGTATTGCTCTCCAACTTTGTTCTTCTTCAGTGCTATGTTGGCTCTTCTGGTTCTTTTGCCTATGTAGATTTTAGAGTCAGTTTGTCATTATTCATAAAATGCCTTTCTGAGACATGAATTGGTATTGTATTTGATCTATAGATTAAGTTTGGCAGAACTGATATATTGACAGTATTGGGTCTTCTAATCCATAAACGTGAAATATCTCTCCATTTTTAAGTTATTCTTTGGTTTCATTCATCTGAGTTTTGTAGTTTCCCTAATATAGATCTTGTATATATTTTTGAGATTTATACCTAAGAATTTTACTTTTGGGGATGGTAATATAAATGATATTGTGTTTTTAATTTCAAATTCCACTTGTTCATTGTTAGTATATTGGAAAGTAATTAACTTTTGTATATTAACCTTGCGTCCTACAACCTTGCTGTATAATTGTTTATTAGTTCCAGGAGTTTTTAATCAGTTCTTTCAGACTTTCTACATAGATGAACATATCATCTGCAAACAGAGAAAGTTTTATATCTTCCTTCCCAATCCCTATATCTTTTATTTTCTTTTCTTGCTTTATTGCATTAACAAGGCTTTCTAGTATGATATTGAAAAGGAGTGGTTAGAGAGGACATACCTGTCTTGAACCTGATCTCACTGGTAAATCTTATAGTTTCTTATAATTAAGTATGATGTTAGCTGTAGGTTTTTGGTAGACCATCTTTATCAAGCAGAGAAAGTTACTCTATATTTCTACTTTACAGAGAGTTTTTACTGTAAATGGATGTTGAATTTTGTCAAATGCTTTTTTGATGTCTATTAATATGATCACATGATTTTTCTTTTTTAGTTTATCATCACATCATAATGGATTACAATAATTGATTTTTGAGTGTTGAACCAGCCTTGCATGCCTGGGATAAGTCCCGCTTGGTTGTGGTATGTAATTTGTATAATTTTTGGATTCAACTAGTTAATATTTTTTGTCTTTTTAGGGTTGCACCCATGGCATATGGGGTTCCCAGGCTAGGGGTCAAATTGGAGCTGTAGCCACTGGCCTACACCATAGCCATAGCAACACCAGGTCTGAGCCACATCTGCGACAGTGCAGCTCACGGCAATGCTGGATCCTTACGCACTGATCGAGGTCAGGGATCAAACCCACATTATCATGGGTACTATTTGAGTTCATTACCACTAAGCCACAATGAGAACTCCACAATTTGTTAATATTTTGTTGAGGAGTTTGCATGTATGTTCATGAGAGACAGTAGTTTGTAGTTTTCTTTTCTTATAATGTCTGTGGTTTTGGTATTAGGATAACTCTGGCTTCATAGAATGAGCTAGGCAGGATTCTCTCTGCTTCTTTTCTCTCAAAAAGATTGTAGAGAACATTCCCTTGTGGTACAGGAGGATAAGGATCTGGTGTTGCCATGCCTGTGGCACATTTGCAAGTGCAGTGCCAGGTTTGATCCCTGACCTGTGAACTTCTACATGCCATGGACGTGCCCCTCCCCGCCCCCCCCAAAAAAAGGTTGTAGAGAACTTGTATAATTTTTTCTTTAAATATTTGGTGGAATTCACCAGTGAATGCATCTTGACCTGGTGCTTTCTGTTTTAAAAGGTTATTATAGATTTAATTTCTTAAATATATATACATAGTTCTATTCAGATTGTTTATTTCTTTTTATGTGAGTTTGGCAAATTTTTTCTTTCAAAGAATTGATCTGCTCCATCCAAGTTGTCAAATTTGTGGGCATAGAGTTGTTCATAGTATTCCTTTATTATTGATTAAGTAATGGATATTATTTTAAGGTCCATGGAGTATCTCTTTCATTTCTGGTGTTAGCAATTTGTCCTCCCCTCCTTTTCTTAACTAGCTTGGCTTATCAATTGTACTGATATTTTCAAAGAATCAGCTTTTGGTTTATTTGCTTTTCTTCATTGATTTACTCTTTTCTGCTTCATTGATTTTTGCCCTAATTTATGTTGTTTCTTTTCTTCTGCTAATTTTGGAATTAATTTGGTGATTTTTAGTTTCCTGAGGTGGAAACTTTATTATGAATTTTGGATATTCTTCTTTCCTAATACATGCATTCAAGCAATAAAATTTCCTCTAAGCACTGCTTTTGCTGCATCTTACAAATTTTGATAAGTTGTGTTTTCATTTTTATCTGGTTGAACATATTTTTAAATGCCCCTTGAGATTTCTTCCTTGACCATGTTATTTCAAAATATGTTGTTTAATCTTGATGGTTTTTGGATTTTCCACTTATCTTTCTGTTATTGATGTCTAGTTTAATTCTTCTGTGGTCTAAGAACACATGTTTTCTGTTATTTTAAATGTGTTAAGGTGCATTTTGTGACCCAGAATGTGTTAAGATGGTTTTCATTTTTTTACTCACAGGTCAATTTCAGTCTAAGCAGAGACCAATGCAGTTGTGTCATAACCATTTCCTGAGAATCCCTGGATACCTGAGGACTCTTAAGTTGGAGTATATGAGTGGAGGGGCATTGATTTAGGCATGTGTTCCAATTTTGATTTTTTAGACTAGAAAATGTAATACCTTCTCTCTACTCAGGATTAACTAATTATTAGCAATCTAGAAATCTACTTCATAGATAATATTGCCTTGAGAATATTGGTCTAAAAGTCTAATTAAAAAATAATATTATTTGCTGAGAGATATGCAGACTAATTGTATATTCCCTTGGAATCTAGATTATTTATTTATTTATTTTATTATTATTATTATTTTTTGCCTTTTGTCATTTTAGGGCCGCACCCGCGGCATGTGGAGGTTCCCAGGCTAGGGGTCTAATCCGAGCTGTAGCCTCCGGCCTACGCCGTAGCCACAGCAACGCAGGATCCGAGACGCGTCTTCAACCTACACCATAGCTCACGGCAAGGTCGGATCGTTAACCCACTGAGCACATCCAGGGATCGAACCCACCACCTCATGGTTCCTAGTCGGATTCGTTAACGGCTGCGCTACAACGGGAACTCCCTGGAATATAGATTATTTAAAACTTGCATCCTTTTTCAGACTCAAGTCTGAATATCTGAGAACTGTATGCCTCAGTCATATTATTTTGACTCTTCTTAACTTAGAGTTGTTGTTACTAAATAATTCTTTGGCATTACACGCTCATTTGGTACCAAGAAATGTAAAAAATAGTCATTTGTAAAACCCTGTTGCACAGATTTTAGAGAGTTATTGAAAATTATGTCAGCTCTATCTCTCTGCTATCTGTATGGATTTGAGCTTGAAACTGAACATGAAAACTGTATCTCTCCTCAGTACCTGGAGTGTTTTTAAACTTACAGTTGATGAGAATTTTTTTAAAGTATTGTATTTTCACATGTAGTTATATATAGAAAAGCATAGACCAACAGAGAATCTGTGGTTGAAACAGGTAGGATCTGAATAGATCCACTCTACCTGACCCTGGATGCCTGAGACAGCTTTGGGGGAAAGCTCAGTTTCTGCTGAGCTAGACTGGAATCTAGCCACAAACCGACTGCATTCCTATCTAGCTTCCTCCAAGAAGCTTGGAGTCAAATTTGTGGTCTAGCTTTAAATTGTCTAACTTCCATTGCTTGACCTAGTGATTCTACTTTGACTGTACCTCTCCTCTAAATTTTATAGTTTTAACAACAGCAAAAAAAGTAATTTTTTTAATTAGAAAAAATCTCTGGAAAATGCTTCAAATCCATTTTTTAAGAAAGGGTAAGGTATAATGTGATAATTATATACATTTTAGGTTTATGACCAAGAATTTCACCAAGAATTGACAATAAGCTCACTATACAGTTGTTTTATGCAGCGTAATAAGCCCTCCCTCAGGTTCTTTTTGTAAATTTCTAAACCGCAGATAAACACATAGATTAGCACCTATATTTTAAAAGTGTTGTTGGTCTTCCTGTCACCTGAAAGCCCAGCTGGTAAAAGGTGAGAATTGTAGGTGGAGACTTCACCTTATGTAAGTTGTTCCTACCTCTTGGATGGACTTTTCCCCATTGAGATTCAAAAATTGTATTTATTCTAGCTTCCTTCATTTTCATGAAGTTATCTGAAATCCTGGCTGAAATCCTGGCTGGTGATGTGCTTCATTCTTTCCTTTACTAGCTTTTATCACAACAGCGTGACAAACCTTTCAAGGGGCTTTCTCACAGCCTCTCTGGGATTTTGCTCCTGCTCTCATAAAAACGCTCAACTTTTGTGAAACATTTGGAATCTGTACCGTGCAAACCACAGGTACACAGTCTTTGACACTCTTCTATGTGGCATTTCTATAATGCTTACATCTGTAAAAACCCTGGTCTCTTTGGAATCAATTGGAAATATGAGATATTTTTGAAATTTTTTTTTAAAAGAAAAGCAATATGCAGATCTCTCAGCAAATCCAGCTGTCTCTGATATAGGCAGTAGGGAAGGTTCAGAAAGTTGTCTCTGTAATAATTGGTATGGGAAATAAAATGTGGGCTGGAGGGGGACAGATGCAACCTCACTGTCATCCTTTCTCCTGTCAAACACCCTCCTTTACCTTTACAATCAGGCATTCCAGCCCTAGGAATAGTTTCCATTTGTCAGTAGCATTACCTCCTTTTCTGCTTTTAGTTAAGGTGGCTTACACATTTCTGGGTGTGTAAATGTAACAGGGAAACTAGGCTCCTTCATTCCTATATTTGATATTCTCTCTAATTGAACAACTGTATTCAAAGAGTGACAGTTAATAGATTGAACCTGGCCAGATAGATAATATGAAGGATAATAGAATCCAGATCACTTTCATTTCAACACACTCCCAGAATAGCTACACTATCTGAATAAAAAATAGTGCTGGGATTAGCTGCTTTAATAGGAACAGTGATAAACCAAAAATGTCCAGAGTTCAGGATGGGGAAATATTATAGAAAAAATACCGTATGATAAAAAGGTGAAGGAACTAAAATTCTTACTGAGAGAAGAGGAAAAGTACGTGTGCATATGAAGTGTGTGTGTTTGAGTGTGTGTAGTATGTATTGATATGTAGGGGTAATAGAGTATTTTGATCCCTCTAATGTGGAATAAGTAGAAAAGATACCATTAGATAGAAACTCTGTGGCTTCAGAGGCCAATGTATGCCTGTGTGTGTGGGTATATGTGTACGTACATATATATGTGTATATACATATGTGTATAAACACACATATATGCACATGCACCTATATATATATTTTTTTTCTTTAGCAGTTAGTTGATAAGAAATGGAAAGCTCTCACTCAGAAAGGCTGGATTTTCTGTCACTAAATTTATAGTCACTGATTATTTTTCCAATTATTGTTAGACCCTTCTTAGAGGTGCTATGAAAGGCTTCTTGCATTCAGGCTGGTTTAGAAACCTCAAACTAAAAGACCCTCCAACTCCAAGCTATCATAATTCTCTAATGTAGAATTAACTTAGATCAGATTTACATTTTTTTTCCTGATTTTACCTGGCAAGAATTGTGCAGGCTCTAAAATATAGACAAAACTGTGATACTTTGCCTAGTGTGTTTTTAGATAGTGTTGTAGGATTTTGACTGTTCTTTGACTTCTTGGTGATAAGAGAGGTTTAAGACAGTTTGAATCTTCTTTCTTTAATCAGAGAACTAAACATTACCACTTATGGCGCCTTTTTCAAAATGACAGGTTGTGGTATTTTTCCTGTGCCTGATTCTTGAACTAGCTAACTTTTTCTCATCATGGGTTTCACAGAAGCTTCCTTGGTTCTGTAGAAAATTAACCATTCCCCTAATCATCTAAGTTACTTCCACCGGAATGGTACAGGGGATGGAGACAACAAGATCCAATACATTCTAGAAGTAACTATTATTATCAATTGATCCTAAAGGTTAGGAATTTCTCTCTCTTGTATTTGATCAAACTACACTTTGCCGCCACATTGCTTACTTTTTAAGGAACGCATGCTTAAAGGCACATTCAAGGCAAATGTACACTATTTAGGATATCCAAGCCCATGTGTCAGTCTAGTTCCAAGATTGCCCACTCAAAACAATATGATTCAAGGAGTAGCATAGTGGAAGTCTGACAGCCCTTAGGTCTGAAAGGAAGAGGTAAGAGGTAGTTACTACCATCTGAAAGCAAGGAGCCATGCAGAGAGAACTGTCTTGAAAGAAGTTTGACCTTAAGTTAAAGCTGAGAATGTAACTGAGCAAGGCCTCATGTGCCCACAGTGCAGAAAGCCATACTCTGACAGTGGATGTTTGCAGCAAAGTAAGCATTTATTTACATGGAGTCAAGAAAAGAAATAGAAGGTAAGTCTCAGATCCGTGCCATCTTTGAGTTAGGGAGGTTTTAAAGTGGAAGAACAAAGAAACTTGGATTAATTATTATCTTGTGACTTTTTGGTGACATTTCTTCATCATGGTTTTGGAAGTCAGGATTTCTTTGGTTTATGATTCTCTGGCCAGGTGGTCCATGGCTTGGGGGGGTCTGTGAACTCATCTTGCCCTGGAAAAACAACCTGAGATTGTGCCTTAATGAAGCTATCTGCAGTAGCAATTTTTGTACATTAAGATAGACAATAACAGTCTTTGTCATCTGACTTGTTGTGTTTGGTTAGCACAAGATTGACATCAAAGGGGACAGGAAAGGAACTGAAATGAGAGGAGACAAGCGAGTGAATAAAATTTTTGCATAGAGATATAAACTTAAAAACTTGGTAATGTAACTTGGTTTTAGCGGGGCCACTTCCAAGAGTAAGTCTGAGGCAACCCAGCAGGGAACCAGGAGAACAAATACCCGACTCAGTGATCTGATCTCTGTCTACTGCAGGACCTCCATTTTAAACATTGTAGCCTCTGAAGCCACAGTAGAGTTTGCATATAATGTCCTACTTTTTCCATGTGATAGCTCTCAACATTCACGCTTTGATGTAGTCTGTACCATCACACTCTTGGAGCCGAGGAGACTCTGGTAGAAGGTAGAGTATGGATATGAAGGGTTAATTGACATTTCTGTCACCCAACATTTGCCTTCTCTGGGAGGGTGAGTGGATCCTTAGAGGGACCTTAATTACCTTTTATTCCTCTACCTGAATGCCTAGAGAAGACCATTTTGGACCCATTTCTCTTGAACCTTTTGTTTTAAATGCCTTCCAAGATATTATCACATAAATAATACAGAGGGAAAGAACTGGGAGGAAGAAGATAACTGTGTCCCTTACTCTTCTCTCACCAAAAGGTCTGCTCCCCAGCATAATGGCCTGGGTGGCACGTTTTATTTCCTTGCTGACCTCCATTGTGACAGTTTCACTTTTACTAGAGGTAAAGTAGAAGGTTATCTTCAGTTTTTTCCTCGACTTTGGATTGAAGACCACTGGGAACACTGTCCACAGCTGTCCTGAAATTCTCGGGGAAACTTCCTATCCTGAAATTGTGTTGAGAAAGTCGACCTGAAAACAGAGCTATAGCAGAAGAACATACACAAGCTTCTACTGCCTTTAATGTTATATTGTCCCATGTGGATGATTAGTTGTTTTCCTTCTTATGTAGTCTCATTAGGGAATGAGCGAGATGTTGGCTAGCTTTACTACCTCTGTTTGATATCACAAAATAGTGATATATTGATATTTACTTCTTTCTCACATATTACTGAGTGAGAAATTAGAATATTCAACTCAGCAAACTCAGGGCAAGAATTTGATCTGTAATGTCACATAAAATGCTATACTGAAAGTCATATCAGGATTTTGAGAACAGAGGTTTGTAGTGAATAGAGAAACCAGATAGTAGGTGGGAAAGGTATCTGGTAAAGTTTATTACAGGTGGCATAGAGCATGTTAACACCACTCTCTTTTCTTGGTAGAATTAGATGAAGTAATAATAACTTGTGTGTGTTAAAGTGCATATTACACTTTACAAAATCAAAATTAAAATAAAAAGCTGAGAGATGATGTACGCTGCAACCTAATATAGAAAAAAAATCATGCTTATTTTGTATTTTTAAAAGGATTTAAATAGGTCTCTGGCAAATGATTTTTCCACTATTGGGAAACCTTTTTGTAAAGGACAAGATAGTAAACGTTTTACACTTTGCAGGCCAGATGGTCTCTGTTACAGCTATTCAACTCTGTCATTGTAGCTCAAAAGCCACCGTACACAGTACATAAACAAGTGGGTATGGCTGTATCCCACTTAAACTTTATTTACAAACATAGGACCTGGGCTGTAAGCTATAATTTGTGTACTTGAGCTAGGTTTAAACATTTTTTTTGCCTGCTATTTCTAAAATTTTGTATACTAAAGGCCTTGCTAAAATTGGATAAAAATTATAGATTTTATTAAACTAGAGGTAAGAATTCAGAATGTTAGAATATCATCATAGCCTTAGCAGTTAAGGACATTTCAGTAGGCACTATCATTATTTTAAAGATACTCTGGAATATCGGGTGATTTTATGATTTTAAAATGAAACATTGTGTTTTTATTACACACACACAATTATAATAATAAATAAAGAAGGCAATAAAAAACCTTTGGAAGTGACAGATATATTTATGACATAGATCACAGTGGTGGTTTCACAGTTGTATACTTACCTTCACCCTCATCAAGTTGTAAACATTAAATATGTACTGCTTTTTTTATGTCAACAATACTGCAGTTAACTGATTTTAAAAAGACCCAAGAAGTTGTTTCAGAAAAGAAAAACCAACCAAACAAAACACCCAAATACACTCTTGATAATAATCTATCATTGTGATCTAGCAATTGAGCACATAAAGATGTGCATTTCATCTTATTTGAAATGAATCCATCAAAGGACCAAGTAGTTTTAAACTAAATATTAATAGGTGAATTTTTTTTCTGTAATTTGAGCAGAATAAATTTAGTCAATCATGGGTTGAAAACAAGGTGCAATTTTTTTGGCTGCAGCTGCCATGGCATGCGGAAGTTCCCATGCCAGGGATTGTACCCATGTCCCAGCAGTGACAATGCCAGATCCTTAACCCAATGAACCACCAAGGAAACCCCACAAGAGGCAATTTTTCTTCAGTCTCTGCATCTCTCTCTTTCTCTCTCTCTTTCTCTGCCCCCCTACTTTTGACAATGCCTTTCAGTCAAAGACCATAAGTAGCACATCTGCAGTCGAACAGGTCAGGTTTATTATCATTGCAGCTAGAGACAACACACATACGGGGACTGATCAAGACAAATCTAGTGTTCCCCTTGACTTGACTAAACTTTAGAGAGGCTTCTTCCCAACCGCCCTTCCTTAGAGCATTTACTTTAGAAAACTTGCTCTTATAAATTCTCTACCCTTTCAGATGTAAATCTTCTCCCAGCTTCTTAGCACTTTTATAACCAGATAGTCTTTCTCAAGGGCCTGGGAGCCATCCCTTTGAAATGGAGTCTGCAGGGCAGATAGTGTCCCTATCTCAGAGTCTCTGTGGGAGCTTTACCTTGAGAAGCACTAATTTGGAAACACAGATGGTCTAATCACATTGACCAACCTCCAACTAATTTCCTCCAGTGCTTTTCCACTAGCTCACCTTGGGCTTAAAAACTCACCTACTTTTTGTTTTAATGGAGTTGAGTTGACTGTCTTTCCCCTCTTGTGAAAGTCTTGAGTAAAATCTTTCTTGAATGTTTAATTCCATCTGATGTAAGTTTTCTTTGATAAGAAATACAAGTATTTCAATAAAAAGGAGTTAGAACTTATAGGATTTGAGCTTTGATAGGGTAATTTGGGGAGCTTCTAAGGAAGTGGGATCTCACTCTGTGAGAACACAGGGAAATTCTGTAAATGAGTATCTCAGTAATCTTATTTATAGAGAGGGCAGACCAGAGTGAGGGCAAAGGTGTAACTGGTAAGAAGCAGCAGTCACTCATTTAATGAGAGGAGATGAATGTTGTGTTTTGCATGTTGTACAGTGCCCTTTCCTTTTTTCTCACTTTATCATAGTCTCATAGTGACTTCCTCTGATGCTGATGTTCTCTGAGACTGTTTATGTCCAACAGGAGAACAAAATGACCTGATTTTGAGCATCAGACCAGCTTGCAATAACTCTGAGGCTTAGCCATGAGATCTGAACAGCTGCAGATGTGGAAAGCTATTTTTTTTTCTTTTTCACTTTGTTACATAAAAAGAAAAATATTGATGCTCCTAATATTAAGTTTGTAAAAACTTAGGACAAGATAATGGTTTGGGAATTCATATTTTAGAAGATCAGAATGGTTCATTCAGACATATATACACAAAGATATACATTCTCTCTTTCTCCTGTTCTCTTTTATTCTCATAATAATAGTGACTATCTATAGTTTTGGTGAACTAGAAAAAAAGCTTTACCTTAAGTAGTGATACAAATGAAATGGCCTCAAGAAATTACAAGGTCAAGGCTATTTTAGCTATGCTTACCATATACTCTTGATCAATCATTGTGCTTTAATCAATCATTGCTTTGATGAGTAGTAATTTTAGGATTTGTTTTATCATAGAATGAAGGCCCTGTAATAAATAAATATCCCATAAGATCATTTGTTTTTGTTGAGTTAAACGATCACTCTTATCAACAAGGTCTTGGCTGGAGGTGAAATTGTTTTCCTGGTTGAATGATGTGCCAGGGAATGAATTGTGAGCTGACCATATTGAACAGGCAAGGCCTGTTCTTGCTCAGAGAGAATTCATTTGGTAAACTGACTTCAGCAGATTCACTTTGATATTGAGGGAATTTTCTTCTTAGTCTACTGGATCTTCCGCTCATCGTGTCAAAGATACCCAGTGTATATTTTACGCTACAAATGGAAGATCACTTCTTCATCTGGAGCAAATAAGATTCACTTATTTATCCGAAAACATTTCTGAGCATCTCATACAACAAACAGTGTCCTAGATATTGGTAAACATAAGTTAACAAAACAGACTCTCATGGGTCTTAGCATTTATGGAGATAGGTAGGAAACAAATCAATAAATAATGTGATAAGTGTTGTGAATGAAGACAACAGAATAGGAACTAGTATATTGGAAGGGTACAGAATCAGTTCTTTCTGAGGAGCTGAATTTAAACTGAGACCTTAGAGTTGAGACAGGATTAGCTGTGCACAGATGGAGGTAAAAGATGATTTCCTTCCTCTCTCTCTCCATAATTAACCCATCAACATAGATTTAACTAATAGCCTGATGTTATTGCTTTGCTTTATTTCACTCATACAATACTTGCTTGTTTGCCTGTTCGGCAACCTTCATTAAATTTTGTTCTTTTACATTGCATTTATACTTAGGTTTTTATTAACATAGTTACTATTATAGTTTGACCTATAGTGTCTCATAGATAGAGATTGCATTTAAGTTGTGGGGGCAGGATACTTAACCTGTTGTACTTTTGAAATTCAGTTAGTTTTCCATAGTGTTAAGGATAGTTTCGTTCATCAGAGTTTCTGACAGTGAGAAGTACCAGCCTGTACTTGTAGGTTTGATATATAGGTTAAATTCCAACAGCTTATCACATTTTTATATAGATCAATACAGCTAGGAAAAGCGTGAAACGGTTCCTTGTCTGCTTAAATCTTTTTGTCATTTCCAATGTCCTTTTGACAAGTTTAGGAACTGTCTATTGAAAGGGGAGAAGTAGAGAGCGAGAGAGAGAAAAAAGTTAACTGACCTCTTGTGAGGTCTTTTCTTTTCTCTATTGCAGTCTTTATAAATGGCATGACCATATTTCATTTCCTTCTGATTGTAAATCTTATCAGTTTGGATTCTCCCTCTCCCTCACTTCGCATATCCAAATAAGAAGTCACTGAATTTGTTCACTCAGTCTGTTTTTGCTCTTTTTTCTATCTTGATCTCTTTCTATCTTGAGTCTGTGCTGTCCAATAGGATAGTAATTAACCATATGTGGCTTTTAAAATTTAAATTCAATAAAATTCAATGAAATTAAAAAGTTAGTTCCTAAGTTATACTAGCTATCTGTTAAGTACTTAAATGTGGCTAGTGGCTACCATATTGGTTTCACATTGCCATCACTGTAGAAAGTTCTATTGGGCAACACTGCCCCAGATTATTACAACAGCCTCTCTGCTTTCACAATTGTGTGTGCTCTCAAGTAAACCCAGTCCCATCTTTGGGATCCTCTACCTTACTGCCAAAATTAATCTTCTTAAAGGGCTGATCTACTTATTTTGCTTTCTTGATCAAAAATCTTCAATGGGTTTCTCATTATCTTTGCAATTAAATCCAAACTCGTAACCCTTACATTCTCAATGCTCTAAGATCAAATTCCATTCTCCATTCATGCTACGAGCCAATATATTTTTTTAAATGATGACATTCCATTCTGGCAAAGGAAACAGTGAAACAGGTACTCCTACTTGCTGCTGGTAAATTGGCATTTTTCTAGAAACTATGGCAAATACTGCAAAATACATTAAAGAATTATACCATTTACTTCACTAATTTCATCTGGTAATCTGATTTTTAAAAACTAACTAGAAATGTGGTAAAGATGTGTGCAGAAAGGTGTTCATCACAACTTTATGTTTGGGAAAAACTGGAAATAGTCTAAATGCTCAATCAATCCAGAAATGCTTAAATCAATTATGCTTCATCTATACCAGTGAGCTTCAACTTTGTAATCTTGATACCACAAAATATTTATAGCTTCATTTCCTGCTGCTCCATTCCTGTCTCCATTACTTTTTGACTCCAGGCACATCAAATACTTTTAATACTAAGTTTTCGTTTTTCTGTATGTAAGTTGTACTGTCTGCTTGGAATATTTTCTCAGTCCAGATCACCAAATGTCCACTGATGCTTTAAAGACAGCTCAAATTTCATCTCCTTCATGAATTATTCTCATACTTTCTCCATTAGAGATGCTAGTTCTTTTCTTCATTCTCCCATATATTCCCATAACACTTGTATAGCATGCGTAATATTACATTTGCAATTCATTGCTTATTTATTTATCTTTCCCCCTTGTTCACAAACTATAAAATCTTAAAAGCTGGAATGGTGTTTTATTTAATTGATCATTGTCTCTTTAGTATGTAACAGAGTACCTGGCCCATTTTTGATAATAAGTAATGTTCCTGAAGAAATGAATGTAGGGAAAACAAAAGTAACTCTAATCGTTAATGCCCAGAGGGTTCAGTGAACTCTGTAAGATCCCTGCCCCCATTTTTCTATCATTCAGTTGGGGAAATCTATGTGGGAAAAGAGGAAATAGCCATAGAAATGAACTGGAGGAATGTCAAAGGTTTAATTTTGTATTATTGTTAATGTTAATCCTCTTCAGGCTGTGTAAACTTTGTTCAGTTAAGCAAATATTCGGGAAGAAAAAGATTTTATATTTGCTGGGAAATTCACAGTTGCAAATGCCTGTGTGTTTTCAGTGTCCTTAGGAACCTTAGCAAATAACTAACAGATTTGCGTTTTCCTTCCACCTAGAGTGAAAGGTCTCTAAGTCCCTTACTGAACAATGACATTAAATAAATACTTAGAATACAGGCACTGAGTTGGTAGAAGGGATTTGGGTTGATCTTTGATTTTGGAATAGATTACCCACAGATACTGTAGCCCAGTAAAGAGAATAGAATTAAAATTACATTTATAATTATATTTGTACTCACTCTATATGCACTATTTACATAAGGTTTTATAAATCATGACTTTTATATATCAGGCAGGTCATGTAATTTTGAAACAAATATTCAGCTCAAAGTGAAGCAGACTTATGTAGCAGAAAAAAAAAAAAAGAATCCCAATATGTAACTACTAGTAGCTTAAAAAAATTACACTGAAAAATTCATGCATAGAATTTTACCACAGAATTACCCAATTTTACAGCATATGTTTAGGGAAGAGGAACACTAAATTCATTGAGCTTATCTAATTTAGGATACTTCATAAGTAATGAAAGAGAGTCAATAAATCTAAATCTCCTTTCCACATATTTATTTACATAAACTTATACTTTCAAGAATTTACATAATAATTTATATGGTGAAATGTTCTGCAGAGATTTTTGTCATCAATCCTTGTCAGAGCACTTTGACTTTAGCCAAATTTATGAATTTTGTTTTACATATGGTAAAAAAGAAGACAGGTAGATCGTGATTTCCTGAAAGTGACAAATCAAGATACTAGAAACTTGAGTGGAAAAAAAATCTTGATTTCCACTTGAAAAGAGGATATTTGAATAGCAGTATTATTGAAGTCAGCAGTGTTATCAACAAGAATGGTGCAGAAAAAGAGGTGATATGGTCCAGGGGGTCCTGGGATGGTACTTAGACATGAACAGATTTAATGAAAGGATGGTCTGACTATTGTTTTACAATCTTTGCTCCATGGAATAAGTATTTATCTATCCATTTCTGATTTTTAAATTAGTTTTTAGTTATTTAATTATTTTAAGTCTATGTTTTTGTAGTAAAATATCAGTATGTGATTTTGGATGTATTTTACTCCTTAAATCAGGTTACTGAATCTCAGGGTACACATATCATGCAGTTTCTGTTCCCAAATGACATTAGCTCACATGTGATGGCAGCAAAACCTGCAAGTTGAAGAAAAACTTGACAGGCTTTTTAAAAGGCTAGTTAAGAAGTATGTCCAGCCTCAAACAGAGGGAAATAAGAATGTCACTATGGGTCTTGACAGAGGCCCTGTCCCATTTACACATGAAGATGAAGAGCAGGAGGCCTTTGAGATTCCCTTCACGTGGGAACAGGCAGCCCCAGAACCTCCTTCTGCTAAAGAATGCCTCCAGGTGGCTCAAAAAACTACCTCAGAGTTTGCCTCAAGTAAGTTCAGTAATTGTAGTCACTGGAACACAGTTCTCCTGAAGGCATAGTGATTCTCTGAGGGAGACCTCTGGGCTCCTTGCAGAATTCTTATACCATTTCAGAATTTTTTACTGAATTTGTGTTGTACAGTCTTGGCCCACTTTGGAAAATAATTCAGTATATTTTTGCCTCTAAATACATTAGATTTTCATTACATTTTCTCTGCCTGAATCCTGGAACTAGGTGACATTTTACCTCAGCAAGAGTCCTGTATTTCCTTTTATGCATTGCTTCTTTAGAAAGAGGTAAAATCACTTTGCTGACAAAGTAATTTCTAAAACTTGTCTAAACTGCCTTCACTGATGCAACCAAGCTATGCTTATCTCTAAAATTCTTCCCAAATTTTGCTCCTAGTATTAAATTATTTCTTTCCTTTATAACCCTCATCTAGTCTGCATGGTTTATATTATCTGCATTATCGCCCAATGATCTGTTTGTTCTTTCAAGAAACAAACATCTTCTTTTTGCTCCTTTCTTTAAACTGGTGCTAAATGTTTTCTTTGCTCTTTATATATCTAAAATGAGTGATTTCTCACTCTTTATAGGTACAAACTGCCTTCTAAGATGTCTAGCTTCATTAAAGCAAATGAAGAGGCCTCATTCAATCAACTATGGCTCACCACCCTGATCAATTTCTCAATATGACCGTACTTAGCTCCAGGAAACATTTTCACTCAGATTTCTTAGATTTTTTTTTTTTACTCTGGGAAGGAAAAAAAGTAAAAAGTTCTCAGTTTTGAGTGCATGCTCAATGCTGTACCTGTAATGGTGGAAGGGAGAGGTCGGGCAGGAGATTATTATACAATTTATCTGCTGTATCAAGCACACACAGGAAAATCAAATAAAGATTCTTTAACCCATTGTTAACTAGGGTGGAGGAAGTGGGGTCTGTGTGAGAATTCCAGAATGATCCCTTTATTCTTTAGAATTTTCCTTATTAGAGTCCTTCAATCTCAGGGCCAAGGGCTCCCCATGTGGCTTTTCAGGGTAGGTAGGAAGCCCGTTTATTTCTCTAATCACTGTTCTCTCTACTTCCAGTCTACTGTAGTACTGGTTATCCATGATAGATTTATCTGATTCTTCTATGAAAGAGCTTAGGAGGATGGGGGACATGCTTGGATCACAGTGGCTGAGTGTCTACAAGACAATCAGAATATGCACACTGCAGAATTCCCATTGTGGCTCAGCAGTAACGAACCCAACTAGTATCCATGAGGATACAGGTTCGATCCCTGGCCTTGCTCGGTGGGTTGAGGATCTGGTGTTGCCATGAGCTGTGGTATAGGTCACAGATGTGTCTCAGATGCTGCATTGCTGTGGCTGTGGTGTAGGCCAGCAGTTGTAGCTCTGATTCAACCCCTAGCCTGGGAACCTCCTTATGCCATGAGTGTGGCCCCTAAATAAAGCAAAAATGAACAAACAAAAAACCCTCCAAAAAACAGCAAAAAGCAAAAAAGACTATGCACACTGAGACATACTGAGACACTGCCCACTTTCCAAAAGATCCCGAGGTATTAATTAAGCAATGGCTCTGTCTCTTGTCATTAGGAATTGACCAGTTCTGCCACCTTCACCTTGATTTTGATATGTGCCCAGCTTCGAGACGGGAGAAAAAAAATCCTATTTATGACTCTTTTGTCCCGTAGAGGTACCTTTTGAGCCCTTGAAAGTGGGACTGACCATTTTCATGTTAGTGGGCAAAAAAGTTTGCTGAACTAGGTTAGCAGAGGTAGATTTAAAGAATATACAATATCATTTCCCTGCTCAAAACCCTCTGATGGCTTCCTGTCACACAGTGAAATCCAGTCTTCATCACATTTCACAGGACCAAACCCAATCATGTCCCTGACTTCTTCTCCAGTCACATTTCTTATTATACTTACTTGAACATTCTTTTAGGACTCCGTTAGTCCTATTGCCGTTCCTTGAATACATCAAACATGATCCTGTCTCAGAGTCTCTGTGTTTGCTGTTCCCTCTACTTGGAACACTTTTCTTCCAAATGTTTACCTCACATCTCTTGTCAACTACCACCTCCTAGGAGAGGCTTTCTTGATAACTCTACTAAAATAGCTTGCTCACAAAGTTTTCATTTCCTCTTAGTCCTTATCATTCAGATGTATTACATAAATCATCAGTGGCAGAGACTTTATTATATTCACACTGCCATATTCTCCAACATCTACAGCAATGCCTGACTCAGAGAAGTCAGTCAATAAGGATTAAATCTTTTTGTCTTTATTAAGGGGTCACTGTATTAAGTACTACTTTGTCTCATATCTGGGCTGTGGTTAAAGTTGGTGCTGCCTCAGAAATGCCACATTTTGGTCCAGAGACTGATGATGGAATTATGACTTGGGTACCTATGGAAGATATAAAGAGTAGATTTCACTCTAGCATGATTCTTATAATCCAAAATGATAGAGAATACCCAGGCAACACATGACATGTGCTTAATTCATTCAGGAAAACCCATCAAGATGATACATCTTCAGCAATTATGACCTGTGATGAATTGAAATAATTTTGCATTGATATACCACTGTCTTTCACAACAAAGTCTTCTGAAACATGGGTGGCATACCTTGGCGACAGATTTCTTTACATCCTGTGATGATTCTTAGGATGAGTAATTTTCCATCTTAGAATGATGTTATATGGAAAATGACTCACCTTGTTTGAGGGCTCTCTGCCTTCATATACTCTAAGAGACAGGTTTAAGAGTTAGTTATTGCAGAAGGTGTTCCCATTATTTTATTGAGGATAGAATAGTTTAAGATTCCTACATATCATACTCAAATGGATTCGCAACCAGAGAAACTTAGCAACATTGATTTGAAAAAGTCAGCAGAGACTACTGTAATAGCAAATAAGCTTACAAAACTGGCAATTGTGTTTCCTAGTCCATGCACACAATGACTTCCCTTTCTTCATGTTTGGATGGAAGGTCTGGATGCTCATTAACATCTACTCTGGGGTAATGGAATAAGAAGGCAGGCAGGGACAGCTGCTATCAACATAACATTCTCAAACAGAAAAAATATTCTCACGTGTAGCTAAAATCCTAGGAATTGCAGACTTGAAATTACGTTGTCAAGACTGACTTCCTCCTGGCATATTTCCTCAGTGTTATGCTTACGGAGTCTCTTTTTCTCTGGCTTGACTTGCAGTCCACATGACCTTTCTGGCACCATAGCCACACTCATGAAGTGGTAGCAGGTAGAAAAGGAAAAGCTGTCCTGCACCAAATGTCCCATGGATTTAACACATCAAAATTTCTTTGGGGATTCTGATACAAAGTTAATTTAAATACAAGCTGCAAACAGTTATAACTGGCTTGAAAAGAAATCCTCTAACTCATGTCCCTTTCCACTGTAGAAAATTTCTTCTTTGACCATGAACTTCGTCGCACTAACATTTAAACTGCCATGTGTAGATTTCAATTAAATCCCGATTTTGACTAATAAGCATGGCTTTTTATATAACTGAGTTAAAAAAAACAACAAAACCCTTTATTTCTGTGAATATAATTTGCACTGCATCCCAGCAGGTCCAACATTGTTTTGGTTTTTTTCCTTCAGTCGCAACTGTACTCCATATTCTTAAGGTTAGGAACAAAATGCCTGCAATCAGCTCATTAGTGGATTTGGTCATTATGCTCAAATTATACATCAATTTTACCTGAATTACTTGAAGCTAAGTAACAAAAAACCTGCCTCAATATCTGCTGCCTTAAAGGTTACTGAATTCAATTGTATTGAGATAATAGTTTTAAATTAACATTTATATTGAACTTTACAGATATGCAGTTCTTAAATTACTGAAACTGGTCACTCAAATCATAGAAATGGCATCTTGACCAAATCTTCTTGCCTCCAGCCTTTCTCTTCTCTCTCTCATTCATTAGCTTGTCACCCAAATTGTTTCTCCGAGTCACACTTTGGCATTTGTGTCTTCTTGCCTGGAACTTGAGATGATGGCTTCCACATTACAGAATTAAGTTCAAATCCCTGGGCTTAGTGTTCAAAGCTGTTTGTAATGTTAAATCGACCTACTCTTTTAAGCTCATCTCCTGCATGCACTTGGCTTTTCCCACATCCACCTTCTACACTCTGACCTTAACCAACAAACCATACATTTCTAATCATGTACATATGCACGTTCATGTGTCTAGGGTTGTGGTCATGCTTTTTTTGCTCTGTCTGAAATCTGAGCTTCCTCCCCTCCTGCATTTGGTTAAACCCAGCTCTAGCCATGTCACCTTCTCCATGCAGCGTACTCTAATCCTCTACTCTTTTCCTTACCACAGAAAGATGTTATGATTGTCTTCTCCAAATTTCAGCGTAAAGATAGGGGTGTTAGTAAAAAGTAGTAATGAAGTAAATTTCTTCCTCTTCTATCAGTTAAGCTATTGGACCTATACTATTTTAGGGTATTCTATTTATTTTAAAGTGAAAAGCCTTCATCAAAGGCTTATGTGTAAAACATGTTCCCTGTCATTCATGCTAATAAAACGTGTCCTCTAATATTGTTCATGCAAGGCTCACCTGATCACAAAGAGGTCATGTGTATAGAATACTCAGAACGCATTGCTATCCTGGGTCAGGTTGCCCTGATTTCCTTGGAAAAGGACTCAGTTGCAGCCCTGATCTCACAGGTGCATTCTCATCTGCTCATCCGCCTGCATAGAGGAAATTACGTGTGATATGTGCTATGAAAGAGGAAGCGACAGGATACAGTGGGGTGGTTTTAGAGGGTTAGGGAACACTTCCAGGAGGAAGGATCATTAACTTTAGTCTTGAGGGAGTCAGTTTAACAGTTAGTAAAAAAGTCAGGCAACAGGAAGGAGCGACTCTCAGTGAGATAAAGGAGACCTGCAGGTAAAAGACACCAGAGAAGCAAAACTAATTCAGTCTGGCTGGGCAGTGACTATATGGGTGCACATTTGCGAGTGTGGCTCCTCCTGAGGAGAGAGCACAAGAACAGAAGAGGCCAAGTGTTCTAAGGAAGTTCAGTTGTCAAATACTTTTTATAAAAGTAGGTTTTAAACATTAAGGTTTTCCTTACCAGGTAATTTTTAGAGTTCTGCTAAGCAGATAACACTTAATGAGGACCTACTATGTGTAGGACACTGTATTATGTGTCATGAAGAACAAAAAGAATTTTGTGATCTTATAGTAGTATAAGAGAGATAAAAGCTGCATACAAATAATTATCATACAAGGTAGAAAATGATAAGTACAATATGAGAGATAAAAATAAAATGCTAAGGGAGTTCAGAGGAAGGAGAATTCACACATTACTGTGTGGCTGACCTATTTTTACTCACAGCATGATAATCTTAGCTATGTGGCTCATCCCAACCATGGTGATGTTAATTTTGCAATGACTTTGACCTTCTATAAGGGACAGTCTTCATAAAAAACATCCTATTTATAAAGTAGACTTAGTCCAACTACTGAGTGTCTGCAGGCAGTGTAATGACATCAAAGCTGGATAGTTTCTGTGGATTTAAGCTCTAGTTGAGCGGAGGTAAAAGAAATGGAGGCTTAACATTAGCCAAACTTGGGGGCTGTAACTGTTAAATGTGAGCTGGTGTGTAGTTTTAATTGCTGGCAATGGGCAGAGGGAGAAATTGAGAAAATCAGAAAGTATAATTAATATACAAATGATAGGCTTTTTCTCTGGGTGCAGATGCTAATGCTGTGCTCATGGAGGAAGCAAGTTGAATATGTGAAGAGACATCCTACCCTTCACTGTAAGACAGCTGTGTACCTCATCTGTGCAAACACCACCAAACTAGAAGGACTGTACCCCATGGACACACCCATGTGTGTAGCTAGCTGGTGGTGGTCAGCTCCCGCTTCCCAGGCATGTGCAGACTCAGTTCCGCTAGTTGGTGAGTCCAAATTTGCCAGGCCTGGTATATGGATGTCCCAGTGCACTAAATGAAGAGATTAGAATTAATTCTGCTTTGAGTCCAGTTTTGTGCTCACTAAACTGTGATTATTTTTTTCCAAATCCTGTTGGACTTGCCTAGCCTCTATGACTAAATTTCATGTCCTTCCATCTATAAGCAGATCAGGCTATCTTGACAGCAGAAATAATTATTACTTTCTACCCCCTGGAAATAATATTGATCAGAGCCACCGTCTTGTACTTGAATGTGAGCCCTCAACAAACGTTTCTAAAAGGCAAACATAGCACATGCAATAGTGGAAACCCAAACTTAGGCTTGGAGTTCCCATTCAGTTATTTAGTAATTATGTTACCAGGGTGGATCTCTTTGAATCTCTGTTTAATCATCTGCAAAACTGGTTGTTCTGGGACTAAATGTGAAATATAAACACAAAGCTTAATATCCTATATATGGTAGGTTATTATTTATTGAATATCAATAAATAATCTTTGGTATTGAGAAATGCTTTTGCTTTCCTCCACAGTTGCATACATATAGGTCTTTATTATAGCCACTCAATCTATAGATCAAAGTGAACACTCCACTCTTCTGGACATGCAGTTGGAGTCACTTCTGTAGAGTGGAGACCAGTGTGATTGTATGTACCCTTTCAAGGGTCTAGGCTTGCAAGCTCATTAAAGTACTGGACATCTTGTTAAATTCAGTCAGCTGAAAATAAATCTTGTATTCCTTCTCTAAATAGTATATTATTTTATCAAATTCATTTTCATACATTTCACGTAGGACATGAACATTTAAGTGAAAGAACATTTCAGAAAATAGAAAACAGAACTGGATAGTAATTACAACCAAACTTTCCTTGTGCTGACAGCAGCCAACTCATTTATTAAGTCAATGTAGTCAAGTAACACAGCAACATCACACTTGATTGAAATCTTGGCCAAGTCTGACAGATGTTCTCTACTCATTGTCAATCTCAAGTATGTTTTAATGAGTTTCAAGTGGCTGGAGCTCCCCTCTGCAGATGCCACCGTTGCAGAGATTGTGAACAGATTCTTCAGGGCAATGGGCTTTGTATTTAATAATTGGTGCATGGTAGGTAACGGCTAGAGACCGTTGCTGGAAATGCAGTCACAACTCTCGAAACAGCCACGGTTCAGTATGCAGTTGACGAGCCTCCTTCAAATCAGTTAAATTCAGAATAGTGCCCCAAAGCTAGTCTGTGTGTGTAACATCTCTGATCAAAAAATTGATGGGAGCATTTCAAAACTTCAATCTCTTTGGAGATTTAAAAGGATCCCCACTTTAGGAGACTAGCTAAAGCCACAGAAACATTTTTAAAAATTTCTTTGGTATGTTTCACCATTGTTTCTCAATTAAATTGCAAGGTTAAGGTGAGAGAGAGAAAGTTTACAAAGTAATTCTTTTTTACTTGTATATGTTTCTAGTAGGTTCAGTATCAGGTTTTAGATGCTTTTTTTAAAAAACAGTTTTCAGAGAGAAATAGTTTAATATTTCTACTGGTTTATAGATCTGCTCGTTTCACTTTAAAAATTATTACCTGTGTAGAGAAAAACCATGAGGATAATATTTCCTTTGGTCAATCTCTATCTCAAACAAATGGTTTATATATTTTGTATATTATGCCATAAAAATGAATATTGCTTAGCTGCTGTGGTTTATTAGTTTTTTCCACACCAGGATAAATCATCTTCCTATTACTAGTCTCTCTCAAGTTTAAATGTTAATAGTTCATTTCTTTTTTCCTTACTCTTCTTTATACATCAGATATAAACCTTTTAATAATCTAAAATGTTTTACATAATGGTCTGAGTTGAACAACAATCCCGAAGAAATTTCTTTGGTCTTATGATGCAGCAATTGTTTAAAAGTAGAGAAACTTTTAAGAAAGGCGTAAACCTTGCTATAAGTTAGAGGAGATGTGTTGTCCTAATTTCATTTACCCAACACATTGTCTCACGAAACTGAAAACTGAATATATTAAAGTGCTTTATCAGACTTTTGCTATTTATAACTATTCATGATTCATGCTTGATTTAAAACCTAAAGCCTGTTAGAAAGCCACATGGCAAGTAAGAACATCTCATATATTAATACTTAGCTACTGGAAGGTAGAAAAGAATTTCCTTGTTTCTGAGGAGGTGTAGTGTGGAGTAGAACACTGTTGCCCAAAATGTCTTCTAGGGAGTGATGATAATGAGGGTTTCTGTGAAAAGATGGTTTCTTAAAAATATTTCAGTGTTATTATCTGTTAGATCACTACAGCCCCATCCCTGCAAGTTTCCAGAGCCTGGTTACTGCATACAGAAATTAGGTGGTGCCAGAGAGCAAATCAAATAAGCACTCAGAGAAATCTCTGGATCGAAATGCAGTATGTGACAAACACAGTGCAATCTGATAGAGCTGCTTGTTAGTCAGAAATTAGTCATGGGTGGCCCCAGGGTGTATGAGTAGTACTTTAAATTATTCTTTCTCGTCTTTCTTTGGGCAGCCTTGCCCTGCTCTCAGGCATGGCATGCCCTCTGGGGAATTGTTAATGGCACTGCCAAAATACAACATTTAAATGGAACACCAACTGAAAAAAAAATTCTTTGTGGCTCAGAAAGGCAATCAATAAGGTGGGTATGGAGAGGACTTTTCTTCTCTCCCAAAGAGAAGGGCAGTAGGGAGTGAGGTCACTTATTGTGGACTGGTTACTGAGTGCAGAGATGGTGGGTTAATTGGAGGTGTGTAAATAGACCACAGAATCTATTAATTTAGGAAAGCATATTTGTGTGTGCTCATTCTAATATAAAGCTGAAGGGTGGCTTAGATCAACTGCAATATTTAAAGTCATTGTTTACCCAAGCAGCAATCCAGTGTCCTTGGCATTCTTTTAAATTGTGGGCAGGATGCATGGGCTGAAAAATTCAACCTCTGAAAAAGTTCAGCTTTGAAGCTGTAAAAAGCCACTAACTGCCTTAGCTGATTACATAGCAGGCTCTTTAGACCGCCAGTCTCTCGGCAGGCATTCCTGCCTCACGTTTTCCTATTTATTTTAGCTGAAACTCTACCATGGATTTTAAGCTAACAGAAATAATAAACATGCAAGCATTTTTTTAAGAAGAATCTGGAACCTCTCTGATACACTATGTGAGCTGAGAAACACCGGTGTGGTGGTTTATTGTATGCCGCCAGCTGTAACCACTTTAGCAGGAGAGCACTTTATATTCTTCTTCTTTAAGGCAGTAATTGGTAAGTATATTTTTTTTGTCTGTAATCAATAGCTTTTATATCCAACGTAATATTTCTAAACAAAAAGAAATACTACATTGGATATAAAAGCCATAGATCACAGGGAGCAAATTACTTTTCCACATGCCATTCCACAGGAGAGTAATAATACCAAATTCTATAGTCCTACCAATGTGAGAAATGCTACTGTCATTAATTGCTTCTTGAATCTTTGTGAACCAAGAATGAAAAGAAATCTCATTCCCCAATTTCCAGCGAAACTTACCAACACTTTTGAGTTGGGCCACAACAAAGGTCCTCCTGCCCAGTGTCCTTCAAGCCAGTAGAACAGGCCTGTGGTCAGTTCAGAAGCAAAAGAAAGCTTGGGTCGTTGATCAGGAGTGGAGATGCCAGCTTATGATGCACTAGATCACAGGCAGCTGGAGAATGGCAGTGGGCGGGACTGCTTTATTGGATTCTCCGGAGCCACGAGGGGGCGGAGCTCCAGATCTCACAGTGCTTGGCTCGGTGTCTCTGCAAACGGCTCTCCGCCATCTTGAATTGCAGTGTTGTGTGAAACGCTTCTGTGCTCCCTCCCGAGCTGCAGTATCCGGGTGGTGGTTTCCGCACGAGGAACTCTGACCTGAAGGGCAAGGGGCAAGGCCCCCCGGCCTGGACGCACTGCGAGCAAGGGAAACTAGCCCACAAAGGAAAAGGGAAAAAACAGGTTAGACTTTATTTTATTATCCGTATTCTAATTTTATTTTCCAGGAATTGTAACGGCCTTTGCCAGTGACAAAACCATGGCTTGTATAGAAAAGTAGCATAAATGTGCTATAAACCAGAAAGTATGACTTGAGGCTCTTTCTCTAGAAGTGGTGGGTTTTCACAAATGTGTGCGTTGTGTGTGTGTGTATGTAGAGGATCTTGGGGGAACTACACTGAGGTGAATTGAGCTCCCCGTTACATCTGTCCCCATCTCACCCTGTCACATATACAACTTTATATGACATGGACATGACATACATACACATGTATTTATAAGACTTATTTTCTTATACTCTTATTTTACCTAGTGTTTCACATGACCAAGGAAAAAGATTTCCAAAGTAGCTGATTGCTGTCAGCAATATGGCGTCTGAGTTGACTTAAAGTGTTTCCTCTGTAAAAGCAAACTCTCTCACGTTACAGCCTGTATTTTGTAGTTTGGTATCATTGGCCAGTGGGTATAGTGGGGGTTGTCAGGTTCGTCTGCTCGGTGCTATTTCTCTCGGTCCTTGCCTACGTACAACAAGGATTTGGCGGTGCAGGCTGAGAAGCGCGGTAGCGGCGCCGGGATAGAGCCAGCGGGCTTCGTCCCACATGGGTGGAGGCAGGAGGTCTGGCAGGAGGCTGTTCCAGCTGGGAGGTGCTGCAGCAGCGCCGGGATAGACCTCTGGTTTTGCCCCGCAGGGATGGAGAAAGGCACTCACGGCACGGGAGCGGTTCTAGGTCTGTTCTGGGTCGTGGGTCATCGAATCGACACCTTAGTGTAACAGCTCTGACCCGGGCTCTTTTAATGAGCCGTTTGGGTCTGAGGCACCAAGCTTTTTGCATCCTCAGAGGTTGCAATAGAGTCAGGCAGCAGTGTACAGCAAATTTTACTTAGGACCTCAGAGAGAGAGTGGGTAGCCCTAGGGTAAGGACTGGCCCAGGCTGCAACTGGGTCTTTCCCTATATTCCCATATCCTGGACCCCTATTTTCTTGCCCCAAGCCTACTCATTTCTTGTCCCAACCCCCTTGCGCCGTGCCTAAGGTCTGAGTGTTTTCTTGATCTCTCTGTGGAGGGTGCGTTTGGATCCTCTGATTGGCTTCAGGCGAGGACGCCTTATTTGCATGGGAAAAAGTTTAGAGGGAGGTGCTCCGAAGAGCATTCCTGTGGTATCTGCGTGTGTCTTCATTATTTGACCTAAGGCCTCCTGTTCTTGGTAATGGATAAATGGCCTATTTTGAGTCACTTAGATCCGAGTCTCCATCCTATTCCACCTAACAGGGGCATCTGGCTGAATGGTAAATGATATGCAGTCCGCCTTTAGCTTGCTGAGCTGAAATCATCATTTATTTGGAAGAGAGAATACTCTTTTAAATCATCATTTATCTGGAAAAGAGAATACTCTTGTTTTCACCTGTTTGAAGATTCCACAACAGAGATGTGTTTTCATAAAAGGCCAACTCTATTTTGAACATCACTGTATGGTCTAGAGGTGATCTTGCTTGTGTCATGACCTGTGCTTTGAGCTAATGAATTAGGCACTAGTATATTTCATATAAATTCATAAAATTTATAATTTATAAACCATCATTTGTGGGTGATGAAGAGTCTGACACAATGGATTATTTTCAAACAGAAAATAATGAAAAGATGTGAAAGTGTAAAATATAGCTAAGCTAATAAAGGATGGAATTTAGATAGCACCAAGGAGAAACCAAGTAATCAAGAATTTTTAAATTATGAATTTAAAATATACTGGGAGCTGTATCTGGTCACTTATGATGGAGCATGATAATGTGGGAAAAAAGAATCTATACATGTATGTGTAACTGGGTCACCATGCTGTACAGCAGGAAATTGACAGAACACTGTAAACCAGCTATAATGAAAAAAATAAAAAATCATTATATAAAAAATAAAATATAATGCGGCTAATCTTACAGCACAGATTCCATCATGATATTGACTACTATATACATATTAAAGAAGTCATTATTAAAATTTATTTCTCCAGATTTGATACTTTGGAAATATATTCTGAAATACAAATATGTAGGAGTCGGGTAGATTAGAATGGTGATTTTTTTTCCTTATACAAATAGATCAAAGTTAACAGTACATTCTTTTAAATAATTCTATACCAACAATATTTAATCTCTGGTCTTTAGTTTAATATACAAAACACGTGGAAAGCTTAGGTAGCCTCAGTTTTGTAGTTTGCTTTACCTATGGAGTCCCCTAACTAAGTGAATGTCCTTATAAACAGCTAATAGCTTATGAGTAATAAACTGACCATCTTGAAAATTTCCCCATGAATAGGATTTTTATTTCTGGGTCTATGGTCTCAAAGGCAGGTTCAGTGGAGTCACGAGGGACCAAACAAGAAGAGACATCAAATAACCTCCCACCATGAAAGCTAGTCTCTCTAGAAGGGGTTATAAAGGAGAGAAGAGAGCTCTCTGATTTTACTCAGTACATGAATAGAGGAATTAAGGTTCCAAAAAAGACCACCTGCTACCCTTTACAGGTGCTAAGAAATACCAAAATTAAAAGCATGAGAAATATGATACTCTAAATAGAGAAGGGGAAAGAATGGTAATGAACTTTCATAATAGACAAGTAGACTGCAGTGGTTGCTATTAAAAATATGCATCTGACAGCAGAGAGACATTTGGCCGAACTGTACAGGGATGCCATAGTGCTGTAGGGTAATGCTTTTAACTTATAATGAGGCATTGTTAAAAATATTCTCCTTTTGAACACGTGTCTGTGGGTCTGAGAGTTCACTCATCAGAACATGCACTGCTTTTCCGTGTGTGCGTGTTGGAAGAAAATTCATTTGTTTCATAGTGTTTCATTGCCAAGGGGAAGCCACATAAGAAGAATTGTTTGTTGTATGAAAGAGTATTTTATATAGTATTAAATCTAGGAGTTTATTATTTTGGGGACAGATTCACATTTTAGGGCAAGACCAGTATGCACCTTAGTGTATTCTATCCTTTTCCTGGCAGAAACATCCTGTGGAGATCTCCAAATAGCAATCCCCTCAAGTCATAGTACCAGAAAGTATCTTATTCTCAGCAGAGAGGCAGTATTTCCCAAACATGCTCTGAGCTATAAGATTCAACTGTAAATCTTAATTCTCCTAGTGCTCAGGTACTGAGGGGGTTTGTTGAATAGAAACGCAAGTAGAAAGTTATACATTAAATTTTTGTTGACACTTACACTTGAAAGAAATTTTTTTTGCATAGTTTAGTACATGAATCTATTCATGGATTCAGGTATGAAAATGTATATGTAATAATCTGTACATTTCCCATCCCAATGTAATAATACTAAAAATGTTACGTGGACCAGCAGGATAGAAAGAAAATCCATAAAGAAATTAATTAATGAACTGGTTGAATTCATGACAATTTGTAATTTCTTGTGCAGACATATTCTGACATGGACATATCAGTCACAGCAAACCTTATAACCACCAACATCATCAAAAATACCACATATACATATGTCTTTTACATTCTGGATTTTTTGGTTTTATACTTCTTAATCTGATCCAAAAACAACTGTAATTGATTAGAATGTGCAAAAAGTAAAGCTTTTGCAAGTACCTTAGGGACTTAATTTAATGCACATGACATTGTTAGGTAAAAGTAGAACAGGATACTTTAAAAACAAATGGCAGTTTCAATTAGGGTAAATAATATTGCTGCTAATCCTTAAACTTGAAAGCTTTCTTAGTTGTAATATGCTAGTTGCAATATGATAACTTGGATTACTATACCTGAGGATGAAACATATTTAACATATTAGATGTGCTTCAGATGAAACCTCCACTCTTTTTTTTTTCCTGCTCTGTGGAGCATGGAGTTCTGTCATCAGGCCCCATGTTATGGACTGACTCTTAATGTTTCTTATACTGTTACTCTTGTCTAAATCTAGTGACCTGCTTTGCATCTGAGTATATGCACTCACATATACTGATGTTAGAAATTAAAATTAATAGTTTTTATAAGCACAGTTGAGAGAACATTCCATCTAAAATGCTGAAAACTGTGGATTAATATATGAAAATGAAGCAGCTGAAGAAAGATTTTTTTATGTCTTATATGTTCTAGGCTTCACACTGTAGCCTTTCATAAAAAAGGTGAGATGACAGACAGCAGATGGATTTATCTTTTTACCTAGCTGCAAAACTACAAATCAGTTTCACATAAACAGATCTCTCAGCCAAAGATAGCTTGACAGTAATTCTCTTAGATTCATCAAATCAAGGGAAGTGATTATGTCTGATGACATGAAATAATGTAAAAGTAGACTGTATCACGTGATTTCAATATATTAGGCTACTTAATTCATGAAATTCAACCTTTATAATGAAAATGCTTTTAATGTACCACTTAACTCTTTAGAATTATATGTAATTCTCATTTCTTTGATAATAACCTGAGAGCATTAATAAAATGGTTTTAAGGTTGCAAAAATATTAAATGTTTTATAATTTTTAGGCACATCAGAGGTCGGTGTGAGGTTTTCAGAATAGTTTTATCTTATTAGACTAGCATATGCATTGAAACTGCATGCAGAATTTAGGTAATTACATTTCTTTACAAGATGTGTTGTGCATAAAACAATCAATTATAGTTTAAAGCTTCTTTTTTGTTCCATAATATTTGGAGGCAGACCCAAACTGACTCCAGAACAGTGATGGAGAGAGATTCTGTACATTACAGCAAGGCTCTCAGGCTGCACTTAATTCTGGTATAATGACATCTGGCCAACATTCTACGATGAAATTTTCAATAAATGCTGGCAACTAACACAATTCATTATGGTTTCTCCTGATAAAGGATGTGGGCAATAATTGCTTTGGCTCTAAAAAAGCTTTCACTTCATTATGAGACTGGATCAATCACCATCGGCAGAAGATACTCATTGGCTACTTTTGCAGCTGTTATGCACTTTGTTATCAGGGCCTGTTGAAGGCACTAAGAAATTGTTTCTATTAGTCAGGCATTATTGCTAGACTCCTCTAAACTAAATTTGTTTATAAGTGTATTTCTTTAGTAAAGAGATGGAATAATCAATCTGAACTGAGATCACCTGCTTATCCCTATAAAAGCAATGCCATTTAGATGGCATTTTATTTGTATTTCTGCACAGAAATAAATGAAAATATATTTTTCCACTAAACTGAGAAAGGGAAGTTAAGTTACTCAGTGATCACCATGCATTTGAGACAAGCAGAGAGGGTAAATTTCATGTCCCAGTACCTCTCACCTCTTTTAAAACTCTCTCCTCATAAGGAAAATTTAAATATTGCTATAGGGAAAGGTTGCCATATAAATTTAAGCTTGAAACCATACCTATCTGCCTCATCATTTCATGTCTTTTCCATTGCTTTTTGTGTCTACATTTTGGGATTACACATGAAAAGAATTAGATAAGACTTGAAATAAAGCCTTTCAGACTTCAAAATGGTTTTAATAATCACCTCACCACAATCTGATGTATAAGCATTATTTTGAATTTCACAGTCGTGATAAACACAATGTATTGTAGCAGATTCCTTTGGACACGTATTTAAATTTTTACTGCTTTCCTGTCTCCAGAGTCCTCTAGAAAAAAATGTAGACACTTATGTTACCCAGAGTCTCAATTAATCCCTTCAGTCAGATTCCCTTTATTGTCAAAGAAAAACACCCAAAGGTCATCTACCATTTCTTAGGTAGTTTATTCTGAATATGCCTAAAGAAAAGCATATAAATTAGAATATATGAATATGTGTGAGGGTTTTCTCACATGTTAAAGAAGTGTGAATTATTGCAAATGAAAGAGATATTTACAAATAAGCATGCTGCAGTGATTGAGAGTGACAACTAAAAAATTCCAAAATAGAACTTCTGAACTACTCCAAATATCCAGCATGGGATTTTGCTTTTTCACATCTCCACCAGCAAAATAAGACAGGCAATTTACCATCATTTGTCAAGTTGCTTAGTATTTTATAACTGCTAAGGCACCAAAGTATTATTGGATAAGCTTATATTATTAAACTTTCTTTAAACTGTTTGGGTATATAGTTTATATTTGGATAGAAAATATAGCTGGATAACTATTTTAGAGTAGATAGTTCTCCACTCTTCCATAATACCATGTTAGTGCTATAGAGGAGAATTGCCAGAAAATATATTTTGAGAAATTGGTAGCATTTATAGACCCTAAATTGAATAGAATTTTATGTTTGGTATAAATGAATACTTATTTCACTGTCTTCTATCAGTGCTAGAGAAAAATTAATTGAGAAATTTAATGAAATACTTCTGGAGATTTGCTAAGTGGTTAAAGAAACAGTATGTCAGAGAGTTTAAATATTTACACTAGTTTAGATAACATCATGAATATAACAAATGGACCTCATATAACAAGGGAATCATAAAGTGTTTTAGTGGCTCAAAAATATAGAGGTAGTTCCAGTTCATTGAAGTGTTTTGTTTCATGCAGTCATTCATAGATTCAGGCTGGTAGAGGCTCTGCCCTCTTCAGTTTGAAGCTTTAAGGCTGCCCTGGGCATTAACACCCAGCAGGTAATAGGGAAAAGAATATGGACGTTTTTAATGGGCCAGACATGGAAGTGTGAAGTTTACTTCCACATGTATTTCCTTGGCTAGCATTCAGTCACAACATCATGGAAAATTAGGTGAGGCTGAGGATGCTAGTCTAGACGTGTCCAGGAAGAAGAGGTGAACAGCCATCTGGTCTAGGCAACGGTATTTGACTATATTCATAGGACCATAGGAAGAAAAACGAAACTTTATTCATCTGGTTGCTACCAAGATTGCCATAGGTTATGAGGTGGGAATTTTAACTTCTGAGATTAGGGCAAGAAGGTGGAATTAAGTCTCAATTAAAAAAATGATTAAATAGGAGCTCCTGTTGTGGTGCAGTGGAAACGAATCCCAGTAGTATCCATGAGGTTGTGGGTTCCATACCTGGTCTCACTCAGTGGGTTAAGCATTGCCTTGAACCTCCATATGCCACAAGTGTGGCACTAAAAAAAAGATTAAAACAAAGATTCAATTTAGTGATTGGCCACCAGCTATCTCCTGTTCTTTTCATTCTTTTTTTTCTTTTCCCTGCCATTTTGCTGCTACTTGAAGAACTGTAAATTATATCACAAACTGTAAATACTTTCTAGTTTGATTCAGCCAGTGTTTAGGTATTTTCAGCAATAGTGTCAAAATTTTACAAATATTTATTTGTACTTGCATTTTACCATATGGGCCCTTATTAAAATTGAAATATTACCTATAATCTCAGTTTGCAAATCATGTAAAATTGGACCTTTTTTAGTTGAAATGGGGACCTAGAGTCCCTTCCATTCAGACTGCCCAAATCTACACTCCTATTCCTTGTCAGACTTTGAAGCATCTCTAAGAGACAGAGTTGAAACAGCTGCTTTATTCTACTTTAATGTCAGCAAGAGTCGTATAGTAACAGCCAATTTTTGTGTGCTTAATCTTGAATTAACCTGTTGCTATGTCTCCAAGTTTTCTAGCCTATTTGGGTCTTTCCATTGTTCAATCAATTCCTTATGCATCTCAACTTCATGTATGGTAAACTAATCAATATTTCCCAAAACTCTCAGAATTCATTTCTTCTAATCACTTCTTATTCCAATTTGTTAAGCCTAATGAAATCTCCACTGATCTTTTCCATTTATAATCTTTTCCATTTCCTTCTGTTTGTTCTGAGTTGTCCAGCTTCTGTAGCACAGTTTTCATCTTGAAATTCACAAAAGACAATGGCATGAATAGATTTTTACTGAAAATGAGGGGTCATTCTGGAAGAGGCTATATTTCATCAGAGTGCAACAGAGAGACATTTTACGGCCAAACCAGCTCCAGGAACTTTCTCTGGCTGTTTCTCCTCCTCATGTCCTACCCTCCTACCGTTTTGCTTCTTTCTCCCCTGTTCCTCTGCTTTTCCAAGTTCCTAGGACTGTTATCATCCTCTATAAGATGGCTAGTGGAAACTCAAAATTTTTCCCTTTTTTATTTTGCAGAGTTTTCTTTGTCTCATTCACAGTCTATTCTAGTCATGCCAAGGAGACTATCTATTCATAAATAAAGCAGCCTTTTAAGGCTATAATTTTCTAAGCAATACATTTCTTTACCTAAGAATTTCTCTACCAGCTTTTAAAGAAGTAGTCCCTACCCCTCTCTCACACCCTAATCTGGGGCTTGTACTAAAAGAAGCTTTAGATGTAGGATTTTCTCTTTTCCAGCTCATGATTAAAGAAAGATATGTTGGAATGAATATACAGTAGGACCTTACAGAGACAAAGAAATTAGAGAAATTAAGTAATAAAGTCAATGTCTGGATCTCAATAGAGACAATTAGTTTACATGGATATCATCTTCCACACAGTAATACCTCCTTTTCCCACTTTTATTGTGTATACTATCTTTGTTTTCAAACTTCCTTTGTATTATTGTACCCTTTGAATGACTACTTTTTAAATAGAGGGGTGGGTTGCTCTTCAAATATGTTAAGCAGGAATCTTGACCAAGATTCTTAAAAAAAAAAGCTCTTGCTGATAGATAGCACTTATGATTTTTATAATCTCACTGTGCTCACATTTCTGGCTCTATTATCGCTCTCTGGGCTCTCCATCTGATTTCCATAATGTATGTTCATAGTGCACATGTTTATTAAACAGATTGCTAAGTTAACATATCATGGCTTTTCCGCATTTATGTTTTCTCCCGATTTAAAATTTTAAGAGACAGTAAGGCAAAATTGACAGTTAACCTAATAAAGCTGAAATTCTGTCTACAATTGGAGTACCTTGGGACCCTGACTGCCTTTAGCTTTAAAAACGCATGCTGTATGCTAGTGTTGCATTGATCAGAATGAGTGTGCCTGTAGAGAGCCCTGGGCATGCTCTAGGCCATGAAACTTAAGGGGAGTGAGGGACGGTGTAATCATTGTGAGAGCAGCTTAGATACGATCGATCGATGCTCATGACACCAAGAATGAACCTCTCTCTGGAGGGGCATATTGCAGTTGTGAAGTCAAGCAAGTGTAAGTGTGATGGGGTGGAACTTCAATTTTTCTCCAAGTAAAAAAACTACTTCAGAGGTCACAGCTGATGAATGATCAACTGCTCCATTCTTTGGGGTGTCTGCAAAGATAGGCTGGTATTTACAAAAAGCTATTGATTATTGCATGAAAGGTCTTTCGTAATTCTAAATATACACCTTTCTTTGGGCTATGAGAGAAAGAAAACTAAAAGAAATTTGGCTTACTACAATCAAATATTGGGAAAAATTACACTTAAACCTTTCTTGAAATTGAAATGCTAATGGTGCATTGAGTTGGTGGTAGAAGGAAATTTTATAGGTTAACATGGTGACTTCTCCTATAGTATCTGAATGAGTGCCAGTGGCCCTTTCAACCTCTGGCTGGAACATTTCAGTGATGAGGAGCTTACTTTCTTGCAAGACCGTCACAGTTTTATTTCCTTGGAAATTGTACTAGGCTGAAATTTATCATCTTATCACTCACAGTTTTAGTCTTAGTTCTGACATTTGGAGCTACTGATCAGTTCATTCTAACTGTTCAAATACTTGAATGCATCTCTGTGTTCTTTCTATGCCTCTATTCCTAGTCTTTGTTAATGCTAATATCCCTCAAATGACAAAATTTGTAGAATGCTCATTATTTTCAATAGTCTCTGGATAGCTCTAGCATGTTAATATATTTTGAAAATGTAGAACCCAGCACAAAATGCAGTGTTCTTTCTGGATTTGGAGGGAAAAATTCAGAAAACAATGGAAGTATTTATGTTTCCTTTTTTTTTTTTTTTTTTTGTCTTTTAAGGGCTGCACTCGTGGCATATGGAGGTTGCGAAGCTATGGATTGAATTGGAGATGTAGCCGTTGGCCTATGCCACAGCCACAGCAATGTGAGATCCAACTCGCATCTGCGACCTACACCACAGCTCACTGCAACACCGGATCCTTAACTCACTGAGTGAGGCCAAGGATTGAACCTGTGTCCTCATGATGCTAGTCAGATTTGTTTCCAAGGACCCATGCCCAGAACTCCTCTTTCCTTTTTTTGATATCGATATTTATGTACAACCCAAGTTAATATGAGCTGTTTGAGCAGGCATATCTCATTATTATCTATGATGGGCATTTTTAAACCAGAACTGCTGTTGTATTAGGTCTCTATCACTCTGAAATTATACAGCTGAGTTTTTGAGCCATTATTCATTCTTTATATTTATTCCTATCAAAACGCATATTGTTATTTACAGTCCACTCTTCTAACTCAGTAAGAACTTTCAGATTTATTGTCAATTATTGTCAATAAATGGATCTATTGCTTAAGTTAGAGTCACCTATACTAATAAAAATACCTGTTTATTTAGTAAAATGTCTTACATGGTTTGATCAGTTTGCTGTTAAAAATTGTATATGTTTTAGCTAATATCAATATATTATTCACTGTTTGGGTATAGTTCATGCAGCCATCAATCCCCTGAATTCTACTATCATCCAGTCTCTAACTCTCCTAGACAATCATAGGAAAATCAGTCATATTTCTTTCTGAAATTAATATCTACTTTGTGGAGGTTGTTCTTGACTAACATAGAGATTCTATCACAACGGACATGAAATTGGCATGATTTGTTCTCAGTAGCCATTGAGGCTGCTACTAATTAGTTTTATCTGAAAAATGCCCACAAAGCATCCATTTTAAAAGCTTATTCTCAAAAATTTTCAGAGATGGATAAAAGGAGGCAGGGAGGGTTTTGGGGACAAGGGCACTTAGCAGGAAAAACCCTGAAAATTTGGACCCTTTTTATTAAAGAAGTGGAAGTAAAATAGAAATTGAATAGCTTTATGTTCTACTTCTGGTTATCATTGTATCATATGTCTTACACGCTAAGGCTGTACCTTCCCTTTTTCCAAGCACTTAAAAAAGCAACTGTTCAGTGTGTGCTAACTCTGTAGCAGATATGACGCTAAGTGTTTTATTTACCTTATTTTATTCAACCCTTAAAATCCCAGTGTAGAAGTACTGTTATTTTCATTTGACAAATGCAGTAAACCATAAATAAGAGAAATTAGGTATATTTGCCAAGGCCACTGAGTTAAAGAAACAACAATGCCAGACTTAGAATCAGGTCTATCTGTCTTAAAATCTTATTCTCATAAGCAACATATTCTATGATGTCTTTTTTAGAATTTTTAGCATTTTATTTTAAAGCCTCACTATAGGGCTTTTGCCATCCTAATTATAGTCTTAATATTTTCCCCTCAGGTTTATAATAATGTGTTTTGTCTGTTTTTGGCTATGAAACTTTCCTTTAATTTTTTTATACATGCCTTTAAAAAATACAAGTTCACTGCTTCAATCTCTCTATAGATTCATTGGTTTCTTTTGATAATCCCCTGTGGTCCTTTACTTAAACTGTATTTTCAGGATGATTTTAAAAATCGGCTCCTTCTACTTGAACCTCATATCTAAGCTTTAGGAATTGATATTCTTTATGAATGACTTTAGGTCATCAAAGCAAATCTGTACTTAGCTGGAGCCAGTCCCCACTGGTTCACCCTACTGCTTTCACTAACAAGATGCTTCATGGCAGTGAAGGCCATTCTAAAGGCATCAAGTAAGAAATGCAGGACCTCTCACCAACTCCCCAAAAGACTGAAGACTGCATTTACCATAATCACATAAAGAGCAGCACACGTCTACACACACACACCACTCAGAATCACCTATTTTATTTATTTTTATTTTTATTTTTATTTTTTTGCTTTTTGGGACCACACCCATGGCACATGAAAGTTCCCAGGCTAGAGGTCGAATCACAGCTACAGCAGCCGGCCTACACCACAGCCACAGCAATGCAGGATCCGAGCTGTATCTGTGACCTACACCACAGTTTACGGCAATGCCAGATCCCCGACCCACTGAGCAAGGCCTGGGATCAAACCTGAATCCTCATGGGTACAGTCAGATTCATTTCCACTGTGCCGCAATGGGAACTCCACACCTATTTTAAGTGTATTTGTTAAGCTACCATCTGCAGGGTTGACACTAATGTAGTGATAATTATCTGGCTGATTTTGATCCCAGATAGTATTAGGTAGGAGAGAATAGTGTAGAGGGGTGACAGATTGTACTTTATTTTTTAAACTAGAGTTTTGGGATTGATCCTTACCAGATTATTACTCAAACCTCATTTTCAGACTTTTCTAACTGTGTTACCTAGGCATAATTTAGGGCTTTAGGCATAATTTAGGGCTTTTTTGGGGGAATCTATTTATTAAAAAATTGTTTGTAAATTAAAAAGCACAATACATTTGCCACATTTTTTAAGATACTATGACTCAATTATAATTTTTAAATTTTTATTAAAGTTTTCTAATTGGAAAAGAACACAGTTTTGCAACTATACAATAGATACACTTACTCTCCAACCTAATTTTTTTTTGTTTTATATCTGAAGGTAGAGTTTTTAACCTCTCTTCCTTTTTAATGGATTCAGTGTTTAGTGATTAAATGTGTAACTTAACAGTTTTCCTGAAATTGTTCTGCCAATAACTCTTTGAGAAGCCTAGATATCTAGAGGTTGCTTTTTTTAAGCACTGAAACATGTACAGCACTTTAATTCCTTAATATCTAAATGTACACTGTATATATAAAATGTGACTTAAGACACAAAAAGTGTCCTGAAATGAAACTCCTGTTTAGGATGGGCACGTGACCATCTGACTCTGAGTTGCAAGAAGGGAATTGTGATACCGCTTTACTTCACTTGGTTTTTAAGGAGTCTATGAGAACTTCTTGCAGATAATACTATAAAGACATTACTTACATAAAATTCGGCCTTGGATTCTGAGCACAACTGATTGCCACTTTAGTCCCATGAAAGTTGTGCTGTGTCTTGCTCACAGCCCACATCCAGTGTCTGCAAATCCCTTGCTCTGATGTAACTCAGTAGAGAACTTCATCTTCCCAGTCAGGTATGGAAAGACATGCACAAAGGATCTCCTCATCGAGGCAGTGTCTCCTATGTAAATCAGCACATCTTGTTCATTAACACAGCTCAGGATAATCAGGCCACAGAGCCAAGAGCATATTGGAAGGGGTCCAGAAAACTCCAAAGCCAAATAGATGGAAGCAGATTGGGGTATGTCTGGAAACCAGAGTCTGCTTACTAATTACTACCTGCCTTCACTGCAGTAGCTGATTAGGAAAAAAATAGACACTACTCTGCTCTCCTGTTCAAAGGACTCTCAGGTGAAGTCAGAATCATCTCCTCTTGCTTTATGTAGATCATAGGAACATTCTCAAATAACCAATGCTGCATGCAATTTATTTTCTCTTACGCTCTGTTCTTCTGAATGACACCACTTGGCAGGAGGTTTTGCCACTTTCTGAAGGTTTAGGGCCTGAGTGGGTATCAGCCTGCCTCAGTGGAGATTTATCATGTAGAATAATTCATTGAGCCATATGTTCCAATGAATATATACAGAATGTTGTAAATACATCCTCTGACTTTCTCATTTGCTACCAGAGGGAATCCATCTTTCACATTTTCCAGCAGAGCACTTGACTGCAGATGTTAGAAAATATTTTGCTTTAAGTTTTGTTCTGACTGTTCCCTCTGGTATGATTTACCTGGTTTTTATTTTCTGCTAAACTGTAAACTTTGTGTGAATATTTCATTTAGAAGTGCCTTAAGCACTCTTGGGTATTCTTGGGCTGATAATTTCCACCACAATAATCTCTCCTGGCATTTGCCTATCGTAATAGACACCACCTGTTTAGGCACTTGTTCCCATGTGATGCAGAAAAGGATTTGATTTTAACCCTGAGTTCAAGAAGCATAACAAGATATTCTAATTGCTAGAGGTCTTTGATACAGATTTAGTCATGGTCAGATAGTCTAGGCCATTCCATGTGCCTCTTCTGTTTACACCTTCCAGGCCAAGCTTGTGATCCCTCCCTCTGAATGACATTAACATCAGTTATATTAGCTAAATCTCAAACCAGTGTCAGCTCGGATCAAACTCAGAGTCTAAATTTGATTACAATCTGGAGAAGAGGGAGTTAATATTAGAATATGGATACTTAGTCATATATGTTTATAAGCTTACTTATAAACCTAAGTGAGTTTATCCTAAATAGGGTTAGGCATTTTGGAGGCAAGTGTAATAAAACAGTCTGGAACTGGGAAGAAATAGAATTAAGAAGGAAGTAGGAAGGACCAAGGAACGATTGCTTCTGCTTTTATTTTGTAGGGGATCCTAGAGACAAGTTTGTCAGCCACTGAAAATTGTTTGCTTCTGCCTTTTTCGTAGCTGTCTACAGTTAGTTTCCAAAGCATGAATTTGGATGTCAAGACTATTTTGAGGCCTTAAAAATGGAGAACAGTTCTTATTATTTGGTTGTCTTCCTTGTGCAGTTATTTTAATCTCCTCCACTTGTTTAACCTGCTTTATTGATCAAATGCGACTCCATTTTCAACTCAGGGGAGACAGAAGAGGATAAATGGAGAAAGATAAAGGAGAATGAAAAATAGGAGGGGAATGAAAATAGGAGGGTAAACTATTAGTGAACGATATACAGAAAATAAGCTAGAAAATATTTTTTTTGTTTTTATTATGGAACCTCAGGAATTTCTTAAAATCTTTTGACCTTCTCCAAATGCCAAGAGTTGCCAGTGTTTTGGAGGAGACTGGATTCATAGTGTAAAGGAAGGGAAAATGGTGAAAGTTGGTTGTGGATGGAGGGATAGCAACTTACAGGTGAAGTGTAATTTCGGTATTTGATTATTCATACCTCAGTACCATCTTTAAGCATGGAGTGAGAACTAAACAACTGAATTAGGAACTAAATAGCACTCAAGTAGGTATCAGTTATAATTTTCTAATATAGTTAATAAAGCATATCTTTTATTTTTCACTCTCTCTGCTTCCTTCAATTATCTAATAAAGAAGCATTCCCTCTCATTCATAAGTCTCCCGCAGTGATCTGTTAATAACATAGACCAAAAAAAAAGCAAAAAAGGGAATGCTTGTCATTGGTCTACTACAATTGTGTGAAAGAAGCTAGTGACAGCAGACACAGCTGCTACCAAAAAAGACAGTTTGTTGGCAGCCTGACAGTTGTTGACTCTTTGAGATTTTAAGTACCAAGGCCCCGATGCCCTGCAGTAATCCTATAGAAAGAATGGAATCTTTCCAAGTTTAAGACACCAAAGATGTGACTATCATGCCTGCCTGTACCTTCTTTTATCAAATGTAGCTTTATCTTATCACGTTAATGTCATTTCTGAAGCAGAAAACAGAAACAAAAAGGAATGTGCCTTTCAGAAAATCCAATTCAAAGTGGCACCTGGCTCCCTGGTACCATGATTGCCTGTAGAGTTAAGTTGCACTTCATAATCTAAGATTTGGAACCTGGGGTTGATTTTTAAAATCCTGATGCTACTATCACTTAAGCCAGTTATAAACATGCTTTCATCTCCATCTTGAAAATTCGCAGTGCTCAATAGAGTAAAAATAAAATAACCATGGTAAAACTTGTTTTACCTTAGAATTTCACAGATGGCAGCATGGAAATATTATATTATTAAATAAGAAATTTTATAATTTGTCAAATTATAGGGAAAATAAAAGATGAGATTCTACTTTAGAGTTTGAGACTTAAAATTAAGAAATTTATAGATTTCTCTATAGTTCTTTCTATACTTTATATAGAATAATTGGAAACACCAAATGTGCATTTCTATAATGTGAGTCCAGCTTACCAATCCTTTGTAACTAGGCTATGCATAAAATCTACCGTCAGAAGTTGCTAGAATAATATTTTTGTTCTGATTCTGCATCATCCTTTAGTTTCTTGCTTGTATCAAGCTGAATCAGACTTTTTTATGTTGTGCTAGTCTCTTTCTTGTAGAACAGAGTGCTATACTAATTGGAAAGAATTTTTAGTTTATTTGCATGCAGTTGGTTAATGTTTGGTCTCTAGGACACATCAACTTGGACGAACTAGCTATTTCTGTGTCTATTTGTTACTACACGCGATTGCACAATGCTAGAGAGACAGTTTTTTTATGTGCTCTTCAAAACGCACGTAAATGTCTCCAGAAAAATTTTTTTTACTGCAGCTGCAGTGGGAGGATTTTTTTTTTTCAGCCGCCCTGATGTTAAGAGAAAAGAAGAGTAACTTTTGATTAGATTTCTACCTGGGAGACTTGACTTCATTACTCAAAAGATTTGCCTCTCTGATTGTTTCCCACAATCAAACATCACACCACTTCTCCATGTAGGACCTGGAGTTAAGAGAGGTTTTCTTGTTGCATCTTCGCGTTTTCATTTTTTTGTTACCTAATTGAATCCCTGTTGGATGTGAGTTACATAGAGTACTACATAAGCATTCTTGGGTAGCCCAAGAGCTAGTTCTTGAAGCGTTAACAGGATTTACAAAGGTTGGAGTATTAAAAAGTGGATTTTAAGTCCATAAAATCTTTCCGGTAAATGTTCATAGGAGGTAAGTGTGGAAGATGATTGTTAAATGGTGGAGTATGTTTGACTCTTGAACAACATAGATTTGAATTGCAGGTTCACACATACAAAGATTTTTCTCACTGAATTTGTACTATAGTACTGCGTGATCCAAGTTGGTTGACTATGGATGCACTGCTATGGATATGGAGGGCTGACTGTGAGGTTATAAATTGATTTTCCACTATGACGGGTTGGTGCCTCTAATCCCTGCATTGTTTAAGGGTCAACTGTATATGTACTTTACAAGGTCAGAAAGAGAAAGGGCTAGGTGACCAGATGGCCTGTGTCATGAAGGGCCTGATATTGGACTTTATTCAACCCATCTCATTGGTGATCCATCCAGAATTATATTAATAAGATTCATTCAGTAATGGTGCAAATGTTGGATTTGAATAGGAGGGAGAATCCAGCCTATCCATTCTCTCAGAGAAGGGGCTGTTATTTAGAGGTGATTGAAAATGATGTGACAGATAGTAGGAGTCTAAGGTACGATGGTGACACTAGGCGTAGAAAGTAGAGGATAAATATAAGAGGAAACCAGGAGGTCTCATTTAAAAAATTTGACTATTTACACAGTTTCCAGCATCAAGATGGAGAATCTAAATAGCAACTTGAAGTTTTCCACTTGTGCTTTTGTACTGGAGTATTTCCAAAAATAGGCAAGGGAATGGTGTAAATATCCAAGGACAGAGAGAAATAAATTTGCTTTTAAAATGCATTGTAGGAGTTCCTGTTGTGGCTCAGTGGTTAACGAATCCGACTAAGAACCATGAGGTTGCGGATTCAATCCCTGGCATCGCTCAATGGGTTAAGGATCTGGCGTTGCCGTGAGCTGTGGTGTAGGTCGCAGACGCGGCTCGGATCCCGCTTTGCTGTGGCTGTGGCGAAGGCCGGCAGCTACAGCTCCTGTTAGACCCCTAGCCTGGGAACCTCCACATGCAGTGGGTGTGGCTCTAAATAATGGCAAAAAAGACAAAAAAAAAAGCATTGTATTTGGGAGTTCCCATCGTGGCTCAGCGGTTAACGAATCCGACTAAGAACCATGAGGTTGAGGGTTCGATCCCTGGCCTTGCTCAGTGGGTTAACGATCAGGTGTTGCTGTGAGCTGTGGTGCAGGTTGCAGACGCAGCTCAGATCTGGCATTGCTGTGGCTCTGGCATAGGCTAGCGGCTGCAGCACCAATTAGACTCGTAGCATGGGAAACTCCATATGCCGCGAGTGCAGCCCTAGAAAAGGCAAAAAGACAAAAACAAAAAAACAGCAAACAAACAAACAGCGTTGTATTTAAAGTTCCAAGGAAAATATCTGGATAAAAATATTAAGCAGCTAGCTGGAAATGTTTATCTAGGGCTTGGAGGAGAGAACAGAGTTGGAGAGTGAATGAGATTTTCAGGGAAGGAAACAATATCACTACACATGATTTGTTGGCTTTGAAGGTTATTTGAAGGACACGTTTTATAGCATTAGGTCACTTTGGTCAGTGCCTCATTAAGTATCAGTAAGTAAGTGCATGAAGAATGTGGAGAAGGAAAGGAGTATAGGGCCACATTTTACTGATGAAACCGAATATGCTGGTTTCAAAGACCTCACAAATTATTAAAAAATATCCACAGTTTGCTTGGCATTTTTTGTGTGCTTTTGTTTGCTTGTTTGTGTATTGTACTTGTTTTTAAGATGAAGAGGATTGTGCTTGAACTGTTGTTTAAACTTTTTGTTGTTGCTCTACATGAAGCAGGTGGTTCTTTATGAACTTAAAAATCTGTATGAACTCACAAAACCTTAAATCTAGATTATATCTAACTGCAATATTTAATGAATTAAACATTTTTAGGGGTATAAACTGAATTGCAACATAGAACTCATATTTTAGAGTTAGGTTTTAGTTTTTTCATGTGAGTATAGATAAAGTTTGGAATTTAAAAAGAGAAGTATGTGATAAAGTATTGGGTAACTGCCCAATATTCACTCAGCTTGATAGTTTAAATCCTCCAAATTGTTGAAAAGCATGAGGTATTAAAATATCATTGTCTTCAAAAATTATTTATTTTTCTTCAACTGCTGAAGTATAATTGACAAATAACTATATATATTTAAAATATACAATGTGATAATTTTATTTATGTGTATATATATTTATATGTTGTGAAATGATTACCACAATCCTATTAACACATCTTTCACTTCACATAGTTATCATTTCATTTTTTTGTGTGATGAGAATGCTTAAGATCTACTCTCTTAGCACATTTCAATTATACAATACAGTTATTATTAACTGCAGTTACTATAGTGTTCATTAGATCCCTTTAACTTACTCATAAGTAAAGACTTGTACCCTTTGACCAGCATTTCCCCCATTTCCTCCATCTTTCAGCACCTGGTAACCACCACCATTCTACTCTTTCTTTCTATGAGTTTGATTTTTTTCTTCTAAATTCCACATATGAGTGAAATCAGACAGTATTTGTCTTTCTCTCTCTAGCTTATTTCACTTAGCATAATGTCCTCCAGGTTCCTTCATGTTGTTGCAAGTGGTAGGATTTCCTTCTTTCTCATGGCTGAATAACAACCTATTTGTATATAAATATTATATATTTAATAAACATTTTGATATTTCTGTGTGTGTATATGCACATTATATACATATGTGTGTATATATATCTTTTTTAATATATCCTAATACACAGACTAAGACATTCTGTTATAATCCTAATGCATAAAAAAGTCCTAATGGATTCTTTTGTTATATATCCTAATGCATGGATTAAAATGGGCCTTTCTGTAAAAATTATCAAATGTGTGTGTGTGTGTATCTCACATCTTTGTACATTCATTTGTTGACAGGTTATTTCCATATCTTTGCTATTGTGTATTATGTTGCAATGAATACAGCAATAGAGATATCTCTTTGAGATGCTGATTTTGTTACCTTTAGATATATATCCAGAAGTGGGATTGCTGGATCATATGGTAGTTCTATTTTTATTTTTTTGAGAAACCTCCATACTGTTTTTAATAGTTGCAACGCCAACTTTTATTTCCATCAACAGGGTACAAGTGTTCCTTTTTCTCTACATCCTTGCCAGCACTTTTTATTTCTTGCCCTTTTGATAAAAGCTATCCTAACAGATGTTAGGTAATAATGATTTGTTGTTTTTAATTGTAAGGCCTTATTGAGTCTTGATTTAAGGGGATGAATCTAATAATCTGTATTTTCTTGTTTTAGGAGGGGCAGACTTGTGCAAGACAACTTTTTAAAATAGCTGACTTTGCAGAGTTACTCAGTGTAAAAACAAAATTCTATTTTTTTTCCATTAAATAACTGATATTAAATACAACAAAACTGGGATTCCTATATTCAGCCATTAAGCTTAATTGAGATGTGAGACTTCATAAAATGATAAAACAAAACAAAATAAAAAAAAACCTTTTTTACCCTGAAACCTTGTTTGAAACATTTTTAACACTGTAAAAAAATCCCCAAGCTTTTAGAAATTAATGCTTTGGCTCTTTTTCTCCCCTAAGCAAGTGCCTTTAGGATAAACGTTTGTTTCTATGCTGAATAAAAACCAAAGAGAAAGTTGATGTATTGCTCTCTTAAATAAGAGTGCAGAGCTATGCTTCTGCAGTCCCACTGCAGAATGGTTGGATGTCTGTTCTTGTCTGTTGGCATATGCTTAGCAGCCCACTTATTTTTAGGTGATAGTTGTATATAGCATCTTCAAGGAAAGTTCTGATTGCTACTAAGAAGGAAGGGTAATTGTATGACAATATCTTCAAAGGCTCAGAATTGAAGTTACATCCTATAAGGTGTTAGAAGTTGTAACATATTCATGCTAATAACTTATGTTAGTAATATTTTATCTCCTGGCCTGGTTGATTTACACTGCATCTTTGTAAGTTTCTTCTCAACTTTCCATTCTAAGCTATAGTGTAAGTGAAAGGTTGTTTTTAAATAGATTTATGGCACAATACCATGCTTTCTACCCATGAATCAATCTGTGAATATACACAAAGGTTATCAAGGGATTTCACAAAGAGGTTCCTGTAAGAAAAGCCCTTTTTGAAGCAGAATGACTGTCAGGAAAGTTCACTAAATACTGGGACTGTCTGGGCTATTCTTTTTTTACTATAATATTTGTAATTAGAAACTTTCAAATATTATAAAAATAATTATTCAGAGATATTAAGGATAGTGCCATTAATCCAAATATTGTTTAATGTGGCAATTTTGGTTTTATTATTACATTTTAAATCTAGATTATTTTGGAATATATACTAATGCATAGATGAAGATAGCCCTTTCTATATGTTATCAGCTGTCTGTATTTTCATTCTTTATTATCCTTCATAAGGGAGGGAAAATGTATATATCTTCAGAAATCATTCAGGATTCAATATAATGAATACAAGTTTTTATATTATTTATTGAAAAAAACCTTTCCATTTTCCGCACTCACTCTGAGAGAGACTCGGTAGAAAACAAACACAATATTATACAATAAGAACTTTGCTAATAATAGATTTACTTGTTAGGCGTCCCTGACTTACCAATATTTAATATAATACTATGCTCAACTACTTTTCAATTACTAATGCCTGTAGTAAAGTATCAAAGGCAAGAATTTGCTATATTATAATTCAGTATTATTAATTTTTTAAATTCTCTCTGATATTAATAGCACCAGGGTTAATCCAGAAATAAACAAATCTCAACTTTTCAATAATTTGACTTAACCAACATCATCTGTTTGGTTTGGGGCAAAAAGTTTATACTTCATATTTTCTCACTTGCTGTTTAAATTTTAAACTCAGTTTGGCTACTGCTTTACCTTTGCTCCACAGAAAGCAGAGCATGAGACTTGACCAGAGCCCAGCAGGTTGGTAGTTTATCCAGGAAATGACCCCAGGGAGAAGGAAGGAGGGCCAGGAAGAGTGAAAGGGAAGAGAAAACAACACAAGGTGATTATGGGTTTGGCCACAGTGAGGAGTGACGTTACTCTTATCCCATAGGATTTTGACGTATCTCAGAACTTTCTGACAAGGAAATCAAAAGGGAAAGCATTTTATCTATTGGTTTCCATTCCCCATTAGGTCAGGGTGAGTTCTTGGACAGAGGTTAATTCCTTTGCACTTTTGGGTTAGACATGTGTGAGTGCCAGTGGGTTCCCCTGGGTCTTCCTGAGCCTCAGACCAAAAGAGCCCTGAGGCAGAATCAAGAGGAGTATGGTACACTAGGTGAGTGTTGTCAGGTTTCCACAAGCAGGGAGTGGGCAGAAGCCAGTTCTGGAACTGACCTCTAAGGCAGGGCTGGACTACGAGGTAAAGCCAGTAGGATTTCAGTGCTATCTAAGAGGTGTTCATTACACTTGTTTAAATCTTTTAACTGATACCGTGACTTCATAAGCTACAGAATTGCATTCATATAAACCTAAGATGTATATGTGAACTATTTTATTACATTTTCATATTATCTCTGTTGCTTCTTCCTTAAAGGTGGGGACTTTCTGCTGATGACTCCCTTCCTCTTTTGTTTATGGCACCACCCCAGTTATAACTTTGGGAATGATCATCATCTCTCTTCTCACCCAGTCCCCATATTCAACTATTCACCAAGTCTTGAAGATTTAAAGTGCAAGGCATTATACAAATCTATTCCCTCCCACCTATTTATATTAATGTGGCTGTCATTAGTGGCTGATTACTTGGGGCATCTTTCTTTGTTTGTGATGGTCTTGGGCAATTAGCCATATAAAATTTTTTCATATAGTCTTTGCAAGCCTCAACAACTCAACATGATTAGTGGGGAAAGTTAAATCTGTCATGGAGATTTCATTGAACAATATGATTATTAGAATACAAAACAATATATTGGGTTATGAGGAAGCCAGAAGTCTTGGAAAAGTGGAATGAAACAAAACACATGGAAAGTGATCCTTTTTATAGCATTTCAAGAAAATTGTAAGGTATATACTTCATATTTATCTCCTTCAACAAAACCTTGGACCATGTATTTCCTGTATATGAAGTTTTCACTTCAATGTATTGGTTACCAAATAGGCAAATAACTTTTGAGAACTAAAATACTCAAAGAATGTAAAGATATCAATGTGAAAATTATAGTATTTGCCAGTTGTATATTGTGTAAACTAGATGAAAATAATATGCAACATTCTTAAGACAAATTCTGTGTAATATTGAGGAAAAGAATAGTTTCCATTTTATAGGGTTATTCTGAGGATTAAATGATTAAATGAGTTAATACATGCTAATTACATGGAACAGGTTTTTGATACATAGGATATATTAAATGTTTATTATTATTGTATAACTTTTCCTCTTTTAGCTAAATATTTAAGATTTTTCCCAAATTTTATTTAATTGGTCAAGAACATAAATATTTGAAAATTAACCATCTGAATCTTGAAAAGATCTTCCTCTTTTTCCTTCAAATATGTGACTTGTCTAAAGTAGTTCTTTGTGTGTGTGTGTGTGTGTGTGTGTGTGTGTGTGTGTGCGTGTGTGTTGTGGGAGTTGCTCACCAAACTGCTATTTAATTAACAAAAGTCTAGGGGAATATTTTCTACTCTTGATATTTCAGAACCTAAAATTCTTAGTTACAGCAAGTGCTCAATGCACTGTGGTCATCTTAATGATCAAATCATGAAATAAGATTCTTAAGTGGGATACATAGACACTCTTTTTTTCTCTATATATTTTTAAATTGGAATATTATATACCTAAGTTATGAGGAATTATTTTTGTATTTTCTAGTTTGTTGATATAATTATTTTCTCATTAAAGATAATGCTGAATAAAATAGCATTAGGTCAACTCCAAAACACCCTCACTGACACTTTGCAGAAAAAAAAATTTGTTGTAGTTTCAGTAGAAAGAACACAACTATTCGACCCATCGCCTGGGCAGTAGTTTTCTTGAAGAAGCCCAAGAACTTACCTGCCTACCAGGATATGACTCAAGCTGTCCAATTCTGTTTAAGGAGAATTACTTTTCCTTTGGCTGGAAGACACAGAGGAAGAAGAGTCACAATCATACTCTGATGCTCACTACAACTTGTGCAGTCTTTTCATTGGCAGAAGAACATAATACAGTAATATACCAATCAACGCACATCTCAGTACAGAAAGCTTCCCTTGGAAATCAGATAACAGCAAATGCTTCAGTCTAGCAGACTTTTCTACTTACCAGCCAATGGCAAAGGGTGAGTACCAAGGGTTTTGTAAATGAAAAGCCTCATGCCCTTAATGCATCCAGGCAGGAGATAATTCTGAAGTAGAATTTAGCAGAAACCATGTGAAACATCACGAAAGATTGGACGATGCCACACAGGTAGCTCCAGGGAGCATAAGTGTTACTTACCACTGATTGTATTGCCTCCTCCCTGTCCATTCAACACAGCCCAAACAAATAAATTCTTGCTTCTCTAAAAGAAAGAGCTTTCTGTTTTATTCTTTCCCAGTTTGTACCATATCAGTAAAAAATGAATAACTGATAAGAGAAAAATATGAAAAAAAATTATTTTTCATTAATGCGTTTCTGATAATGACATTAAATTAAAGATTTTTAATAATAATTTAGAGCAGTTCAAGGCAGTGTGGCCTTACAATAGTGACTGGGAAGTCCTCACATTGGTCCCGTTACTGTTAACAGGAATCGTGAGTGTTATTCTATACAAAGTATTTTGACAATTTACCCCACAGGGTCTTGTACACTATGGAAATAGGAGGTCAGTGGTAAAACAGACTCTGGAAATAAAAGTTAACATGAAGAAATCCATATTTTGATAGGGAAGCAACTTGAGAACAAACTAATATTCTGGTCTGCAGAAATGTCAATGCTCAGTTGGATCTTTGAGCTCTTGAATATCTTGAGCTTTACTCTTATCAGATAGTATTTAATATTGGCCACCAAAGTGTGGTTTAAGTCCTGTATAGGAAAAAACTAAGAATAGCATAGCATCCATTCTTGAGATGCAGGATGAAGTAAGAACTAGATGTTTGTTAGTCCAATTAAGATTTAAAATTGGTGAGTTCTCATTGTGGCTCAGTGGGTTAAGAGAACCCAGCATAGTGTCTGTGAGAGTAAGGGTTTGATCTCTGGCCTTGCTCAGTGCGTTGAGGATCTGGCGATGCTGCAAGATGCAACTAGCCTAGGAACTTCCGTATGCTCTAGGTGGGGCTGTACAGGTGGGGCTGTAAAAAAAAAAAAAAATGAAAGAAAAGAAGAAGAGAAAGATTTAAAGTTGAGTTTTAACCAAACTGGATTTTTAGTAAATATTCGTTGAAAAAACAAAACACAAACAGTTAAAAAAAAGATAGCAGAAACACTCCAAATTTCTATTTTCGGTTGTTTTACATTTTTCATAAGATATCTTTAACCAAGACTTAAAAAGACATTTTCCAATTATATTATTTACTCTATCAACATTTAATTTCAAGTGCTTTAAATATTAGACTCCTCCTTATAAATTATCATGTAAGAATACGTACATTTCCTGAATAAAAATAATCTCTACTGGGTTGAATGGGTTCACTCATGCCCTTCATGTTCGTTAAGAACCTGTGGGTGTGACTTTATTTGGAAATAAGTTCTTTATAGTTGTATCCAATTAAGATGATGCCATACTGGATTAGGATGGGTCATAAATCCAGTATGACTGCTTTCTTTATAAGAAGGGTGAAATTTGATCATGGAAACACAAACACACAGAGAGGAGATTTTCACATAGACTGAGGAGGATTAGGGTGATGGATACATAAGACAAAACACTAAAAGTTACTGGAAACCACCAGAGAGAGGCGTGGAGTAGATTCTCTTTCAGAGTCACTCAAAAGCAACCAGTCTGCTGGTATCTGATTTCAGAATTCTAGGCTCTATAACTATAAGAGAAGAAATTTCTATTGTTTTAAGCTAATTCAGTTTGTGATCTTTGTTATGGCAGTCCTAGGAAAGTTATAGGTAATCATAATTTGCAGCTTAGTATGGAAAGTTTGTTTTTTGCATCCTTTTCTTCTACTGAAAAATTTCAATCTAAATTTTGACTGCTGGCATGCTTTGCTTTGGTTCTTTGAGTTGAATTTCCAATATAATTCCTACTCTGAAAGTCAGAGTGAAATCAATTCTACTTCCTCAAGGACCGTTATAAGAGCAGAAAGTGAAATATATACCTTAAGATAAGTTATTCAAAGTGGAGAAAAATAACAAAGAAGTGTGAACCAGACAATCTTGGAATCAGGCTTTGAAGGGATATTGAGATTTTTTTATAAAGCCATCACATACTCTGTTCCTGCTGCCTGGGACCTTTCTGTGCTCCTCAGGCTTCAGCACTAAACTTTAGTGTTATCACCATTTTACGATCTGAAACCAATAGATCCTTTTTACTCTATGTCTTTTTAGTTCATGTAACAAATATAGAAGTAAGAACAAAGAAATAGTGAAAACAACTTTATGTGAAACGTTAATAACTATTTGGACAGAGCAAACCCAAATTTCCATTCCATATGTTCTGGCTTTTGAATATGTTTAAACCCCCAATGGATACTGTCCTCTGAATGACTATCAGTTGTTCTGCATGTATGTGGGACATAACTGTCTCATAAATACTGATTTCAGATTTCAAATGCATCTCTAGTAGATCCTAGCTTATCATTATATCTGGATTTTCTTGCACTTGCCCCAAAATGTTTTAAGAACCTTTTGAAATTTTGACAGTGTAGAATTTTGCAGAAAGTAGCCATATTCTTTATTTTTTGAGGAACGTTTCCATTTTCAGATTTATGAGCACACATTATAATCAACCCAATTTTTTCCATTTCACATCATTTATTTTCTTCAGTTACTTTTATATACACATATCTTCAGCATTTGTCCACTTATGAACTATAATATCACAAAAGATTGTGGTTTTGTCACAATCAAAAGAATATTATCACCTTATCTTTTACAAAAAAAGAATAGTTCTTGTCGCAAAATATTACATTATGAAGTCCTTTCTATTTAGTCACTAAGCAGACAAAAACACTACACTCGTTTCTTTTTCATCCTTAATAATATTGTTCACTCATCATGAATTTGAGAAAATTCAAATAGAATATCATCATCTGAAAACTCAGTCTGGGATTTTACTTATACCATCAGTTTCATCATAATCACTCTAATATTAGTGTTTGTCATTATGCATTCATCTTCTGATCCATCTCATAATTGTGAATCATTTTCTGTCAATATTCTTTTCTTGCCAGTATGAACAGAGAATTAAAAAATTACATTCTCAACTAAGTTCAATGAAAGCTAAAAGCTGACTACAAAGATTGTCTCCAGGATTCTTTTATATTTTCTTAAAAGATGATGCAATGCTTTGATCAGCTCAATATTAAAACTGCAGAAGAGATGTTTTTTATTTAGTGTTGCATCATCCTTCTAGATAATTCTATCATTTTTCTCTTACTGTTTTAATATTAGCATTGCTGACACTTATCTATGATATGAAACAATTGGTGATGAAATAGAAAATTGTTTCAAGATAAAAAGTAACTTAGATTTGTAGAAAGGCTAAATGGACTCATATGGTAATTGGGAGATAGGATGGAATTTATTTCTTTAAAGTTTTTTTCTTTGTTCTTTTCAATACCTTTAATAAAGAATAAAAGAATAAATGTCTCCCAAAACTAGACAAAGATACTACCAAAAAAGAAAATTATAGACCAATATATTTGGTAAATATAGACACAAAAATTCTCAGGAAATTTTTAGCCAGCCAAATCTAACAACACATAAAAAAGAGCATACACCACAACCAAGTGGCATTCAACAAAATCCAACATCCATTCATGATAAAAGCTCTAACGACAGTGTGTACAGAGGGAACATACTTTAACATAATAAAAGCCATGTATGACAAACCTATAGCCAGTATAACACTCAGTGGAGAAAAGTTGAAAGCCTTCCTGCTAAAATCTGGAACAAGACAAGAATGCCCACTCTCACCACTTCTATTCAACATAGTATTGGAAGTCCTAGCCATAGCAATCAGACAGGCAAATAAAAGGTACCTAGAATGGAAGAGAAGAAGTAAAATTGCCACTCTACGCAAATGGCATGATGCTATATGTAGAAAACCTAAGGACTCCACACAAAAACTACTTGAAATGATCAACAAATTCAGCAAAGTAGCAGGATGCAAAATTAATATTCAGAAATCAGTTGCATTTCCGTATACTAATAATGAAATATTAGAAAAGGAACATTAAAAAACTTTCAAAATCACACTCCCAAAAATTAAATACCTAGGAATAAACCTGACTAAGGAGGTAAAAGACTTATATGCTGAGAACATAAAACATTAATCAAGGAAATTAAGGATGATTCAAGGAAAAGGGAAGATATTCCAGTTTTCTAGATTGGCAGAATTAATATTGTAAAAATGGCCATACTACCCAAAGCAATCTGCAGATTTAATGCAATCCCTATCAAATCACCCATGTCCATTTTCACAGAATTAGAACAGATAATCTAAAAATTTATATTGAACCATAAAAGACTCAGCAATGCCAAAGAAATCCTGAGGAAAAAACAAGCAGGAGACATAACTCCCCCAGACTTTAGACAATATTACAAAGCTACAGTAATCAAGATAGTGTGGTACTGGTACAAAAAGTGACTTACAGACCAATGGAACAGAGTGGTAAGCAGAATTAAACCCAGACACCTGTGGTCAATTAATCTTCAACAAAGGAGGAAAGAATTTAAAATGGGAAAAAGACAGTCTTTCCAGCAAATGGTCCTGGGAAAAATGGACAGCTGCATGTAAATCAATGAAACTGGAACACACCCTCACACCATGCACAAAAATAAAATAGCTTAAAGATTTAAATGGAAGGCAAGACACCATCAAACTCCTAGAAGAGAACATAGGCAAAACATTCTCTGACATCAAGTGTACAAATGTTTTCTTAGGTTAGTAGCCCAAGGTAATAGAACTGAAAACAAAAATAAACCAGTGGGACCTAATCAAACTCACAAGCTTTTGCACAGCAAAGGAAACCATGAAAAAAAAAACAAAAAGCCTATGGAATAGGAGAAAACAGTCGCAAATGATGCAACTGACAAGAGCTTAAATGTCCCAAATAAGAAGACAACTCATTCAACTCACCAGCAAAAAGGACAAACAATCCAGTTGAAAAGTGGGAAGAAGACCTAAGTAGACATTTTTCCAAAGAAGACATGCAGGTAGCCAGTAGACACATGAAAGAATGCTCAGTATCACTAATTGTTAGAGAAAAGCAAATCAAAACTACAATAAGGTACCACCTCACACTGGTCAGAATGGCTATTGTTAATAAGTCTGCAAATAACAAATGCTGGAGAGGGTGTGGAGAAAAGGGTACCCTCCTGCACTGTTGGTGGGAATGCACATTTGTACAACCACTGTGGAAAACAATATGGAGGTACCTCAGAAAACTAAATGTAGAACTAACATGACCCAGCAAGCCTACTCCTGGGCATATATCCAGACAAAATTTTCATTGAAAAAGATATGTGCAGAAAAAGAAACTCAAAATGGCTTGAAGACTTAAACATCGGACGAGACACCATAAAAAATCCTAGCAGAGAACGTAGGCAAAACACTCTCTGACAACAACTGTACAAATGTTTCTTAGGACTGTCTCCCAAGGCAACTAATATATGACCCAGCAATCCCACTCCTGAACATATATCTGGACTAAACTTTCATTTAAAAAGGTAAAGCCACCTCTCTATGTTCATTCCAACACTATTCGCAATAACCAATACATGGAAACAACCTAAATGTCCTTCAACAGATGTATGGATTAAGAAGATGTGGTGCATATACACAATGGTATACTACTGAGCCATAAAAAAGAACAAGATAATGCCGTTTTCAGCAACATGGATGGAACTAGAGACTCTCATAGTAAATGAAGTAAGTCAGAGAAAGACAAATACCATATAATATCATTTATATGTGGAATCTAATATTTGGAACAAATGAACCTATCTACAGAATAGAAACAAACTCATGGATATGGAGAACATTCTTGTGGTTGCCAAGGGGGAGGGAGTGGGATGGACTGGGAATTTGGGGTTAGTAGATGCAAACTATTGCATTTGGAGTGGTTAAGCAATGAGGTCTTGCTGTATAGCATTGGGAACTATCATCTTTTTAGTAGCATCGATGACACAAAATTAATTATTTTGCTAATGCCTATAAATAACTCTACCTGCCTGTAAACTACGTGAGGGGAGAAACTTTATCATGGATTCATGCTGGTATTCTGAATTACACAACACAGACTCTGGGTCATACAAATTGCCCAGAAGAACTGGTAAGTTAATGAAAGAAAAAACTCTAAAGGCCATTTTGTTCACCTACACAAATAAGAGGTCATATGATCAGTCTATGCTTGTCACTGTCAGTAAAAGGAAACTTGTTTGTTTTCCAAGGCAATTCCTTTGCATTTCAGAGAGCTCAGACTGTTATAATTTAGGTTGCACAGCTCTGGAATTCTGGAGCCATGCTACTGGGCTATAGCCCTCACTAGGGTGACTTTGGGCAAGCTCTCTAAACTTTATATGGCTCAAGACCCTCAACTTTAAGTTGGAGATAATATTAGCACCTTCTTATAGGAGTGTTATAGGATTAAGTGACTTAGTATGTCATACCTACAGTAGTGTCTACCCCCCCCAGTAGGCATTATATAAGCATTTGCTGCTATTATTATTATTATTATTATATTATGATCATCATCAAATTTATCATTACTATATTGACCTGAAATTGGACCACCTAGTACTTTTGACCATTATTCTCATTATTCCTAAACTATTATCTCCAGTATAACAGCCATACAACTACATGAAGTTAGCTGTTTTTTCTCTTCCTTAAACTGAATATCCTCCTTGCTTAAGTGTTTCTCACAATATTAGTTTTCTCTTTCCTCATTACTCTGGTCACCTGAGTATGAATGTTTGGCCATAATTTGTCTGGCTTCTTCTCAAAATCCATTTTGTAGCATTGGACGCCATACTCCCAAAATAACCTATCAGCCTATAATGGGACCATTCTCTCCTTTGACCCCAACTTTTTTTGACCATTACTAAAACTTGGGGTTACATTTTCTATTTTGGCAGACGCAACCCATTTTTGAGTTTTACCAAAGTTACAGTTATATAAAATCTGTATTTTTCCCTCTTGCATGACTTCATATATGTATTCCACATTCTAAGCTCCCATAGTTTTTAAGTTATTTTACATTTAATAATAAAAATTATATGTCTAATGTTTTAAATTTATTTCACATAGAACATCTTTTTTAATATCAAAAGAAATTCATATAGTAGAAGTTCTTATAATTTCTATTTTATAGCTGAAGGGACTGGAGTACAGAAAGATCAGGTAAGATTCCCAGGATGAGATGACCAAGCATTGACAGAACTGTCACTATTAAAAATAACTTTATTTCTTTAGCCCATGACTTATATTTCTATTAATAATTGTTATTATAGGAGCTCCTGTCATGGCACAGTGGAAACAGATCCAACTAGGAACCATGAGTTTGTAGGTTCGATCACTGGCACTCACTCAGTGGGTTAAGGATCTGGCATTGCCATGAGTTGTGGTATGGGTTGCAGACACAGCTTGGATCCTATATTGCTGTGGCTGTGGCGTAGGCCGGTGGCTACAACTCTTATTTAACCCGTAGCCTAGGGACCTCCATATGTTGTGGGTGTGGTCCTAAAATGACAAAAAGACCAAAACAAAATTGTTATTATAATTCATATGATTAGTTTTGGTATGTGGCTAGATTTGCTATCCACCCTCGATTTATCTCATCCGGTTGGCATCAATGTCTTCCTCTCATACGTAATTAGAATGTTGAACTAATTAGGACAGGGTCAATGCTGATTATGTAGAGGCCATCTTTTTTTTTTTAATTGAAGTACAAGTTGCATTAGTTTCTGATGTATGGTGAAGTGATTCATATATGTGTGTGTCTACATATATATGTATTCTTTTTCATATTTTCCATTATAGTTTATTATAAAATATTGAGTATTGTTCCCTGTGCTATTCAGTAAGACCTTGTTTTTTATCTGTGTTATATATATAGTAGTTTATATATACTAATCTTAAAGTCCTATTTTATCCCTCCTGCTTCCCCCTTTGGTAACCATAAGCTTATTTGCTATAACTGTGAGTATATTTCTCTTTTATAAATATGTTCATTTGTATCAGGTTTTAGATTCCACATTAAGTGATATCATATGATATGTCTCTATTTCTGACTTTCTTCACTTGGTATGATAATCTCTAAGTCAATCCATGTTGCTGCAGATGGCATTATTTCATTCTTTTTTATGGTCGAGTAGTATTCCTCGGTGTGTGTGTGTGTGTGTACATCTTCTTTATCCATTTATCTGTTGATGGACATTTTGGTTGCTTCCATGCCCTGGCTATTGTAAACAGTGCTTCAGTGAACATTGGGATGTGTGTATCTTTTTGAATTAGATTTTTATACAGGTGTATGCCCATGAGTGGAATTGCTGGATTCTATGGTTGTTCTATTTCTATATTTTTAAGGAAGCTCCATACTGTTCTCCATGGTGGCTGCACCAATTTACATTCCCAACAATGGTGTAGGAGGGTTCCTTTTCTCCATATCCTCTCCATCATTTATTATTTGTGGACTTTTAATCATGGCCAATCTGACTTGTGTGAGGGTAGTTTTGATTTATATTTCTATAATAATTAGCAATATTAATCATCTTTTCATGTGCTAATTGGCCATCTCTATTTCTTTTTTGGAGAAATATATCTTTAGACCTTCTGCCCATTTTTTGATTGGGTTGTTTGGTTTTTTTGTTGTTGAATTGTGTGATCTGTTTGTATGTTTTATAAACTAAGCCGTTGTTGGCATTTGAAATCTTGTTTTTAAGTCTCACACTTTTTTGGAAATATCTCTTTATTTAAAATCTCAGGCCATTGTTCTAATTTTTTTGAACTATTTTCAGTCTAAGTTATAGAATTCTCAGAAATTTTAGTGATGATATTTCTTCTCTTTCCTATACCTAAATACAGTCAACCTTGAACAATGAATTCTCATAGATTTGCTCAGATTGTGATTAAACAATTTGGGAATCTGTGATTGCATTTATCCTCACATTTCTGAACACATATATGGAATGGTACTGCATGCAGGTAATAAATGTGTTTAGTAGAGAGACATTGTTTTGGATCTTTTTCTTTGCATGTGATGAAAGCTTGTGAATAGACAGGCACGTGGTCAGATTTTTAGCAGTTCTTGGCCTCAATTATTTGTCTGCTTATTAAAGAAGTTGTGCTATAACCTTCTTTGTCTCCATGGACCCCAAATGTTGTTTACACTTTTTGTGCATATTCCATTAAATTAAATGTCCCCAAATATTGTATGTACATTATTATTTAAAAAATATATATCATTAAACCCACATCTCAGAGAAATTTTCCTCTGGAGTCCATTTCTGTTTCACACATCCCTCTATTCACATTTTCTATACTACCTTGTCATATACCTTTAATTAGCTACTATCTTTTTATATATTCACATCACATTTTTGCAAGGTAGATAAAAGAAATTGCTCTCAAGTGATGAGATTTTTACTTGCTGTGTTTCAGCTTAAAACATACTTTTCCCCCACAAAAACTGGTTTTTATAAACATTTGCAAAGCTGGCAGCATAAAGGAAATTGCTGACACAACTTAACTGCATCTATAATCGTGCAAATGATATGACTGCATGGGGAGAGAGTAGAAGATAGAAGCAAAAATTGGGCTATATTTTCAAGCTAAGTCTCAGTATGAAAAAAGGAGACTAGTGCCACTTAGTTTAATTTGAAGTATCTGGAATATTTTTACTTTGTTGATACTTGGCCAGAGTGCTCAAAATAGAGATACGTGTCTTACGGACTAAATGGAGCTCTGTGTTATATGCCTATGGACTAAAGAACTTCTGATGATTTGAGAAGAGACAGAACATGCTGTGGTCTGGAAAAAAATTTTCCTAACCTTCAGGTTCTTCCTTTGTTTGTCTTTTTTTTTTTTTTTTAAATGAAGGGAATACTATAGTGCCTTTCTCTGTGGTGCCAGAGGGCTCATTATAATGTCTGAAAATTATATATATATAATTTTAGGCTATTAGACTATTATATCTACTCTGTCAGACCTCTTTTCCCTCTCTTTAACATAAAAATCTATGGGCGTAAATAATTTTTGCAACTCCAGATACTTGTCTGTATTTTTGCAATTTCCTTAAACTGGGATTATGGTTCTTTTGAATACCTGTTTAAATCAGATATTTTTCTTTACTAAATTACTGTTCTACTGAACAATATTCCTCTCTTCCCCACCAGTATGTTTGGAAGGCTTTTGTGTTTTGTTGGATCTCTAGCGTTTATTAGACAGAATACCAGTCTAATCCCAGTCTTGCCTGTTTCCACTTACTGCCTGTGTGACTTTGAACAAGTCATGTACCACTTCTAAATCTCAGTTTTTAAGTCTACAAAGTAATGAGGTAAAAGCCAGTTATATCTAATCTGACCGAATCTAACCTCCAAAAACCAATATGCTGGGTTTCTAAGAATCTGGTAATACTAGTGTAACTAATATTTCTTGAATAGTTAATTGAATGCCAGGCCCACTTCTAAATACTTTACTTGTGTGAAAGTCTTTAGTCTTTGACAAAACTGTGAGATAGATATTGTAATTTTCTATTTCATAGATGAGGAAAATGAGACACAGAAAAGATTAAGGAACTAGCCATGGGTTACACAGCTTGGAAGTGGCAGAGTTGGGATTTGAATCCAGAAATCTGGATCCAGAGCTCACTCGCTTAATGACTGTTTCTAGATCCTTTTTTTTTGTTAGATAGGTACTGTTCCTATTGGAGCCAGCTGTTGATAAATCACATAGTAGACCATGTTGCTTGTATTCCAAAGAGCATTTCCCTTCCTAGCTCAAGTTTGTCAAGTGCCTCATGCTGCTCGCCCATATCCAGAGCTTCCCACTGTGAAACCTTTCCATGTACAGAAGATGTATGCACTTATTTTTCTAACCTTGAATGCTGTTTCTTTAGGATTCTGCTTTATGCTGAAAAACTGATAAGTAGATTCAAAGCAAGGGCAAAAGCATGTTTAATGGGGAGAGATATTTTGGGAAGAAAAATATTTTTCTCTGAACCCAAATTTGAATATATAAGTGGCTACCTATGTGACTAAGCAATGACTGACCCAATTCTAGGTATTTTTGACACATACCAGTAAATTAAAATTTCTTTCATGTGTCTTTCTGCTGCCCAATAAAATCAGGAAAGCATGCCAAATGTATACCTCTTTTAAAACATCTGGGATTTTCCTGCTATGTTTAAATTTCATCTGGATCTTTGGTGCCACTTTAATATGTCCTTTGAAATAGAAGAGTGTGATTTAAAGAATGAATTTGTTAGAGTCATAATTTGAAATAGTTAAAAATTAAGAAATTTCAATTTTAAATTACAATATCCCTGTAAAAAGCCAAGAAGTACAATTTCATTATTTCATCGAACTAAGACCTGAGGAGTTATCATTTAAAAAAAGTAATGTAATTTAGTCCTTGATCCTTGCAAATTGAAAGCTTACTGAAACACAGTATTAATTGAAAAACTCTTGCAAAAGTGTTTGATTTACACCGTTTTTGTTTTGCCAAGTTTGTAGCTAGATAATCCGGTATAGACAATTTTGAACTATTTGAACAAGCCTATTCTGAGATCATGTATAAACAGTTTATTTATGTGTGATTATAATGTCCACACTATTTTTTGTTCCTTTGCCCTTTATTTTTCTAGAGGATTATAGCAGATGTTTTAGATTTTGTGAGAAAAGTCAGGTTGTTCTCTTCTCTCAACTGCCATTAAGAAGAATACCCATGAAAAGCTATTTGTAACACTATGCTTAAAGAATTGCATTTAGACACTTGAAAATTAAGTTAACTTTGGGACAGTTATGGATGAAGTAATGGCTACACTACTAAAACTGGAAAGAGTAAAAGCTCTTGATCCACATTAGAAATAAAAATTGAAGTGCTTCTTTAGTACCTTGTGCTCAACTTTGTCTTGGTACAATTCATGCTGCTCACATTGTGTGTCTCCTTCTCTATCCCTCTATTACACTGGGAACTCCTCGAGACAGGCATGGTGTTTATACATGGGAGTATCTCCCTTTCTAAGCAGAGAGCCTAGGATACCCCGTGGTATTCATTCAGTCTCCTTTTGAAGGAATGAATAAGTAAATGAATTAACTTGGAGCCTTTGCAATTAGTCATATTTATTTTTCTAGCAAACCACAGTTACCACATAGTGGGGTGGGTGGGCAGTACAAGAAATATTCACAATCTGTGTGCACGCGCGCGTGTGTGTATCTGTGTGTGGAAGTAAAGCATAAATATTTAGAAGGATGGTGGTTCTGTAAGGATATAATATGTAACATAATACAAATGTAACATAATAATATAGTAAAGCTGCATGATAGATTTCGGTGGAGAGAGCATCTCTTTAGGTTATAATTTTCTAAGAAGTTAGAAAATAAAGGTATGGTTTTGTGTATACTAGTGAAGGAATGGTGTAGTTTTTAAAGTGATTTTTGAGTATTTTTAGCAGTTAGAAAAAAATCAATCTTTGAGGACCTGTTGTGTTTGGGGGGAAGATATAGCTAAGAAATTAGTACCCATTAACTCTAAAGACGTAGTTCCAGTGGTTCTGTTGTAGTAAAGATGATTAGGAAGAAAAGCATCCTCAGATGGTCAAGGGGCTAACACATCGGCATTTTGGAATTTCTGTGTCTTTGGCTTAGTTTAATTTAGTCTAACTGGGACTAAGCCTACCTAGACATCTTGGAGCTTTACACCAGTCAGTCATTTGTTAAAAAGGGAGGGAGCAATTTAGGCAGCCTACAGAAGACATTCACTTTAATTTATAAATTTCACTTAGCTCTTTTATTGGTATAGTCTTCCTAGTATTCAGAATTCAATAGGAATAACTGCTGGTGTGGGACAATGAATGGCATGATCATTACTGAGAAAACTAATAAAATCTTATTGGCAGCTCCCCAACAATTTAATATGTCTTCAGTAGTACCTATGGTTCTTATTTGTAATTGTGTTTGTTTTTGATATTTGTCTTTCTCTACTATGAAACAATGGACTCTTTGAAGGCAGGTCCTCTTTATCTTTGTATCACTGGTACTTGGTACATTGCCTGATTGATTGAAAGGATGCCTGGGTAAGATAGGACAAGAATATAGTTCCTGTGGACAAACTTGGTAAAATTAAACTTTTGTCTAACACAGTCATCTCTGATCATCTGCTTACTGGTGCTAATAGAAGCTGGCAATGATCAAGGCTGTGTGTTGTGATACAGTTTATATCTTGTCATCTTACGGTGGAGTCTATAAAAATTAAGGAGTTCTTGAAATGTAGAATAATTCAGACAAACTATGGATCATTGATCAAGGATCAGTGAAGTTGACTGACTTTCTACAAGTCAGTTTGAGAAGTTTTGCCAAGTAACCTGGCATGTGCTACTGTTCTTTATCTTAATATCATAGTAAACTCTAATTCATAGATCATGCCTTCAGGTCTACTTGCTTTCATGCAAGCAGAACAGGGATGAAACTTAGTGGTATAGTGATATTCTTTCCCCCTTCTAATACATTTTCAGACTATAGCCAGTGTGGTATAAAGAATAGATCTCCTCTTTCCTACTTAAAAGCACTGTCTCCTCACAGACCTTAGAATAAAATCCACGTGCGTAGTGTGGCTTGCTTGGATCTTTAAATTTTGAACATTGTTTACCTTTCCAAATTCTTCTCTCGCCTCTTGATCAGATTTTTCAAAGTTTTTGTTCCACGTGGATTGAACAGTTTACATTTCTGTCCAAGTCCCGTGCTATGTCTCACCTCTGGGTGTTGTCATGTAGATGACCTTTACATATGAACACTATGTTCTCTTAATTCATTCCTGTTTTCCAATTTATTTTCCCTATGCATGCATTAGTTTTCAGATTTTTAATTATTGTTTGTCTTCATACTTTCCCAGGTCCTCCGGTCTGGCTTAGAAACCTTTCTAAGTACTGCCAATGCATTCTTCCTTTCCATCATCTTAGTATTTAACATACTGCCTTGCAATTTCTTGCTTAATTACATCACAGCATGTTCAATAGGACTTTTTGTTATGTAGGGATATAAGCTAAATTCCTAAAGTTGAAGAAAATAGGTACACCTGCATTCTAAAGTTGCCAGAAATCTGTTTCCAAGCTTATCATGCTTTCCAGACTTTCCTGTAATCCTATCTTTTAACCAACCTGCACAAAGAGGAGTCTAGACAACCATAGGAATTGGTTGGAACAGGAAAGTCAATGAAAGATAGTTTCACATAGACAAAGAGGAAGTGCTTTGGATTTTTATTTCTTTTTTTTCACATTCTTTTTACAAAATATTATTTTCCATCATGGTCTATCCCAAGGGATTGGATATAGTTCCCCGTGCTGTACAGTAGAACCTTATTGTCTATCCATTCTAAATGTAATCATTTGCATCTATTAACCTTACCCTCCCTGTTGAATATTTATTTCCTATTTTGGAGAGAGGAAAAAGGGCAGTCTTTCTCTTTTTAGGACAACTAAGAAAGTGTGATGATTGAATTTATGGGTCAACTTAGCTGGAGCAGTGCTCAGATACGTGGTCAAACTTTATTCTGAATGTATTTGTGATGGTGTTTTTGGATGAGGTTAACATTTAAATGGGTGGATTTTGAGTAACGTAGGTAGGTCTTATCAAATCAATTGAAGGGCTGAATAAGAAAATAGACCAACCTTTATCAAGTGAGAGGGAATTCCGCCATCAGAGAGCCTTCAGACTTGAACTGCATCATTGGCTTTCCTGGGTCTTAGCCTATTGTCTTTTAGACCAGAATTATAGCATCAGCATTTCTGGGTCTCCAGTATGCCAGCCCACCCTGCAGATTTTGGACTTGCCAGCCTCTATAATTACATAAGGCAGTTACATATATATAATTGTAATATATATATGTGTATATATATATACACACACATATCTCTATATATTAATCGCCCATTTATTCTGTTTCTCTGCAGAATCCTGAGAAATATCAAGGGTTTGAATATATCTGTAAGCAGGGAAGGCTGACATTTCATTCATTGTCTAAATATTTGTTTGCTTTACTCCCAAAGTAAGCTCACTCTAAAAGTAAAGGGTGGAGCACAATGAGCGAGTTCTTAACTCAAGTATGTCCCATTGTTCCTAGAGATTAGGACCATTGATGAATCAAAGACCAATGCCAGCTACTTTTCTGGAGCATTCTGAAGGCAGGATGTTGGCTGGAACAGCTCACTATGGTAAGAGGAGGGGATAAGGCAGCAGCATTGTAGTATGAAGTCCTTCCATTGGGCGTGGCAAGTGTACATAGGGTTCCTATGGCCATGTAGACATGGTGGAAAAGAATCAGACCAGAGATCTGCTTGAAGGCATCCTCTCAAGGCAGAATACTAATGAAATAAGTTCGAAATAGTAAGAGGTGATGTGATATACTGTCGGGGCACAGATCCTCCTGTGGTCACTCAACCTACACTTGTGCAAATCGAAATTCCTGTCACATGATTCTTGCCACAAAGGGGTAGATTATAACAGTGCCATATAAAACATTTGTTTTCTTTCCTCCTTTTACGAAGTGAGTGAGCCAGCAGCACCATAAAGAGAAGGAAGAAGAAAACATCCTCAGCCTCCATAGGATGTCCCTAACCAAGATCAGGCCAATTCCAGTGGTAGGATAGCAGGGCAACTGTTTCATACTGGCTACCATGAAGTTAGCCAACTGTGAAGTTAGGGGGCATGTTACACATAAGACTTCTCATTTCTGGTACCAAATTTTAAATTTAAGGGTTTACCTAAACCACTCAGTTTCAAATATTTGTAAGAAGTTCACAGAACTCACTGAAAGATGTTATAGTCACAGAGGTTTTTGTTTTTGCTTTTTTTTTTCCTCCTATCTAAAGAATATTGATTAGAATCAGCCAAGGAAACAAGTGCATAGAGAAGAAGAAAACTACCCAAAGTACAAATTCTGTTGTCCTCTTCCTATGGAGCCATGACAGCATTACTTACATGGCATTGATGTGTGACGATGTGTGTGGAGTACACCAGGGAAGCTCTCTAGGGCCTTGTGCAGAATTGCAATTGAGGCTCCATGGTTGATTAGCCACATGGCTGACTATAATCTCCACTTTCTCTGGAGATAGAGTGGATACTATGTGGTCCAAAGGCCCCATTGTAAATTACTTGGACTGTCTGGTGGCCAAGGCCCCCAGGAAAACAAAGATATTCTTCTGAGAGATCACCTCCCAGATGAGGTAAAGGCAAGACTTCTCTTTGGTTAAAGTTATATTCTTTGCTACACAGGTGTGAATCTTGATTTAAGAAATTCAGGTCACTGAAAAGGACTTGTAGAAGGAAGATGTTTGAATAAAGACATTCTTTGAAAGCGGTTCTTATATCTGTTGAATTTAGACTTAAGACCTACATGCATAACTGGATTGTTCTCAACTGGAAGTGAGTTCTGTGAAAATAGGGACGATATCTTTCTTATCTCTAGAATCCAGCCCAGATGCTATTAGTATGGGCCCTGAAGTAATATTTGTCTAAGGAATGAATCAAGATCCATCACAAAACACTAAGTAGGCCATCACTGCAGAGCTGTTCTGGTGTGATATAGGTACCCCCGATGATCATGATAGAGTTATAAATGTTCAAGCCTTAGTGATAAAGTCACCACCTTTAGTCTAAAAAGAATAAAAAGAAAGAATACTGTGGAATTCCACACATTACCTTATTAGTCTTCTGGAGGTAGTAAAAATATCTAGGAATTACCGTAGAGACAACTGCTTGTAATTTTTAATGTAGCCTTTGTCTCTTCCTTTTGTTTAACGTAATTTATGACCAGAGCCAAGCCGTTAATCACATAGGATTTCTGTCTTGAAAGCTCCAAAATATGGGTGATGATGGTCTGGAAGGACACTTTCAGGATGGCCTTAAGCCAGTATATGTGTGGTGTGGTGTGACAAATATGCTACCAAGTGTATAGAATTCACCATTAGTTTTAATACATATGATGATAGAGGGTTTATAAATTTTTTAACAAAAAAGATATTTTATGATTAAGATTCATGAATAATGCCTTTTCTTTTAAATAAATTTTTGATTTTAGAATAGTTTTAAATTTATAGAAGAGTTGTGAAGATTGTACAAAGAATTCGCATATATCCCATACCAAAGTTCCTTTATTATTAGTATCTTAGATTAATATAACTCCCTTGTCACAATTAATGAACTCATATTGATATATTACTGTTAATTAAAGTTTATGCTTTATTCAGATTTTCTTAGTTTTTATTAATGTTCTTTTTCATTTTCAGGAGCCCACAGTACATTTAATCATCATGTCACTTTAGATTTCTCTTGTTTGTGACAGTTTCTCAGACTTTTCTTTTCTCTTTTAAATAGCGTTGACAGTATCAACCAACTGTTTCTCAGTTGGATTTTGATGTTTTCTCAAAATTAAATGAGGGATATGCATTTTGGGGAGAAAGACCACAGAGCTGACGTGTCATTTTCATCACGTCATAAAAAGGATGCATGCTATCTGCATAACTTAGCCCTGCCGACTTTGTGGCCTTGAACACTTACTTTCAAAGAACATGGAAAGAAAGTCACTACGTGCAGAGCACACTCAAGAGGAGAATTATGCTTCCCCTCTATGAGGGTGGGTTAGCCACATAAATTATTTGGGATTTTTCTAGATGGGTTATGTGCCTATTTTCCTCCATGTATTTATTCTCTTATTTTTTTAATAGCAGTACAGACGCATGGGTATTTATATTATGCTTTAAGTTATAATCCAGTCCTCTTTTATTGTGTTGCTCTAATTGTTTTATCTTTGAAATTAAGATCTCTTTTGGTTGCCTCCCACATCCATTTGACAAAATTAAAGAACTGCTCAACAAAGAAGTTTTTCTGTTGAGCAATTCTTTAATTTTTGGCACTGCAAATTGTTCCAGGCTTGGCTTGTATATTTCCTACTCAATCTCTGTAGCCCCAAGGAGCTCTGGTTCCTTTTGCTGGAGAATAGTATTAGAAACTTAAGTTCTTTGCATTATGTGTGCTTGTTGCTGAGGTGTCCTTTTTCTTTAATTTGTCAGTACAAGGGAATATATGTATATATACTAATGTTTTTATATATACATATCTATAAATATTTCTGTGTGTATCCATCTTCTATTCATATTAGGCTAAACATGAGTTCATGATGTATCCAACTCTTATCAATCCATTATGTTTCACTCAAGCCTTCTTCCCTTCTTATCATAATCTTCCACCTCAAAGTGAGAAATATGATTCATATTTTGTCACCTATTTACTTAATTGTCCAATTCCAGTACAGTGTTTTCAGAAAAACTAACCTATATCACCATGCAAACAACTTTCTTAACTAGATTGCAGTACTTATGTATACTCCTGCCTTTCTTTTAATCTCTACACTTCTACGGAGTTATAAAAGTCAACATGTTTTCCCCCAACCCAGCCTCTTTAGTGAGATTATTTCATACACATGTGATGGGATTAGATCCTTTTGTCATAGTCCATCCTAGAATACCAGGAACTCTTAAATGAGTTTGCCTATGTTGGGTACATTACATTTTACTCTTTGGGCAGTAAATTTCTATGGGTTTTGACAAATGCATGTGTCATATACCAGTATTAATATATCATACAGAATAGTTTTACTACATCCCCAAGGCCCTTGTGCTTCACTTATTCAATCCTCCTCTCTCCCAACTCCTGTTTGCCATGCCTGTAAGTTATGTCTTTTCCATGTCATGTATATAGTCATATAGTAGCCTTTTCTGACTGGCTTCTTCTACCAAGTATTGTACATATTTATGTGTACTCCCTTTTTATATAGTTCATTTAACACAAATAAAATCTCTAGAATTTTTCTGTATGTATTTAGGAAGAAATTTTATCTTTGGGGACATAAACTAGGTCAAAGTATTGTAAACACTATGAAATTCAGCCTATGTTGAATATCTTCTGTTTGCTCTTGCAAATCTACTTCTTACATTTCTCATCTGTATTCTAATCCTGGAAGGCTGAGTTGTGTGAAGTTCATTGTTGGGCTCCTTTGTTCTCTGATCTTGGTTAGATTAAACCAAAGGGTAGTCCTAAATCCTTACAAGCATGGTGTCAATACTGTAGCCATAGTGTGTGAAATTAAAAGACCACATTCCCACAGACTGTATTATGTTGAAGAACGAAAGAGTTAGAATAGCTTAAGGCATTTCTATAAATGTGTACTGCTATCCTTCCCATGTAAATGTAAATATTATTTCCTCCTGTGCATCAGGAAAAACATCGGCCATGTTAATATACCTAGTGTCAGCTGTGTTATTGATGTGCTCCATTATAAATCCACATCTGGCAATGCAGTGATGATTGAGGCCATGAACTAGTTAAGCATATGATAAATAGTCCATCATTATTCATCCTTTATCTTTGTTTAAGAGTCTAACAGATTAACTAAACAACCCTGTGATGGGTGCCATCACCCTATATACTCAAGTCTTTGATGATGGCACTGAATTCTGTAATTCTTTTATACTTGAGATATTATTTCTAAGTTACTGCTTTGGCTGTTGGAGGGATTTCTGTTTTATTCTTCCTAATGTAATGAACCCTGCTCTACAAATGTGAATACGAAACCAGTGTAGTTCAGCCTAATTCTGAGTTTATCAATTTCAAATACATGTTCATTGACTGGAAAATAATTTCAGCTATGTGTTAACCATTGTGTTCTGTGTGATTCAGATTTGAACCAAACTCCAATTTTCACCACCGTTCCAGAAGTTCCCATTCTAAACCAAAGGCAATTTTGGTAGTTTGGATCTTCTGCTAGTGTCACCTCAGACCTCAGAAGCTCTATTTTGTAACTTTTGGATATCCTCTCTTCTCCAATTCATTGTTATGCCAAAGGGAAGAATTATATCCTTGCAGTCACATTGCATGGACCTCAGAGGGAATGGACTTTCTCTTTAATAAGTGAGTTCCAAATCTTTAAACTGATGCCAGTCTTCTGATCAGTAACTCTTGATTTTTATGCCCTAATACATTAAGTAATAGCTATTAAGCTTTCAAGCTCTCTTCTCCCTGGAGCAACGTGATATATTCACTGTTACTACAGATAATGTAGGTCAAGATATTTTGATTGCTACTCTAAACTTAATATCAGTTTGATAATTATGTCCACACTGCCTCAGGTGTTTATGTTTTGCCAGCGCTAACACTTAAGAATCTTAATCTTAATTTGGGGGAGCTCATTTTAATGTCAGTGTTGTCCTCTTAAAACCAGCCTGCATAGAGCAGTTACTGCCAACTATGTCAGTGTTTCCCTGTGAACTCCTTATTGCCTCAATAAAGGATGTGTCTCTTGGGTCGTCTTGGAGAATATAATCTAGTGGTTGATTTTCAGATCTTACGTAATACATCCATTCTAATAATCTTCCTTCCCTGTGCCTCTGATCCTTTCTTTACAACTATGGTAAAGAAATTCCAGAACCCCCCACTTGTTAAGGTAGGATATTTTCAAATCCAGGCATGAGGAAGCCATCTTAGCAAACCATTATGATCAACTCCAAGGGTCCAGACAAGGGAGGCAATTTCCCTCCAGTAAATGGGAATGAGCTACTTCTCTTGGCCGGGAGAGTGAGATTTGAGGTTCAAGATTCTCAGAATTCTTCATCCAAAAGTTCCCATCTTGGATAATAGGCTCCAGTTATTTTCCTTCAGAGCCCATGATTTGACACAGGAGATCTTTGAGAATACTTTTAGTCTTCTTTGCAGCTCTGTCACTTTTTAAATTAGATCTCAAGTCTGATTTCCTGCACATTGTGCCCTGAAGCTATAAAAGATGAGATTATTCTGAAACGTCCATGGAGATTTATTGGCTTTTATAATATTCCTTTAGCCAGCAATTAACAATCCCGAACCTGTCATTTTCTTTGAGCAAGGCCTCTAAGCCATAAAAAGCAGCTGTCCTATGCCACAGTTCTCTCAATTATTGTTACCATATCAATCACATACAACTTTATTAATTGTGATACTATTCATAATGGAATTACTTATTCCCAGCAACAGGGTCTCTAAGATCATCTTAGGACAGTGTGATTATCTATTCCAAAAGTTCCACCTTGAGGGTCAGCTTGGTACAGCCACTCTTTGTACTAATTGTCTTCGCTTGGATTTTCTAGTAAAATAGCCTGAGCCAAAGCCCTCAGAGTCAAACATTAATGAATTAATTTGTTAATTAATTAATTAAACTTTTTAATCCCAGAGCAATAAGATTGAGGGGAAAAAAGAAGTAAGCTAAAGAAAAAGAAAAATCAAATATAAGCTAGAATATGATTGAGCTGACCATACTGTTTTATAAGAAAACATTACACAATTGATTGGCCACATAAGATGTCTCTGGAGAGGTAATGATATTAGCATAATTTTCATAAGCTCATTGTGGGGTAGGGAAGCTAAAGACTTTATCCGCTGGCTCCTCCTTGTCTTTGTCTTTCAATGATCAGAGTTCACCTTATAGGACATTAATTCCCTTCCACTTCTAAATTATGTTTCCCATCTTCTTTGAGAAAGCAGAGAGATTTAATGCCATGTGTTATGGCTCTTCAACCGAGCATAGAAATGGTGCTAATAAATAATCCTCTATGGATTTATCCAGATATGACTTGGGCACCGCGGCTGCTCTGCTTCCTGCCAAAGCAGATGCATGTTGTAGGCCAGGCCATATTCCAGTCCTAGTTCCTCCAGTTTCCATCTCCTTAGTGGTGGCAGCTAGGGAATTTTGTTGAGCAAATGTCAGAGGTTATTGATTATTGGTGAGATTAAGGAAATCTCTGGAGACACATAAATTGGAACTCATACAATATTGAAGTAGAAAACTATTGAGAACATGAATCAATGCAAAAATTATAGTAACAGCAAATTTACTTTCCAACTCTTTAAATACTGTCTTTCTTAAATGATAAGTTTAGTTATTTATTGAATGCTTATTGTGTACCAGCTAAAGCTAAACCTTTATTCTGCTAAACCTTTTTATAGATGTATTATCTCATTTCCTTTTTTCAACAATGTAAGAAAGTCCCTATTAATACATCCTTTCTAAATACAGTGAAATTAAGACTTAGAGGGATGAAGGAATTTTCCCAAGTTTATAAAGCTAGGAAGTAATGGAGCTAGTGGACCTCCAGATAGTCTTTATGGCAGAGATGTAAGCAGTGTATAGTGATTCTTATAGATCTTGTTCACCTTTTGCAGTTTTCATCTTTATCTTGGGGTAATAACCTACCTAGGAGTTCCTATTGTGGCTCAGTGGTTTACGAACCCTTACTAGTATACATGAGGATGTGGGTTGATCCCTCGCCTTGCTCAGTGGGTTAAGGATCCGGCATTGCTGTTAGCTGTGGTGTAGGTCACAGACATAGCTTAGATCCCAAATTGCTGTCACTGTGGCGTAGATGGGCAGCTGCAGGTCTGATTCAACCCCTAGCCTGGGAGCTTCCATATACCATAGGTGTGGCCCTAAAAAAAAGAGAAAAAAGATAAGAACCTACCTAGAAGACCTTAAAATTAAGATAGCAATATTACTTATATTGTAGTTTTGACATGTAAAGTGATAAATTAATTCAGGAGAAAAGATTAGTTTATTTCTGCTAAATAATAAGAGCACAATAACAGTTGGCTTTTACTACCGTTATTATTGCTTTTAAAGTTGGCTTTTAAAGTTTTTTTCTTTTACAAAAAAAATCTAACCACAATGTATTGGATGGAAAACAAAGTTAATTGATAAAGATTGATGCTTCTTACATTTAGTGATTGATATAAGTCAAATATAGATATTTCATTCCTAAGAGAGAATATCTTGTCCTGCATGTTCCTTCCCATGCTTATCTTGCCTCTACTTTTTTCCTGAATCCTGAACTTTATTGACTGTATCTCACCGACTCCTGTCCTCTGGTCTTGGGCTTTGTCTCTGTTTCCATCCTAAGACCTGCTTTCTGGGCTCTTACTGCTTGAATGAAATTCAGGACTCAATCCTGACCCATTTGGCCCATAAGAATATAACTCTCGTTTGTACTAGCTCTTGGCTTGGCCCTCCTTTCTTGAGGTTTTCTTCTATGCATTCCACACATCAACAGATTGTTTTTTCCCCCTATGATCCTGATACCAGAGAGCGGATCACTCAGTGCGTTTACTGTACACCTACATTTTTACCAGTGGCTTCTAGACTCTGAGCCTTATGCTAAGCATTTTAGAGGGTCCCTTCTATTTTGCAAAGTGACTAAACCAGTTTTATTAAAAAATGTGGAATTTTGAGTTTAGAACTACACAGGTCCTGATTGGTCATTTCTGCATGCCCAGAAATTTATCTAGGAGCATGAACTTTGGGCCCATAGCGTTGTCAAACTTAGCAAATAAAAATATAAGACCCACAATTAAAATGTGAATTTCAAATAAATGAGAATTTTCAGAGTATAAACTATGTCCCAGCCATTTCTTCTTCTTCTTCTTTTTTTTTTGTCTTTTTTTTGCCTTATCTAGAGCTGCACCCGCTCTAGGGGCTAGCTTCCCAGGCTAGGGGTCTAACAGGAGCTGTAGCTGCCGGCCTCCGCCACAGTCACAGCAACGCGGGATCTGAGCCGCGTCTGCAACCTACACCACAGCTCACGGCAATGCCGGATCCTTAACCCGCTGAGCAGGGCCAGGGATGGAACCTGCAACCTCATGGTTCTTAGTCGGATTCGTTAACCACTGAGCCACGAAGGGAACTCCTGTCCCAGCCATTTCTTGAGACATACTTATACTTAGAAATTATTTGTTGTTTATCTGAGATTCAAATTTAATTGGAGTCTTGTATTGTATCTGGCATCCTTACCACAGAATGGCACCTCTTGGCACATCTATCATTAGAGGCAATCACTTAGATCCTTATTATTTGACAGCAATTGAGAAACAGTCATTCTTTCTATAACTTATTTTTATCCTTTCTGTCTCCTTAGGGTGAAACTCTCCTAGGTGACCTTACATTTTGTGTGGGAAGTCTCACTTTATTTCTATTGTTTTGATGCAATTGTTAACTATCCCTTTTTCCTTTCACAGTTTCTTGGTTTGGATGATAAATTGTGGTCCTGGATACCTAATTTACCCTTAAATCCTTCTGACCCTATTAGTAAGTAAATATTCAGTCTCCCCCTCCACTCAAAGCCAAGCTATAATCTCCAGAAGGTGCCACCGTTCTGACTAACCCTTGGTTAGTCACTTCTGCAAAGCACCAGTTCACACCATGCTGCTTAAGCTAACGTAGACAAATAAATGAACAGCCATTATTAATTACAGTATAACGTTTTATACTTGTTACCATGTTTACAGAGAACATGAGAACTCAGCAAGTGTTTGATGGATTCAGTAAATATGGGTGATTAATATAGCTAGGTCAGGTGAAAATAAGCAAATGCCATTTGTTTTAAAGTAGGTAATTTTCACTTTCCTTTGTAAATACATGCTGAAGATGTTATCTATGTATGATACATAGTAAAAGTTGGTTAGACTACATTTTTAGAGTGATTTGCAGAAGTAAAATAATTTTTTATATTGCCTTACTGTCTACCAAATACAATTCTTACATTGAATAAAATATTCAGTCAAATGATGAAGTTGCAGTTTTATTCATAGAAATGTCAAATAACTTGAAATGATTGATTTTCCCCTTGATTTATCCATTTATATTTTATATCCAGGTGTACATGTGTTTGAGAAAAGGCTTATAGATGGGCTTTTATGCACACCCATTATAATATGCTGCTGAGTCAGGATTATCCTTTTGTTTCATAAGTATTGCATAGATAAAGGTCCCATCAGAAACTAAAATAACTGTCTCCATCTTTTCACAAAATAATGAGAAAATTCTGCTCTTAGTTGACATGATTTTTTTATATTATTGATTTCATATAAGCCAAAATGTAAAGAGTGTTCAAACAGAAGTAAAAAGAATGTTTCTCAGTAATAATTCATACTGTAAGAATATTTATTTTTAAATGTGACTTTCACTTAAATGTTAAAAAGTTATTTAGAATTTGCTCTAGGAAAACAAGCCCATTGTTATTTTTCCTTTATGTTAACTCATCCAGTGTAATTAAATGAAATGCATTATTATATCTTAGCAATCGTGATTGGATTTTATTTTTAGATAGCAAAATAACAGTTGGCTTATTAAATCAAATCAGAGGCTCTTTAGGAAAGTTTAACTTGAAATATTGCTTTTCATCAATATTTTAATGACCTCCAAGGAAAACTATGGATGTTTTATGAATGTTTAGGAATGATACAGATATTTCAAGAAGAAAAATGGAAATAAAAAGAAAAAAGTGTAATGTCATAATTACTTCATTAGTGTAGAGAAGATATCAGTTAGAAATTCCAGGTGAACTTAAAGTGACCTAGGAGGAGCAAACCTCAAAATGACCCTGACTATAGTGTGGAGAATGGATAGAATGGATTCAAAGTAAGAGCAGAAAGATCAAATTATAAATATTAAATATATCCCATCTGTTTGTATATCAGCTTTTCTTTTTCTTTTCTTTTTAAGGTTGTGTCTATGGCATATGGAAGTTCCCAGGCTAGGGGTCGAATAGAGCTGCAGCTCCTAGCCTGCACCACAGTCACAGCAACACAGGGTCCAAGCTGCACTGTGTCTGTGACCTACACTGCAGCTCACAGCAACACCGGATCGTTAACCCACTGGGCGAGGCCAGGGATCAAACCCGCATCCTCATGGATACTAATCGGGTTCATTACTGCTAAGCCACAATAGGAACTCCTGTATATCAGGTTTTTGTATATCAGTTATATTCAATAAATGTTTTTTAAAATTTTTAAAAAGAATGTTGCAGTAATTTTAGTGACATGTTTTTCATATTTGTTTTGTAGGAGAATAATTATAGAAATAAAGATAGAGAGGATTATTAGAGAGATATTTTAGAGGTAGAATTTATGGGTGTTGTTGAGTGATTGAATAAAGAAAGGAAAGTGTAGGGAATGCTGAAAAGCCAAGAATGACCTAGATTTCTGAAATGAGCAACAAAGGGATGCTGGCACCATTTTGTAGAAGGGGAAGCCTAGAGGAGGAACACATTTTTGGAAGGAGGAATCAAGAGTTCACTTTTGGACAAGGTAGATTTGCCATATCGCTGACCTTTCCAACAGAGTTGTTGGTTGCCTTCAAGATATACATGGACTTTTACATCATGGAGACTGATGAGGGCACCTAGGGAGAGAATACTGAGAGAGGAGAGAAGGCAGCCAAAGCCAAATTCTGAGGAAGGCAGACTTATTACAAAAGGAGGAATGGGAGTTCCCTTTGTGGCTCAATGGTTAACGAATCTGACTAAGAACCATGAGGTTGCAGGTTTGATCCCTGGCCTTGCTCAGTGGGTTAAGGATCCGGCGTTGCCGTGAGCTGTGGTGTAGGTTGCAGTCACGGCTCGGATCCCGCATTGCTGTGACTGTGGCAAAGGCCGGCAGCTATAGCTCCTGTTAGACCACTAGCCTGGGAACCTCCATATGCCGCGGGTGTGGCTCTAGATAAGGCAAAGAGACAAAAACAAACAAAAAAAAAGAGGAATGAATAGAGAGAGAGGTTAGAATGGTTTGGGGAAACTCTAGAGAGTATGCTGAGAGGAGAGAAGTCAAGAGGTTGGAGGGCTTGACATTCAGAAATCCATCTGGGGGGGTCTTTTTAGATAAGGATTGTACATGTGAATTCTTAGGATTCAGGAATTTGAAGATATTGGTAAACTTAGCAGTACCAGAGTTGGTGGACAAGTTTGGCCCAAAACCAAATTGGAGAGGGTGGAGTGTGTGCTGGAGGAGTGGAGGAGGATGTTGTGCATATATAAAGCATGGCGCATGCTGTAGTAGTTTTGTAGCAGGAGCATGGTGAAGGTCTGACAACTCATGGAACAGAGGAGATGACAGAAATGTTCCATGTCAGTACATTGGCTTAGCTTACTGCTTTATGCTCTGAAATATATTCATTTACAGTGTGTTTATGTGGAGTTCTGAAATGTGTTACACATCCCCCTGCATCCTTCCACTGAGGATACGTAGCATAATGTTAACTTTTGGTCACAATGACTGCCTCTTTGACATATTTCAGGTCCTAAGAGATAATGAAGGACACCTAACTCATATTCTAAATGGCCTCAGATGTCTGTGCTTTAAGATTTTCTGTACGCGCACTAATGTGTATATGCATGTGGTTGTGCGTGTGTATGTGAGTGTGTGTGTGTATGTGTGTGTGTGTATGAGAGAGACAGGGAAATGCAAACTAGAATTTAAATCTAAATTTGTCAGCCTCCAAAATCCATGTCCTTTTCATTATGCCAGTTCATTTCTCTAATTAGTAATAAGATCCATTCATTCAATAAACATTTTTTATTTCTTTCTAAAATAATACAGTCATGACAGCTAATCTGTATAAAAGCTAATTTATGTGGACAGGTAATAAGTATTTTATATGTATTGTCTTATTTAATACAACAATCATATAAGATCCCTTTTTATAGGTGGGGCAATTGAGAGTTGGAATGATTGTATAAATACTTAGAGTTTGCACATTTAGGGAGTGATGAAATCAGGTTTCCAATCAGGTAATCTTGCTCCAGGTCTCTCTAATATACTTCTAAAGTGAAAATTTTGACTGGTAGAGGGAAAAGGAAACACAGAAAGAAAGTCATTATTTCTTGAGTTCAGTAAGCTGGGAAAGGTAAGTGAAGAGGCTGCAGAGGGAGGCAATTGGTATTTCATCATTGTTCTTTTAAGCCCTGTTCAGGAGTTTGGATTTTAATCCAAGCAATGGCAGTGCCTGGGCGAATTCTGAGTAGTCAGTGATAAGATTTTTTTCTAATCTTGTGGCTGGCATTGAGCATAAACAGTTAGCAGTTTCTGTAGAAGTGTAAATGACATAAGCTTTGTAACAACCGTTATAGACGTGGAAGCTTTTCTTGTCCTCATCTTACTTCTTAGATTGCTTCACTAAATGCTGTCTTGGCTAGAACAATAATTGTAATTCTGATAATACCAAATAAAGCTACAAACTTAAAAGCAGTTAATAATGATAATCAGAAACTTGAAGAGAGAAAAGTAAAAGAAATTCCCAAAGTCAGCTGAAGTCATATTTTATAAAGTTTTCTGTTTTTAATTCCTCTTTGGTTCTAAATAAATGTTTCATAAATAGTTCAAATGCAAGTTTTCCTGTGAAAACCTAATTAACTCCCCAGTCAGTGTTAGTTTCGACATCTTCTGTTTTCCCATGATAGACTATTTGACTTCTATTTAATCAGTTATTACCCTGTATTATCATTTATCAGTTTATGTGTGTATCACTGTGTGGTTTAGCAAAGATTTGTGATGCGCTTTCAGCGAAGTAGTCACTATGCTAAATGTCCCCACATTACATGCCAAATAACTTAGATGCCTGTAATCAACCTTGAGGTATTGTAAATGGGAGACTCAAATTGTTTGAATTTGTTTTCTAGCAAAACCTAACTAAAATATATATGAGGAAACTGAACTCTTTTTTTTTAATCCTCATGTGATGCACACTTTTTCAGAATATTTAATTCAGTATTTTAACTTTCTCTTATTTTTGGGTCAAATTGTGAATAATCCCAGAGCCAGAGTTCATAAAGGCAATATACTTATAAATAAACACTTATTTAAAGGGGCAAATATTTCTTGACCTTTAAAAAAGCAAACTCTTCAATTTTGAAAAGGAAGTTTTAACATTGTATTTTATTAGATAGATGTAGCCCGTCCGTAAGCTGATTGCCAAATAAACCTTTCTATCCTTACAAAATTGGAAGAAAAATGTATCTGTAGTCTTGATTGTATTCTACTGGAAGGTGTAATTATATCTCCAACGACAGGCTAAGTAGAATTTATGACTACCTGATTATAATACTCAGGAAGAAGGAGTTTGTCTACTTACAAAATTAAACTATATTGTCTTCAGTTACAAGTATTGACATTTCTATTCAAACGCAGGCCTAGAAAATGTTTATTAGTAACCTGAGGATGAGAATATCTTCATAAAAAGTGAATCACTAAATAATAAATATGAAGAAAAATGGATTACTGACCAATTTGCCAGTGGGTCTCAAAAGTGGTTAATCTGATATATAAAAAACTAATTCTGGAGACACAGAATTGAGTTGAGATTTTAGAGCAATTGTACTATTATGGCATTTATTCAGAAACAATTCTATGGAAACAGAAGAAACTATTCAGAATTCTGATTTTTAATTTCAGTCGTATTTAGTTGTCTCAGAAAGGTTTAATTTGTGCGAAAAGTTCATAAGAACTATTTCTTTAGAGTGGCACTTGGTTTCAGATTATGGGTTAGGGAGTTTTCATTTTAGGTAGAATCCCTGAGATTGGATTTTGGACTCTAATTCAATATACCTGGCTTAAAATTATGAATATAAATTATTTAAGGTAGATTATTTTACATAGTTATTATATTATAGAAGTGACTTTTAAAATGGTAATATATACTTAGTGCCAACTTTTCATATGAAAGACTAAATTTTACTGGTAACTGGAGCTTAATATTTAAATTCTCCAAGTTTATGCATGTTAAACAATATTGACAAAAATAGATTTAAATTAAAATAATTTGTTGTTTTTGTATTTATAAAGAGGCTTCTGAATATAACAACTTTTAGAAAGGATTCAGGAGTATTGGTATGAGTATTCACTATCATGTTATAACAGTAAAATTTAGAATATGCTTTTCAGCTTTTCATTCTCCCCATTTCCTGGCATACCATGAGTTGTCCATATTCCTTTCTATTATGTTTTCCTCTAGGAGAGTCTCATTTCCTTTCTATTTTAATATCGTAAGTCCACTGAAGCCTAGAAATCAGAGAACCAACAGTTTGAGGCTTTTGCCTTAAGAGAGCAACCGAGTGAGAGGAGGTCAGGATTCCACTATTGGATACCAATGAATAAGGGACTCTTACGACTCTACGTCTTATGACATTGTCTTTAGTTTTTTAAGATTCCTTTTTCCTACCATTTTTCCAGATATTGAGATCTAGAAGTCAATTTTCTGAATAACTAAGGTATTATTAAATAGTTAATAATAATTACATAGTCAGAATTCCTGAGAAATATTCTACACCTCTGCTAATTTAAAAGGCAAGTTGTACTTTTGGCTGTAAGAGACTTCGAAGTTTTACTTTAACATTTCTGAGATATTGATTAGATGCTTGAAAAAGACTGGAAAAATAATACAGGTTTGGCAAATTGCTATGTGCAGTTTCATAAGCCATGAACAAAAAACAGGCATTTTTACCCATCTTTGGGCAGATGGTGAATGGCAACAGCAGAGATTTCAAATATAGATATAGCACATATATATTGCAAACAGCTGTAATAGCTAAAATACATGCCAGAAGACTTAATCATTCTGGATTTTTTTCCCCCAGTACATGCTAGCGTTCAGAAATAGACTTCTCTTTCCTACAATTGCTATAGAATTCTTTGAACTAGACAAGTGCATCTATGATATAGGAACTTTGCTCTGTGCTGATTAGGCTGTATTTTCAAGGCTCCTCGACAATTGGTTGATTAGCAAAATTCTCATCAGTTATGATTTGGTGTGCATAACTCATGACCAATGTGACTTCTTGTTTTTGCTACTGCGTTAGCTGAATCAAATCTTTTGTTATGTATAGACCTTGCCAGTACAAACTATCTGGATAAAAAAAGGCTGAGTAAACTGTCTGTTGATCTGTCATCAGGTCGAAAGGACAGCTAGGATTTTAAGAAAAAAAAATATATATGCACACATATGTATATATATATGGATATATATACACATAGATATATATTGTTGGTGCTCTTACATTATAATTTGAGATTTAAAAAAATTCTAAGTATGTGTCTCTCAGTTGAAAGAATTTTTGAATTTTCATTTTGTTTGGAATCAAACAATTGGCAAATAATTTCTCAGCGGAGCTGGGGGAACTCTCTTTCTCTCTCTCTCTCTTTCTCTCTCTCTCTCTCTCTCTCTCTCTCTATATATATATATATAACTTAAAAATTGTGAAAAAAGTTGTCAGCAAAGTCACTTCTAAAGTTCTTCGCCTACAGGTATTAGCTTTTCTGGGGTCTTCCCCATAACTTAATTATCATAGAAGAGGGTTCCTAGGTCAGCTGATATCCAGTTGGCAGCAGAGTATGGGAGAAGGTACATTGGTTGGAGTCCATGGATATAGGTTAGTCCTGTCTGACATGTGTGACTCTGTATGAATTTCACCAAGTATTATCATCAGTGAACTCAGGAGGATGAGAATATTACTTACTCAGGAAGGATTAAAACAGTTGATAGGTGTCAAATCAACTTTGTAAACTCCAAAGTGATATCCAGTGCTACCTTATACATTGTTTAGAGGATAAGAGTCACCATTATTTCTCATTTCTCACAGTTTGCTGACATTTCAAGTAGATAAGAACTCTGGCTAGATATTGTTGACATCTCCTTTTCTCCTGTTGTCAATAATTTGTTCCTATTCTACTCCCTCTATGATTGCATTTTTTTTTCTTTTTATTTAGGGCCACGCCTGTGGCATACAGAATTTCACAGGCTAGGGGTGGAATCAGAGCTGCAGCTGCTGGCCCATGCCACAGCCATAGCAGTGCTTGATATGAGTCACTTTTGTGACCTACGCCACAGCTTGTGGCAACGCCTGATCCTTAACCCACTGAATGAGGCCAGGGATGGAACCCAGATCCTCACAGACACTGTCGGGTTCTTAAACCACTGATCCACAATGGGAAAGTCAGTGATTGCTTTTCTGTATACATTCTTCTTTCCTGTTTTACATCCCGTGACCGTACCCGAAGCATATCATGATCAAGTACCATCTCTTTTTTTTGGCCACTCCCGCAGCATGTTTTATTGAAGTATGGTTAATTTACAATGTTGTGTTAGTTTCCGTTCTACAGCAGAGTGACTCAGTTATGCATATATACTTTTATTATCTTTCCTTTTTTCTGTTGCTTTTTAAGGCCACACCTGCGGCATAAGAGAATAACCCAGGCTAGGGATCGAATTGGAGCTACAGCTGCCAGCCTACACCAGATCTGAGCCTCTGCGACCTATGCCACAGCTTGTGGCAATACCAGATCCTTAAGCCACTGAGCAAGACTAGGGACTGAACTTGCATTCTGATGGATAGTAATCAGATTCTTAACTCGCTAAGACACAGTGGGAACTCTGCATATATTCTTTGCCATTATGGTTTATGACAGGATGTTGAATATAGTTCTTTATGTTATATGGTAGGACTTTATTGTTCATCCATTCTGTATATAATACATTTGCTTCTTCTAGTCCCAATAAAACCCTCCCTCATCCCCTTCCCCTTGGCAACCACAAGTCTGTCTGTGCTCCTGGTCCATGAGTCTGTTTCTGTTTCATAGATAAGTTCATTTGTGTCATATTTTAGTTTCTGCTTGTAAACGATATCATATGGTATTTGTCTTTCTCTTTCTGACTTACTTTGCTTAGTATGGTAATCTCTAGATCCATCCATTGTAGCTGCAAATAGCATTATTTCATTCTTTTTAATGACTGAGTAATATTCCATTATATATATGTACTACATTTTCTTTATCCATTCATCTGTTGATGGACATTTAGGTTGTTTCCATGTCTTGACTTTTGTAAACAGTAAAAACAACCTTCTTAGTTATTCTCCTATTCATGTCTTTGGTGATGCACATGATAAATTTCCTTAGGTCTATTCCTTTGCTGAAACATGCTCTCTCATTTCTTTCAAAAGGTTTTATTTAACTTATTATTATCTAAAGCCCTTGATCCTTATCATATTTCCATTGTGTTATTTAATGCTTTTAACAAGAAAAGTATATAAACCCAGAAGTATAACATATTATATACACTTAAAGGGCAATACTTATGCATAAACAGATTGAGAAAGAGTATAAGGTGTATGAATATTTTGTGTATTCCTCTGCAGGTTACCATGTTCATCTGGGTAATATGTTTCTTTTTCACACAGTGTTCTTTGGAGTAGAAAGTGTAAATTCTTGTGAAAAATCAGTGTAAGCTAACAAGGTTTTATCTTTTGCTGGTTTTATTTCCCTATTTATCTGTGGCATATTAGAAAATTCAACCATTATGGGTAAACATTAAAACAGAAAGAAAGACATTACCATTTTCTAAAGCATAATACTCCCCCAGCTGAATGTGACTGGTTGTAAATGAAGTCTATCTATCATCTAAGAAATTCTACTGAAATATTTCTTTTGATAATTTATCAACAACTGCTCCTGCTGCCCCTGCAGAAGATAAGATAAAAATCAAGGCTGGAGAGGCAAGAAAGTTAGATGTAGTTGAATGACTAGGATTCCATGCTATATATTGGAAGTATATATGGTTCTTTATTCTTTAAGTTACTTATTTTCACTCTGGTAGACATATATTCTGTCAATGTATTAAACATAAAATTAGCAATGAACTCATCAAGGATCAGGTTCTTTCTTTTTCCTTCAGCATTTTTGCAAATGAAACTTCAGTTTCATAGAGAATCATACATGGGTTGGATATATTACAATTACTTAAGAAGGAATTCATTTCCACATAGTTTCAGTGACAAAAGTAAATAAATTGGGGTGGTGTATAAAGATAGGTCTACAGATACCACAGAGAATATAAATAATGCAGACATTTATAGAAAAATATTTCTAAGGATTGCAGGTTGGCTAAAGCTTAACATCTTAATTGGCTGTGAACTACTCTGTGTCTGATGCTGTGTATCCAGAGTTAGTTGAAAGGATAATTTCAAGAATTATATGACTAACACGTGCATTTAAAAATTCTATTTAGGAAAAAAGAGTTATGTTCTTACAGGTCACCTAGACAAGCAGATATACTAATCAAATCACTTGGATAATTACCATAATTTCCACATCTTTGAATTTATACAGTGAAAGTTGTATAACAAGAAAAATGTATTTGGAGCGAGTTATCTGGTGTAACATGTTCATTTTAGCAAATATGAAAACTGAAAAGGCAAGGTTCAGTGTTGTACAGTGACTAAATAGAAACCTAGACTAAAAACGAAGGCTTTCTGGTCCTTAGATTTTTTTTTTTTCTCAATAGAATCTGAAGGTACAAAGAAAGTTCCAGATGTCTTCTAATAATCGTAACTGCTCCAAGAACCAAGTTGGTTAGAAAGATTAATTTATTGTTAATTTATTTTTATCTTTGGTTACCAATATAATGGTTTCTTCAGTTAACAATCCTAAAAATTAAAAAGTATATATCTATATTTCAACCAGCAGTGACTCTATTCATTATACTTACTGTTATCTGATGTCTTCATTGCAAAAATGTGAAAACCAAATTTGTGTCACATAAATGTGATGTCAGTTTTTTTTTTTTTCCTTTTGCATTATAGCTGGTTTACAGATTTCTATCAAATTTTCCAACTGCACCGCGTGGTGACCCGGTTACATGTACATATATGGATTTGTCACGTGTGATTAGACATAGTTTCCTATACTATACAGCTGCATCTCCTTGTTTTTCCATCATGGAAGCACTAGTTAACCCCATTCCCTCCCACCCCCTCCCTTACCCCCTTGGCAACCACAAGTTTGTTCCCCATGTTCGTAATTTTCTTTTCTGTTGAGAGGTTCATTTGTGCAGTGTTTTAGACTCCAGTTATAAGAGATTTCATATGGCTTCTGTCTTTCTCCTTCTGACTTGCTTCACTCAGTATGAGGGTCTCTAATTCATGATGTCAGTTTTTTTCAATGCCTATGATGAAATTACAGAACCCAACCAAGGCTTAAATTCTAAATTTTTATTAGCAATATTCACTGGGTTGACTCTTGCTTTTTTTCTTCTTAATCAACGGACATTTTCTTTGTAAAAGAGGTTGTTTTTATATTGCTTCATTAATAATTTCTCATTTTCCTTTAATGTACTCTGTAACCTTACAATTTTCTCAAGTCATTGAAATGACTGAAAATGGTTATCATTGTATTGATCCATTTGTGAACTTTTTTAGTTTTAATACTCATTATTCTGACTACTCTTGTGTTTATATTTTCTCTTGTGTTTTTATTTTTTACGGATATTTTTCTCTTGTGTTTTTATTCTTTTTTATGGATATTTATATGATTCTCAGAATGAAAGTGAATAGTATTTTTAATTTAAAAATATTATGTTTTTATGCATTAATACTTAACATTTTCCAGTTTTATTGAGAAATAATTGACATATATCACTGTAGAAGTTTTTAAGGCATACAGCATAATGATTTGATTTACATGTGTGAAATAATGATCACAAAGGGATCAGCTAACATCCATCATTTCAAATTAAAGAGAAAAAAGTTCCTGTGTTAAAAATGTCTCTTCGTGGTAAAAAAAAAGTCTTTGTGATAAAAACTCTTAGTTCTTACAGTTTTCCTGTGGATCATATAGCAGTGTAAAGTATGGTCATCACGTGGTATGTTACACCCCTAGTATTTATATATCCTATAACTGGATCCTTATATGTTTTGCCTACCTTTATCAATTTCCCTTCTCTCCACCCTCCTCCTCTGGTAAGCACATACCTGATCTCTTTTTCTATGAGTATGTTTGTTTTTGTTTTGTTTTATTTTGTTATATTTCACGTATAAGTGACGTCATACAGTCTTGTATTTGTTACTTAGCATAATACCTTCAAGTTTCATCCAGTTGTTATGAATAGGCAGATTTTCTCATTTTTTATGTCTAATATTCCATTGTGTATGTATATAACATAACGTAACATAACGTAACATAAAACTTCTTTATCTATTCATCCATCAGTGGATCATCCATCACTGGACACTTAGGTTGTTTCTATGTCTTGGGTACTGTAAAATAATGCTAATGATCATGTGCATGCAGGTATTTTTTAAAGTATTTCTGTTTCCTTTGAATCTATTACCAGAAGTAGAATTTCGGGGTCATATGACAGTTCTATTTTTAATTTTTTGAGGACTCTCTATACTATTTTTCCATAGTGGCTTGACTAACTTAGATTCCCCAAAACAAGACACAAGGGTTTCCTTTTTTTCCACATGAACACCGTAATTTATCTTTACTTTTTAATGATGACTATTAGGTGCAAGGTGATATAAATTATTGCGGTTTAAATTTACATTTCCATGATGACCATATTGTCATGTACTTCTTGTCCTTTCATATATTTTATTTGGAAAAAATATGTTTGGGTCCTGTGCCATTTTAAAATTAGGTTATTTGGGGGTTTCTTGTTCTTGAATTGTATGTGTTCTTTATGTATTTTGGATATTAACTCCTTATTGTATGTATGGTTTGCAAATATTTTTTTACTATTCTGTAGGTTTTCTTTTCATTTTTTTGTTAGTTTCCTTTGCTGTGCAGAAACTTTTTAGCTTTATGTAGTCCCACTTATCTATTTTAATTTTGTTGCTTGTGTTTAGGTGTCATATCTAAAAAATCATTTCCAAGGCCCACGTCGAGGAGCTTTATTCCAATGTTTTCTCCTAGAGCTTCATGGTTTCAGGTCTTACATTTAAATCTTTAATCCATTTCATTAATTTTTGTGAGTGGTATAACATAAGAGTCCAGAGTCATTCTTTTACATGTAAATATCCAGATATTCCAGCACCATTTTTTGAAGAGACTGTCCTTTCTTCATTGAGTAGTCTTGGTTCCCTTGTCAAATATTAGTTGACTAATTTGCTTAGGTTTATTTCATGGCTTTCAGTTCTGTTCCATTGGTCCCTTTTTCTGTTTCTATGCCAGTACCATACTGTTTTCATGACTCTAGCTTTACTGTACCTTGAAGCCAGAAAGTGCAATTTAGTCATTTTGTTTCCATATACATTTTAGGAGTGTTTTTCCTACTTCTGTAAAATATTCCATTGGAATCTTGTTAGGGATTGCATTGAATCTATAGATAGCTTTTTGGTAGATTGACATTTTAACAGTATTCTTTCAGTTAGCAGACATGGGGTAACTTTCTGCTTATTTCTCTTTGATTTCTTTCATCAATGCTTTGTAGTTTTCAGAATGGTGATTTTCACCTCCTTGGTTAAATTGTATTCCTAAGTATTTTGTTGTTTTTCATCCTATTATAAATGGAACCCATTTCATTATTTATTTTTCAGGAGATTTATTGTTAGTGTACAGAAACACTACTTACTTTTATATGTTAATATTATATTGCAACTCTACTGAATTCATTGATTTGACCTAACCAGGTTTTGTTTGAGTCTTCAGGATTTTTTAAATATAAAATTATGTCATCGGCAAATAGAGACAATTTTATTTCTTCCTTTCCAATTTAAATACCTGAAATTTCTTTTTCTTGCCTGATTTCTCTGGCTAAAACTTCCAGTTTGTGTTGAATAGGAGTTGTGAGAGTGATCAACCTTGTCTTATTCCTGATCTTAGAGGGAAAGTTTTCAACCTTTCACCACTGAGCATGATGTTTGCTGTGATCTTGTCATGTATGACCTTTATTTGTGTTGAGATATGTTCCTTCTAGGACTAGTTTGTTAGGAGTCTTTTTTTTTTTTAATCATGAATGGATTTGAATTTTGTCAAGTGCTTCTGCTCTAGATGATCGTTATGATTTTTCTTTCATTCTATCAATGTAATGAATCATATTCATTGGTTTGCTTATGTTGAACCATCCTTGCCTCCCACAGATAAATTCCATTTGATCACAGTGGGTAGTCCTTTTATTGTGCTGCTAAATTTAGTTTGCATCTCTATACATCAGGGATATTGACCTGTAGTTTTGTTTCTAGTGGTGCTCTTTTCTAGTTTTGGTATCAGGATAATGCTGATCTTATGAAGTGAGTTTAGAAGTGTTCTCTCCTCTTTGATTTTTTGGAAGAGTTTGAGAATTGGCATTTAATTTTTTTTTTCTTTTTGGGAGATTTTGATTATCAGTTCAATCTCCTCAATAGTAATTGGTCTATTGAGATTTTCTATTTCTTTCTTATTCAGTGTTGTTAAGGTGTATATTTCTAAGGATAGTTCCATTTCTTCTAGATTGCACAGTTTGTTGTCATATAGTTGTTCACAGTAGCTTTCTATGGTACTTTGCATTTCTCTTGTATCCATGGTGATGTCTCCTTTTTTATTTATAGTTTTGTTAATTTGGTTCACCTCTCTTCCTTGATTAGTCTACCAGAGAGTTGGTAAATTTTGTTGATCTTTATAGAGAGCTAAGACATGGTTTGGTTCACCTTTTTAAAAATTTTTTCTGGTTATCTATTTCATCTATTACTGCTCTAATCTTTATTATTTCCTTTCTTCCGCCAAATTCAGGCTCAGATTATTGTTCTTTTTCTAGTTTCTTAAGTTGAAGAGTTATGTTGTTTATTTTGGATCTTTCTTGCTTCTTAACAGTGTTTATTTCTATGAATTCTCTTTAGAATTACTCTTACTTCATCCCATAAGTTCTGGTATATGTAGTTTCCATTTTTGTTTGTCTCAAGGATCTTTTTTTATTTCCTCTTTAATTTCTTCTTTGATCCATGGATTGTTCAGAAGAGTGTTGTTTAATTTCCATGTATTTGTGAATTTTCCAGATTTCCTCTTATTTTAGTTTCGTGCCTTGTGGTCAAAGAAGAACTTGATATGACTTCAATCTCCTTGAATTTTCTAGGACTTATTCTATGGCCTATTATATGGTCTATCTTAGAAAATGTTCCTTGTACACTTGAGAAGAATATGTATTCTGTTGTTGGATACAGTGTTCTATATGTCTGATAGATTCATTTGATCTTGTTGTTGTTCAAATCTATTGTTTCTGTATTGATCCTCTATCTGAATGAATGATCCATTGTTGAAAGTAGGGTATTAAAGTCGCAACTATTATTATATCATTTTTATTTGTCTTTTTAGCTCTATTAGTTTTTGCTTTATATATTTAAATGCTCTGATGTTGACACATAAATATTTACAATTATTATATCTTCTTGATGGATTGAAAATTTTATCATTATATAATTACCTTCTTTTCTCTTTTTACCTTGTTTTTATTTAAAATATATTTTGTCTGATATAAGTCTAGCTGCTTGTGATTTTTTTTTTTTTGCCATTTCCTTGAAATGACTTTTATATTCTCTTTATTTCCAGTCTATGTGTGTCTTTATGTGAGTCTCTTGAAGGCTGTATTTTGATGTTTGATTTTTTTTTTCTAAGCCATTCAGCCATTCTGTGTCTTCTGATTGGAGAATTTAATCTATTTGCATTGAAAGTAATTATTTATATGTAAGCACTTGCTCTTGTCATTACCTATTTTCTGGTTGTTTTATACATCCATTTTCCTTGTTTTTTATCCTGCTGTCATTTGTGTGTGTGTGTGTGTGTGTGCGCACGCGCGCAATCTGATGTACTTTGGTATTGGTAGCTTAGACTTATTTATTTATTTATTTATTATTTATTTGTGTGTGTATGTGTGTAATTCTTAAAAGCTGACACTTTGTGGTTACCATGAGGCTTCCAAAAATATCTTAATATTATAATGACTTAGTTTAAGCTAATGACAACTTCAACACAGTTCCAACAGTTTGTACTTTTCCTTCTCTTACTCCTCATATTTTGGCTTATTCCTGTTATAATTTATATATTTTTTATATTGTATAACTAAAGCAGATTATTGTAGCTATGGTTAATTTTAGTACTTTTTTTTTTCTACTTTTAAGCTAGAGTTGTGAGCACATCATGCACCATTGTTATCAAATTACAGAATCTAACTTTAACTATATGTTTAAGCTCAGTACCAATGAGTTTTATGCTGCCTTTTTTATGCTTTTATGATATTAATTACCATTCTTTACTTACATTCAAAGAACTTCCTTTACCATTTCTTATAAGGCAGGTCTAATGATAATGAACTCCCTCCGTTTTTTCTGTATTGTGGAAAACATTTGTTCTTCCTTTATTTCTAAAGGTCAGCCTAACTGGGTGTAATTTTCTTTGTTGACCAGGTTTTTTTTTCTTTCAGTATTCTGTATATATCTTATTCTCCCCTGGCCAGAAATATTTCTAATGAGAAATCTTCCAGCAGTCTTACGGGTTTCCCTTGTATGCAACTTCTCCTTTTCTTTTGCTGCTTTTAAACTTCTTTGTCTTTGAATTTTGACAATATCATTATAATGTGTTTTGTTGTAGCTTTATTCAGGTTCAATTTATTTCAGTTCTTTAGGCCTCATGAATCTGGATGTCCATTTCTCTCCCCAGGTTTGGGAAGTTTTTAGCTATTGTTGTTTTAAATATCCTTTCTGCCCCTTCTTCTTTCTCTTCTCCTTCTGGAATTCCTATAATGTGAATATCTTTTCATTGTGTCCCAAAAGTCTCATAAGCTTTCTTCACTCATATTATTCTTTTTCCTTTCTGCTCCTGTGTCTGGAGGACATTTCTAAAGTCCCATATTTCAAGTAACTGATTCTTTCTTCTCCAATAAACTCTCTATTGAGTTCTTCAGTTCAGTTACTGTATTGTAAAATTTTTGTTTTTTATTTTTGTTGTTGCTGGCAGTGGTTTATATTGCCTTATCAATCTTATTTTGTTCATGCATTTGTTTTCTTAATTTCATTTAGTTGCCTTTCTATGTTTTCTTGTAAGGTCATTAAACTTCTTTATGAGGATTATTCTGAATTCTTTATTTGACAGTTCATAGATTTCTATTTCTTTAAGATCTATTATTAGAGCTTTATTAATTTCCTTTGGTAGTGATTTATTTACCTGGCTTTTCAAAAACCTCAATTCATTACATTGGTATCTGCACATTTGAGTAATGAGGTTCATTTTCCAGACTTTATGGGTCTGCTTAGACAGAAATGGATCTTCAGCAGTCAGCTCAGTTTGGGTTTCTAGGCATATATGCTGGTATTGTCATTGTGTGGATGGGTACTGCTAGATGATCTATTTCTTGGTGAAGTAGCTTTCAGACTCAAAGTGTGGGGATTGAGAGTGTGGGCTCTGCAATTACTTGGATTCCTTGGACAGGCTTACTAGATGGTTGAATTTGGCTACTGTAGTCAGTTGTAGATGGAACTATGAATTAGAATCCCTGCCCTGGCATGGCAACAGGATAATACCCAAGGCCTGTATTGCACATTGCTTGGGGACCCAATTCAGGCAAGAGCATGCACTGAGTTCCCTGGTCAAGTGAGGCCACTGGTTTTGCTCTGCAGATGGGGAAACCTATGGACTGTACTCTCTGTTCAAGTGTTATTTTAAGCAGGGCTGTTCAGTGGGCTCCACACTTTCCCATGTGCTCTGGTTAGGTTCCATGTTCAGACATGCTAGATGCTATATTTAGTAATGAGTGGGTCTATGAATAAGTTTGCTTACCCAAGTGCAGTAGGAGACATAAATCTAAGGCTGGTAAAGCTCTTTATTTATTGTTTTAAATCAAGCCAACTTATGCTCCAGGTCCACTGGTCTCGTTTTGCTGTCAACTCCTTCTGCCATTTTTTGGCTTGAGTGCTGCTGGGCCTCACAGATTCCAGGTGTTTTTGCCAGCCCTTCAAGTCACGTGTGCCCAGGAGCCACAATAGGTGGGTGGGACTGTCTCAACTTCCTTTCACGGTTGGAAAGGAAAGAGGCTACTCTAGGGAACTCTTGGTTTCCCAAATAGACCTCCTGGATAGGAGAGTCCATGAGCTACCCTCAGCCTTGGCTATAAGTTAATTCCCCTGTCCATACATAACATGGGAATTCTCACACTCGGTATCAGCTTTGCTGTCTGCCTCTGTGTTTGAGCACTACTGTGTGGTGCAGTTTCCAGGTGTTCTCACCAACTCCCTTGGTTAGTGCTTTTTCTATACGTGAGAAAACAGACTCTAGGGATGATAAAATTTGTTTGGGGATTTGAGTTAAGCAGATATACACCCTGTTGAGTTCCTTGGTCAGAGTATGCCACCAACTAAATTCTGCAGATGAACAAAGCAGCAGATAGGAGTTACTAGGGGCACTTCAGAAATGAACTCAGTCTGCAAGATTCCTTGTGCTAGTTGTTGCAAGCCCCTCCTCCCTTCTCTGTCACAGTCAGATTACCAGTGGTTGACGCCTACAGATTCCCCTGATGTTCTTGTAGGGCAAGATCAGAGTAGTGGCTCCCAGAGTGACCTGTGAAGCCAGAGGAGAGCTCATTGTTCCCATGGGGTCTCTTTTCCCACAGAGAAGCCAGAGGCTCTGGAAGACTTCTTTTTATAGTGCTGCATTGGACTGGAGAAGAGGCAATGCAATTGATGTTTAGCTACTTCTCTTCCCTTCTAATGCAGTCTGGTGTCTTACTCCTTTTTTTTGTTTGTTTGTTTTGCTTTTGGAGGCCTCACCCATGGCATATGGAAGTTCCCAGGCTATGGGTCAAATCAAATCAGAGCTGGAGCTGCTAGCAACAACCACAGCATTGCAGTCACAGCAATGTAGGATCTGAGCCGCATCTGTGACCGACACCAAGACTCTTGGCGATGCCTGATCCCTACCCATGGAGCAAGGCCAGGGATAGAACCTACATCCTGATGGATACTAGTCTGATTCATTTCTGCTGCGCCATGATAGGGAACTCCTGGTGTCTTATGCTTGAATAGCTGTTAACTGTTTCTCCTGAGAAGGAGAGTGAAGTCAGGAACAATCTGTGTTACCATCATGGTGACATTGCTCAAAATTTCTTTAACACACATGTTCCCCCACTCTACTTTTCAGTTTTCAATTTCACTCAGAAAGCTATTGTAGCTAAATGTTTGTCTTATACTTTATTAAACAGGCATGAATGAATCAAAGCATGAAAATTTATGGTAACACTTTAAAATTTATGATTTATTTTAAAAAGTCACCACTAAGACTGAAAAACTGTACAGAAATTATTCACTGCTTTCATCCCAGATGTAATTTGCTTTTTTTAAATATGAGAAGACTTTTAAATTTCCAGCCAGGTCTGAACATGTTTTGTTTTGTTTGTTTTGTTAAAATCATCACCATTCCCTATAGCTAAAAGATTGAAGATCAAAGATGGGAAGAGTAATTCTTATGACCCTCTTTTTCAGTGAAGGTTGCATTGAGGCCACTTAGTGATTGTGCTTATGTGAAGTGGACTTTTCCATCTCCATCCTAAATTTCCATTTTACCCATGGTAAATAAAATTGTAATAGTTTAGAGTTGTTGACAACCAAAAATGAAAGTAAGAGTTTCTGGTTTTGCTTCCCAAAGATACATGTACATGTGTATACACACATACACACATGCATACATAGTACTTATCTGGTATATGTCTTATTGAAATGTTAGCTTTTATTTTTTGCTTTTATTTGTTTTGAAATTTTATTGAAGTATAATTGATTCACTGTTTTGATGATTCAGTTGTATGTATATACACATCCATTGTTTTTCAGATTCTTTTCTCATATCACAGAATATTGGGTAGAGTTCCTTGTGTTATATATACAGCAGATCCCCACTGACCAATTATTCCATATACCACAGTGCATATGCCAATACCAAATCCCCAATCCATTCCTCTCCTCCATTCTCCCCTTTGGTAACCAAAAGTTTGTTTTCAAAGTCTGAGAATCTGTTTCTATTCTGCAAATAAGTTCATTTGTATCAGATTTTAGATTCTACATATAAATGATATCATATGATGTTTGCCTTTATCTCTTTTACTTCACTTAGTATGATAATATCTAGGTCTGTCCATGTTGCTGCAAATGGTATTATTTCATTCTTTTTCTTAGATGAGTAATATTCCATTGTACATATGTACCTCATCTTCTTTATCCATTCCTCTGTCTTTGGACATTTAAGTTGCTTTCATGTCTTGACTATTATAAATAGTACTGCAGTGAACTTTGGGGTGCATGTATCTTTTCAAATTATGACTTTCTCTGAGTATATGCCCAGGAGTGCAATTGCTACTAGATCATATTGTATTTATATTTTTAGTTTTTTTTTTTTTTTTTTTTTAGTGTTTCCATGATTTTATTATCTAAGAATTTGTGTCTGTAGGGAAAAAGGCACAGAAGCAGAAAGGAGTCAATTTTTGCTGAGAAATAAAGGTAACAATTTTTGCTGAGAAAGGTGTTTTACTCTCATGTTAGGGTTACTTCAGAATAGTCTAAGAA